>CM032807.1:0-92500 GCA_019155185.1 Beaufortia kweichowensis
AACTTTAACTTTAACTTCCTAAATCTCAACTTAACTTTAACTTTAGAATTCTCTAAATCCTAACTTCCTAACTTTAACTTTAACTTTAACTTAACTTCTAACTAACTTAACTTTAACTTCTAACTTTAACTTTGCACCTAAACTTTAACT
This sequence comes from Beaufortia kweichowensis, assembly GCA_019155185.1. Taxonomy (NCBI): domain Eukaryota; kingdom Metazoa; phylum Chordata; class Actinopteri; order Cypriniformes; family Gastromyzontidae; genus Beaufortia; species Beaufortia kweichowensis. The sequence continues at coordinate 151 of CM032807.1, forward strand.
TCTAACTCCTAATTCTAACTTTAACTTCCAACTTAACTAACTTAAATCCTAATTTTAACTTTAACTTTAACTTTAACCTAACTTCTAACTCCTAACCCCTAACTCTTTAACTCTAACTTTAACTTTAACTTTTAACTACAACTTAACTTTAACTTTAACTCCTAACTTTAACTTGAACTCTAATTTTAACTTTTAACTTTTAACTCCTAACTTAAATCCTTGAATTTTAACCTTAACTCCCAATAACTTTAAATCTTTAATTCTAACTCCTAACTTCTAACTCTAACTTTAAATCTTAACTTTAATCCTTTCTAACTTTTAACTTTAACTCCTAATTCCCTAACTTTAACTCCTAACTCTTAATTTCTAATTTCTAACTTTAATTCAACTTTACCCTACCTTTAACCTAGTTCTAACTCCTAACTTTTGAATTCAACCAACTCAGAATTCTAACTTTAACTCCTTTAATCTAACCCCTAACTAAACCCTTTAACTTTGAATCCTAAATCCTAACTCCTAATCTAACTTAACTCAATTTTAATCTAAATCCTGAATCCTAACCTAATTTAAATTTTGAATCTAACCTTAACTCTTTAACCTGAAACCTTGACTTTTAACTTTGACTCCTAAATTTTGAATTTTAAATTCTAACTCCCTAATCTAACTTTTAATTTTAATTTTAACTCCTCACCTTTAACTTCCAATTAATCCCTAACTTTAACTTTAATTTTAAATCTAACCCCTAAATCCTAACTTTAACTTTTAACTTTAGGACTCCTAACTGAATTCCTAATTTTAACTTTAACTCCTAATTTTAAATTTTAACTCTTAAATTTTAATCAACTTTAACTCCTAACTTTTAACTTTAACTCCTAACTCCTAATTTTGAATTTGACCCAAACTTAACCTAATCCTAATTTTAAATTTCTAACTTTAATTCTAATTTTAAACCTTAATTTTGTAACTCTTAACTTTTAATTTGAATCCTAACTTTTAATTTTAATTTCTAACTCCTTGTCTAATTAACTTTGAACTCCTAACTTTAACCCTTTAACTTGACTTTAAATTTCTAATTTTGACTTTGTTCCTAACTTTAACTTTAACTCCTAAATCCTAAATTTTAACCCTTTAACTCTTAACTTTAATTCCAATCCTAACTCCTAAATCTAACTCCCTAACTTCTAACTCCTAATAACTCCAATTTAAATTTAATCCTTAATTTTAACTCCTCCTAACTTTAACCTAACTTTAACCTCTAACCTATCCTAATCCCTAACTTTAATTCCTAACTTAACTTTTAATTCCTAACTTTAACTCCTAACTTCCTAATTCTAACCCCAATTTTAACTTTAACTCCTAACTCTAACCTTCTAACTTTAACTTTAACCTTAACTCCTAAATCCTAACTTTAATTTTAACTTTAACTCCTAACTCCTAAATTTTAACTCCTAACCCTAACAACTAACTCCTAACTTTAAATTTCTTAACCTTTAACTTTTAATCCTAACTTTAACTTTAACCCTAACTTCTAACTCCCTTAACCTAACTCCTAACCCTAACTTAACTCCTAACTCCTAACTTTCTAACTTTAACTCTAACTCTAACTTAATCCTAACTCCTTTAACTCCTAATTAACTTTAACTTCCTAACTCCTAACTAACCAAACTCCTGAATCCTAACTCCTAAACTTTAATCCTAACTCCTAACTTCTAACTCCTAACCCTTTAACTTTAACCTTTAACCCTAACCTTTAACTCCTAACTTTAACTCCTAATTTTAACTCTAACTAACCTTAACTTTAACTCCTAACTCCTAACTCCTAATCAGAACTCTAATCAACTCAACTCCTAACCCTAACTCCTAACTCCTAATTTCTAATCTTTAACTCTCTAACTCTAACTCTTAATTTTAACTCTAACTCTAATCCCTAATCTTTAATCCTAACTCCTAACTCCTAACTCCTAACTAATTTTAACTCCCTAATCCTGTCTCCTAACTTTAACTTTAACCTTAAATCTCCTAATTCCTAACTTTAATTTTAACTTTAACCTTTAACTTTAACCCTTTTACTAACTTTTAACTTCTAACTCCTAATCTTAACCTTGAACCCTAACTTCTAACCTACCCTAATCCCACCCCAATTTTAACTCCTAACTTAATTTTAACTCCTAACTCCTAACTCCAACTCTAACCCTAACTTTAATCTTTAACTTTTAACTCTAACTCTAATTTCCTAATTCTAACTTCTAACTTCCTAAACCCTAACTCTAACCCAAATCTTTCCCTAACTCTAACTAACCCTAACCTTTAACCCTAACTTTGAATCCTTTAACTCTAACTCCTAACTCCTAACTCCTAACTTAACCCTAACCCTTTAATCCTAATTTCCTAACCTTTAACTTTAACTCCCTAACCCCCAACTCCTAACTCTAATCTTTAACTTTAACTTTTAACTCTAACTTTAACTTCTAACCCTAACCCTAACTTAACTTTAACTCTTCTAACTCCTAACTTTAACTCTTAACTAACCCTAACTCCTAACCAACCTTAACTCCTAATTTTTAATTTAACTCCTAACTCCTAACTTTAACTCCTAACTTCTAACTCTTAACCCTAACCTTTAACTTCTAACTCCTAACTACCCTAACCCTAATCCCTAACTTTTAATCTAACTCCTAACTTAACTCCTAACTCCCAACTCTAAAATCCCAACCCTAACCCTAATTAACCCTAACTTTAACCCTAACTTTAACCTTAACCCTAACCTCCTAACTCTAATTCTAACTCTTTAACTTTAACTCTAACTCCTAACTCCTAACTTTAACTCTAACTCTTTAACCTTTAACTCCTAACTCCTAACCCTAACCTTAACTCCTAACTCCTAACTTCCTAACCCCTTTAACTCCTAACTCCTAACCCTAACTTTAACTCCTAACTCCTAACTCTAACTTTAACCTCTAACCCTTTAACTCCTAACTCTCTAACTCTTTAACCTAATTCCTTTAACTCTAACTTTAACTCCTAACTCCTAACCAACCTTTAATTCCTAACTCAAATTCCTAAATCCTAACCCTAACTTTAACTCCTAACTCTTAACTTTAACTTTAATCCTTTAATCTCTAACTCTAACTCCTAACTCCTAACTTTAACCTTTAACCCTAACTCCTAACCTTTAACCCTAACTCCTAACTCCTAACTTCCTAACTCCTAACTAACTCCTAAATTTAACCTCTAACCTTAACTCCTAACTTTAATTTTTTAACCTAACTTCTAACTTTAACTCCTAACCTTTAACTTTAACTCCTAACTTTAATTCCTAATTCCTAACTCCTAACTTCTAATTCCCAACTCCTAACTCCTCCTAACTCTAACCCTAACTCCTAACCCTAACCTTAACTCCTAACTCCTAACTCCTAACCTAACTCTTAACCCTAACTCCTAACTCCTAACTTTAACTCCTAACTCCTAATCCTAACTCCTAACTCCTAACTAACCCTAACCCTAACTCCTAACTCCTAACTCCTAACCCTAACCCTAACCTAACTCTAACTTCCTAACTCCTAACCTTAACTCCTAACTCCAACCCTAACTTAACTCCTAACTCCTAACTCCTAACTCCTAACTCCTAACTCCTAACTCCTAACTCCTAACTTTCTAATTCCTAACTCCTAACTTTAACCCTAACCCTAAACCTAACTCCTAACTCCTAACTCCTAACCTTACCTTTAACCCTAACTCCTAACTTCTAACTCCTAACTCCTAACTCCTAATCCCTAACTTCCTAACTCCTTCCTAACTCCTAACTCCTAACCTTAACTCCCTAACTCCTAACTCTAACTCCTAACTTAACTTCCTAACCCTAACTCCTAACCCTAACTCCTAACTCCTAACTCTAACTCCTAACTCCTAACTCCTAACTCTTAACTCCTAACTCCTAACTCAACTCCTTAACTCCTAACTCCTAACTTTAACCTAACTTAACTCCTAACCCTAACTCCTAACTCTAACTCCTAACTCCTAACTCCCTAACTCCTAACTCCTAACTCCTAACCCTAACCTTGCAACTAACTCCTAACTCCTAACCTCCTAACTCCTAACTCCTAACTCCTAACCTAAATCCCTAACCTAACTCCTAACCCTAACTCCTAACTCCTAACTCCTAACTCCTAACCCTAACTCCTAACTCCTAACTCCCTAACTCCTAACTCCTAACTCCTAACTCTAACTCCTAACTCAACTAGCCCCTAACTCTAATTCCTCCTAACTCCTAACTCCTAACTCCTAACTCCTAACCTTTAACCCTAACTCCTAACTCCTACCTTAACCTAACTCCTAACTCCTAACTCCTAACTAACCTTAACTCCTAACTCTAACCTAACTAACTCCTAACTCCTAACTCCTAACCCTAACTCCTAACTCCTAACCTCCTAACTCCTAACTCCTAACTCCTAACTCCCAACTTAACTCCTAACTCCTAACTCCTAACCTAAATCCCTAACTAACTCCTAACTCCTAACTCCTAACTCCTAACTCCTAACTCCTAACTCCTAACTCCTAACTCCTAACTCCTAACCCTAACTCCTAACTCCTAACTCCTAACTCCTAACTCCTAACTCCTAACTCCTAACTCCTAACTCCTAACTAACTCTAACTCCTAACCTTAACTCCTAACTCCTAACTCCTAACTCCTAACTCCTAACTCCTAACTCCTAACTAATCCTAACCTAACCCTAACTCCTAACTCCTAACTCCTAACTCCTAACTCTAACTCCTAACTCCTAACTCCTAACTCCTAACTTCTAACCTTAATTTTAACTCCTAACTCCTAACCTTAACTCCTAACTCCTAACCTTTAACTCCTAACTCCTAACTCCTAACTCCTAACTCCTAACCCTAACTCCTAACCCTAACTCCTAACTCAACTCCTAACTCCTAACTCCTAACTCTAACTCCTAACTCCTAACTCCTAACTCCTAACTCCTAACTCCTAACTCCTAACCTCCTAACTCCTAACTCCTAACTCCCTAACTCCTAACTCTAACCTCCTAACTCCTAACTCCTAACTCTAACTCCTAACTCCTAACTCCTAACTCCTAACCTAACTCCTAACTCCTAACTCCTAACTCCTAACTCCTAACTCCTAAAACTAAACTCCTAACTCCTAACTCCCTAACCCTAACTCCTAACTCCTAACTCCTAACTCCTAACTCCTAACCCTAACTCCTAACTCCTAACTTTAACTCCTAACCCTAACTCCTAACTCCTAACTCCTAACTCCTAACTCCTAACCCTAACTCCTAACTCCTAACTCCTAACCTAACCTCTAACTCCTAACTCCTAACTCCTAACTCCTAACTCCTAACTCCTAACCCTAACTAACCTAACTCCTAACTCCTAACTCCTAACTCCTAACTCCTAACTCCTAACTCTCTAACTCCTAACCCTAACCCTAACTCCTAACTCCTAACTCCTAACTCCTAACTCTAACTCCTAACCCTAACTCCTAACTCCTAACTCCTAACTAACCCTAACTCCTAACTCCTAACCCTAACTCCTAACTCCTAACTCCTAACTCCTAACCCTAACTCCTAACTCCTCCTAACCCTAACCTAACTCCTAACTCCTAACTCCTAACCCTAACTAACCCTCCTAACCCTAACTCCTAACCCTAACTCCTAACCCTAACTCCTAACTCCTAACTCCTAACTCCTAACTCCTAACTCCTAACTCCTAACCCTAACTCCTAACTCCTAACTCCTAACTCCTAACCCTAACTAACCTAACTCCTAACCCTAACTCCTAACCCTAACTCCTAACTCCTAACTCCTAACTCCTAACCTAACCCTAACCCTAACTCCTAACTCCTAACTCCTAACTAACCCTAACTCCTAACCCCTAACCTCCTAAACTCCTAACCCTAACCTAACCTAACCTAACCCTAACTCCTAACCCTAACCTAACTAACCTAACTCCTAACCCTAACCCTAACTCCTAACCCTAACCCTAACCCTAACCCTAACCCTAACCCTAACTCCTAACCTAAACCCTAACTCCTAACTCCTAACCCCTAAACCTAACCTAACCCTAAACCCTAACCCTAACCCTAACCTAACCTAACCCTAACCTAACCTAACCTAACCTAACCTAACTAACCCTAACCTAACCCCTAACCTAACCCTAACCCCCCTAACCTAGCCAGCCTAGCCTAACCTCCTAACCTAACCTAGCCTAACCTAAAACCCTAACCCTAACCCTAACCCTAACCTAACCTAACCTAGCCTAACCCTAACTAACCTAACCTAAACTAACCTAACCTAACCTAACCTGCCTAACCCCTAACCTAGCCTAACCTAACCCTAACTAACCTAACCTAGCCTACCCTAGCCTAACCTAACCTAACCTAACCTAACCTAGCCTAACCTAACCTGCCCTGACCTGGGGCCCTAACCTTACCCCTAACCTACCCTAACCCTAACCTAGCCTCTAGCCTAACCCTAACCCTTTCAGTAACTAACCTACCTAACCCTAGCCTAGCCCTATATACCTACTTTCCCTAACCCTAGGGGGTGCACTTTCTTGACCATCCTTATCCCTATAGCCTGCATATACATGCCCCTAACCCTAAAATGACTAAGTCCAACACAAAGAACTGGGGTGCAATACTATATCTTCGCACCTGGTGGTGCTAGAACGACAAAACTTGGTGCAATTACTCAGGCCGGCCCACTAAGTATCCTCACTAAATTTCAGCTCTCTAGGTATAACTCAAATGGAAGTCTAATACCTAGAGGTACCAAACCATGTGCATATGATCGGGGGGCCCCCAATTAGTATATATACAGAATTTCAGCCTTCTAGGAACTTCAGGGACGAAGTGCACCCCCCCCTTAGGGGGTGCACTTTCGCATTTATCCCTATACCTACCCTAACCCTAACCCTAAAAATGACTAAGTCCAACACAAAGAACTGGGGGTGCAATACTATATCTTCGCACCTGGTGGTGCTAGAGCGACACAACTTGGTGCAATTACTCAGGCCGGCCCACTAAGTAGCCTCACCAAATTTCAGCTCTCTAGGTATAACTCAAATGGAAGTCTAATACCTAGAGTTACCAAACCATGTGCATATGATCGGGGGGCCCCCAATTAGTATATATACCGAATTGCAGCCTTCTAGGACCTGGGTTAGGGTTAGGGTTAAAAAAGAAATAAAGAAATAGCCATTATGAAGGTGTATTCCATTTATTTTTCTGTTTTACCGAGTACTGTTAACTAAACATTAGCCCCCATTGACTTTTAAACAGACACAAAACCAAACACCTTCACTTACTGTGTTCCACTGAAGAAATGTCATGTACACATTTTGAACAAGATTAGGGGATTAAAGTGTGAAGTACACCATTAAACTTCTGTCTACATACAAAGCTTATCTATGAACCAAGTTGAGCAAATGACAGAAGTATTGCGATTTATTTAAAATAAACATTTTTTTAGCAACTGTAACGTTACAAATACAGGGTGTTCTACAGTATTTCCAACAAAAGACATTAAATATCATTTACCTGAAGATCAGAATAAATCACAATGAGCCTAGTTGTTTTTCACATACTAGGAATTTATTTTAGTAGCAGAAGCAACAGAGTGTTCGTGACAAGACACCAGTAAAAAATAATTTACAATATACTGTACAGACAATGTGCAAAATGGAAAAGATACAGTAAACAATTTACAATATACAGACACTGTGCAAAATGGCAAAAATACAATAAATATACAATATACAGACAACATGCAAAATGGCAAAGATACAATAAACAATTTTCAATCTACAGACACTGTGCAAAACACCAAAGATGCAATAAACAATTTACAATATACAGACACTGTGCAAAATGGCAAAGACACTATAAACAATTTACAATATACAGACACTGTGCAAAATGGCAAAGATGCAATAAACAATTTACAATATACAGATAAAGTGCAAAATGGCAAAGGTGGCAAAGTAAACAAATACAGTAATGTAAAACTAAAGTATACTTGCCTTAGATTCTGTGTGTACGCATGCGTGTGTATTGCAGTACTGGCAGTGCGCTGTAAATGACAAGTCACTCATGAACCACAATATAAAGCTGCTGCAGTCTCTAAAAACAGATCAAGAGGGATAAAACTGAAAAGCAAACAGATTTTAGCACTGCAGCAGTTGAGAATTAGAAACTGAAAAATAAATTCACTATACTTTGGTAAAGAGATCAGTCTTTAACACAACATTGTTTATGACCTTGACACACACTTTAAAGTATGATATCCATCATTGCTATATAAAAAGGCAGCAACCATTCTTGGTATAGATCTTAAATATAATACTACACAAACAACGTCTTCTATAGTGAACGCATCAATAAACAAGTGTTTAATCTACCTGCAGAGTAAAGATCAAAGCCCAATAAAACACCTGAACCAGCCCATCACAGTCTTACAGTTCACTTGACTAACAGACAGGTGTTTACTGTGGCTGGAGCTAAACTCTTCAGGAGCTAAACATCTCTACATATAAAATTTAACCCACGTCATAAAATCTACTGCAGACAATTTTTCAAAGAATCAAAACTTTACGCCCAAGTAAAAATTCATAAAATCAAACTTTATGCAAATGCGTATTGGAGCAGAATATCATAACGGTAAACAAAAGGATTCTGAAACATAACCAGTGTGAAAACATGCAGCCTACATACAAAATAATCTACGTATACACCATGAACCAATGTCTGCAATTTGTCTCTACACCAATTTCATTATTATTTTTGCCCAAACAAACAACAAAAAGTAAAAGTATACTTACCTCTGACTGATTCTGATGAGCTGACAAACATTTTTATTGGTGTACAATTATCCAAAAACCCACATATGAAACCAATTCTGGTCGGACAACCACACGGTTCCAAAAACAAAGACAGACATATCACATTCAAAAAATTCGTTTGTATAAAAGGAAGACTCACTCAGATCAGGAATGACAGCTTTCTTTGTGCAGCAAGACCTGGAAGTAACACGACCATTTTGTTTGCATTACTTAATGCATTTCAATTCATTTCAATTCTTGGTAAATAACATCATATTCACTGATAACCCAGAGATCTTTAACAGATGAGACCTGAAAACATCATATTTTGTCAGTGGTAAATAACATGAGGAACAGACCAAATATAAACATTCACTGATAACCCAGAGATCTTTAACAGATGAGACCTGAAAACATCATATTTTGTCAGTGGTAAATAACAAGGAACAGACCAAATATATCATTCACTTAACCCAGAGATCTTTAAGATGAGACCTTCAAATTCAGTGATCAAAAATCATTCCATTGACACGGATTAAATGCAACAAGCAGTTTAGAGTTTAGATCAAACCACAAACTAATACATCTGTTATTTGCAAGTGAACTGTAAGACTGTGATTGGCTGGGTTAGGGTTTAATCAGGGTTAGAGCAAAAGTCTGCAGTAAGGTTGATCTGCTAGAGTAAAACTAAACAGTCTTAGAGGAAAAAAAACATGTTGAACTCCACTTTGACAACCAACAGGCAGTTTACCAGAGATGACCTGCAATGAACAGCCATGTACAAAAAGAAATTAGACTGTCAAGTAGCAAGAGAGAAAACAAACACCATTGTGTGGCTGGTCAGTGGACACCAGCGGGTAGTCATACGGTTTGCTCAGCAGAAGTAATAATCCTTGTAAACTAGGTACAGACATTCATTCACTGAAAGACATGCAGACTGTGATCAGTAAAGTTTAAATCTTGTTAACAGCTGATGAAGACTTTACAGTGTGATGGAGACTGATCTTCAGTAAACAGATGTACAGAAATCATGTTAGGGTTATTAGCAGAAGTGAAATGGATTTAGATAACTCATCATTCTGTTTTAATGTCATTGTTCAGTGGATTCACAGGCAGACATGCAGATATTAATACAAGATTGGTCATCACATCAGCAAGTACACAACAGCGGTTTACTCCGACTTGATGCTCCTAAACAGCATCAACAGCAATCACTTACATATCTGATGGGGAAAGGTTTTTTAAACTTTAAAACCAAAGGGTATAGAGTAACATTTTAAAAGGGCAAGTTCACACAAAACACAATTACTTTCACTAACTCATTAGTGTAAATAAAAATCTGTATTATCCAGTAACTGTCTGCACAGTATCAGCAGTGAATCAGGATCTAAAGCTGAAGCTGCAGCAGTCTCTAATAACCTAGAGGAAGACAAATAAAGCACCACCACACTACCATGCATTACAAAAGAACACGTTTATACTGAACAACGACAACAACTATTGAATTGACAAGACAAGCAGAAAGTTGTGAAACGATTACAACAAAAGTGCAGTAATCCACTTTAAGCTTAATAAAGGGAGATTTTTAGTTTTGACAAACCAAAGCAGCAAAGATTTAAAGTTGTGTATTTGTATTGTTCTTAACAATATTCTGTTCAATATATTGTTTTTTTTTCCATTGTGTCTTACAGTCCTGGAGTGTAATGCAGTCTGAAGTAAGTGAGGTGATGACCGTAATCCTCATCATCTGTACGTTACAGGCAGGGATGAGCAGCTGACAGACGTCACACATGAATCTGGATCAAAGCTGGAGCTCCTGCAGTCTCTAGTAACGCAAACAAATGTTAAAACGATAATTACGAATGAGTATATTGAACATTGGCCTCAATTGACTTAAATTACACAAACACAAAAGCAGACAAAAATAGAAGTTCTAGTTCTAGAAGTTCACAAGTTATAAAAAAAATTTTGAACCACATAGGGCAGAGAGTTGGAAGACACTCACTAAGACCCCTTTCTTTGTGCAGCAAGAGCTGGAACATGACAATTGTGTGTGTATTACTTAATGCATTTTAATTCCTGAATGTCTAAATATTAAATTGTGTCAGTGGTAAATAACATCAGGAACAGACCAAATATAAACATTCATTGATTATCTGGAGATCTTTAACAGATGAGACCTTTAAAATCCGTGATATAATTCTATCAACACCAATTTGAAATGTAACAAGCAGTTCAGAATACAAATACTGTGATTTTACCTCCTCCATGACATTTACCTTCCTGAAGAGTTTAGATCAAACCACAAACAAACACATCTTTTATTTTTAAGTGACCTGTAAGACTGTGATAGGCTGGTTCAGATGTGTATTATAGTTGGATTAAATCTCAACAGGAAGGTAGCCATCACAAGAGACAATGGACCAATAAACCACCACCACACAAAAACACTTTGTACTACAAAATGAACAAGCAATGAGAAAAGGTGCAGTAATCTGCTTCAAGTCAAGTATAATGTAGAGTCAAAAAAAAACTGCATAGTCAATTGTATATTTGTATTGTACTTTACATTGTGCCTTACAGTCCCAGTGTGACACAGTCTGCAGTAAATGAGCTAATGATGGTAATCCTCATCTGTGCAGTACTGCCAGTCATTAGCAGCTGAAAGATATTACACGACTCAGGATCCAAAGGTTGTCCAGTAACTTCATGAGGAACAAAAACAGAAATATAAATATTAATCGGTTTTTAACAACTGTAACATTACACAACACAGGTGACATACAGCACTTACAATTATTGCTAAATTCATTCACCTGAAGATGTACATTCCAGTTGAGCAGAGATCAAACCACAATAAAACACCTGAACCAGCCGATCAACAAATCAAACAGTTCACTTGAGTTACAGACAGGTGTGTTAATGGGATTTGAACTCAACAGCTCTACATATAAAAACCAAACCCAAAAACCTCAAATCTACTGTAGATTTAATTTCCAAAGCTTTACTTTTCTTATACATACAATTTCAAAAGATTGATAAAATCATGCTCTAGACGTGAAACCATATTGCAGCAGAAACAACCATAAACGAACTCCTTTAAAACATGAAAGTTTGAAAAGATACGGTCTACATGCAATAAAACACACTAATAACATGAACTGATAACAGCACTTCATCTTTTACACCAGTGTCACTTCACTTGTCAAAAAGTGAATGAAAGTACACTTGCCTCTGTACGCAATGAGAATCTGATCAGCCCATCAGAATCAGTCAGTGAAGCACAGATATGAAAAGGTTTCAGGCGAGAATCACAGTGAGCTGTAATGTATCCAAATGTACATTACAATAGATCAAAATGCACTGAATCCAAACCGCTGCTAATTCAAGTAGCTGAACTACTCGAGTTTACAGCCTGCAAATGCAAAACAGACACTGGAGATGCATATCATTTTAGCAGATGTTTAAGTCCTCATGCACATTTAATAAACGGTCATCTGAAAAGCTGTGTGTGCACATGGTTGGATGAAGAGGGACAGAAATAAAAAGCAAATGGATGTTAGCGTACCAGCTGTACAGAGTTAGAAACTGAAAATAAACTATACCTCGCTAAAGAGATGAGCCTTTAAACTGTCTAAAAACAATGTTTATAAAACATGGTCAAACAATGTTGGGTTAATGAATGACATCACTCATTGCTATAACAAAGGCAGCAAAGATTCTTTGTTTAGATCTTAAATAACATTAGACAAACAATAGCTCCTATAATGAACATCAGTACATGAGTGCTCAATCTACCTGCAGAGTAAAGATCAAAGCCCAATAAAACACCTGAACCAGCCCATCAGTCTTGCAGCTCACTTGACTTACAGACAGGTGTTTAGTGTGGTTGGAGCCAAACATTTCTACATAAAACTCTAACCCAAATCATAAAATGTACTAAAGACATTTCTCCAAAGCATCAAAAATGCATAAATATTCATAAACACACACTAGATGCAAAACCATGTTGGATCAGAATATCACAACAGTAAACAAAATGATTCTGAAATTTAACCCTGAAAAAAAAACAGCCTACATAGAGTATAATATACTAATACAATGTAAACAAATGTCTGCAGATTCTCTTTACACCAATCTCATTTCATTATTTTCCCAAATAAACCAGAACAAAATATCAAATGAAAATACTTACCTCTGATTGATTCAGATTGCCTGACAGACACTTATTGGTGTACAATTATCCAAAAACCCAAAGATATGAAACTGATTGTGGTCAGACAACCACACAGTTCCAAAACAATCAAAATGTTCACCTATAGATTCCTATGAAACAAAAAACAAGACACAGACAAGAGACATCAGTTTCAATATGATTTTAAATGAGTTTGTACAGATGGAAGACACTCACTCCGATCAGGAATGTGCAGGAAGATCTGGAACCTTCAAGTAACGTGATCATTATGTGTGTATTACTTACTGCATTTTAATGCCTAAATGTCTAAACATTAAATTGCAATGGTAAATAACATGAGGAACAAACCAAATATAAACATTCACTGATAATCTGGAGATCTTTAAACTCAGTGATCAAAACCCATTCTATTGACACAGATTTGAAGTGTAACAAGCGGTTTAGATTACGATTACTGTAGTTTTACCTCTGCCATGACATTTACCTTCCTGAAGAGTTTAGATCAAACCACAAACTAACACATCTGTCTGTTATTTTCATGTGAACTGTAAGACTGATTGGCTGGTTCAGATGCGTTTAATCAGGGTTGGAGCTAAACTCTGCAGTAAAGTCGATCACCTGGAGCAAGACAAAAACACTTTCCATAACATTACAGACATGCTATTAGAAACGAGGGCTGAAAGTCATCGACAGACATTGTGATCACTGAAGTGTCCCTCACAACTTTTATTGGCAAACAGAAGACGGACACTGCTTGGCATCATGTGTAGAACATCAAGCATTAACCAACCTCATTCACACTGACAGAAAGAGTTCACAGGAGAACAAAACTAAAACATTAAATGTGCACATGCAGTGAATATAGCAGTTAATGGAATTACAGTCTATCAGAATTTTTTTCAGTGCCGACCAACCCAAGCTGCATAAAGACAAAGCTGTGCATTCGTGGTTGATGTCAGGGTGTGACGCAGTCTACAGTAAATGAGGTGATGACCGTAATCCTCATCATCTGTACAGTACCAGCAGTGATCAGCAGATGGCAGACGTCACACATGAATCAGGATCAACCCTGCAGCTCCTGCAGTCTCTAGAAACCTCACAATGGACATGCAGAAAGAGAAAGAGGAAAGCAAACAGAAATTATATACAGAAATTATGAATAAGATTTATACAGAACATGTTAACTAAACAACATTAGGCCCCATTGACTTCCATTATATAGACCCAAAACCAGACATCAAAATGTTGTGTTTCACCGTTTCAAAGGTAAGTGTTTTAAACCACATGAGTGTGTTCAAGTTTAAGTTCATTTGTATAGCGCTTTAACAGCGTAGCCACTAACCACCGTTTCAAAGCAGCTTTAGAGCAGAATGTTAGTTAATAACAGCGTGAAGTAAAGCCCCGGTCCACATTAAACTACTGTATGAACAAAGTTCAGGAAATGACAAAAATATTGCATCCCATTAATTAACCATTTTTTAACTAACGTTACACAAATACACAGTGATCTACAGTATTCACAATACAAGGCGTGAAATTCATTTACCTGAAGACGTACATTCCTGTTGAGTAAAGATCAAACTTCAATAAAACACCTGAACCAGCCAATCACAGTCTTACAGTTCTCTTGAGTTACAGACAGGTGTTTTAATGTGATTTGAGCTAAACTCTTCAGGAGATGAACGTCTCTACATCTAAAGATCCAACTAAACCTTTAAAATCTACTGTGAGCAATATTTCTCCAGTGTTTAGAGCAATATTTCTCTAACCCTAACTGTTTTAGTGCAGTTAGAACTAAGCTCAAGAACATGCATCTCCAGAAACTGGACTGAATATCAACACCCCAAAAACAACAGTTTTCCTACCACATCACCCAGATAATTGCACACAAAATTAAGAACTGATATAAATATTACACAGTAATGCAGAAAGTCCAAACAAAAGTATACTTGCCTTGATTGATTACATGTGTACGCATGCGTGTGTATTGCAGTACTGGCAGTGAGCTGTAAATGAGAGTCACACGTGAAGCAACCCAAAGATGCTGCAGTCTAAAACAAAAGATCAGGAGTGATGGAAACAGAAAAGCAAACAGATTTTACCATAGCAGCAGTTGAGAATTAGAAATGGAAAAATAAATAACTATACTTCACTAAAGAGATGAGTCTTTAAAGTGTGCGTCTAGCTCATAAACAATGTTGTGTTAATGAATGACATTAGTCATTGCTATATAAAAAGGCAGCAACCATTCTTGGTATAGATCTTAAATGTAACATTAAACAAACAATGTCTTCTATAGTGAATGTATCAATACACGAGTGTTCAATCCACCTGCAGAGTAAAGACCAAACCCCACTAAAACACCTGAACCAGCCAATCACAGTCTTACAGTTCACTTGAGTTACAGACAGGTGTTTTAATGTGGTTGGAGCTAAACATTTCTACATGTAAAATTGAACCCACATCATAAAATCTACTGCCGACAATTGTTTAATACAGTCTGCAGTAAAAGAGGTGATGACGGTAACCTTTATCATCTGTACAGTACCAGATCAGCAGCGGACCGACATCACATGAATCAGGATCCAACTCTGGAGCTCCTGCAGCCTCTAGTAACCTCATGATGAACATGCAGAAATAGAGACAGAAGTGCAAAAAGAGAAGTTAAAATCACCATTGTAAATGAGGTGTATACTGAACACTTAACTAAACATTAGCTAGTTCATACAGATGAAGACACACTCACTCAGATCAGGAACCTGGAAACTTCAAGTAACATGACCATTATGTGTGTATTACTTGATGCATTTTAATTCCTAAATGTCTTAACATTACATGAGGAACTGACCAAACAAACATTTACTGATAATCTGGAGATCTTTAGATGACACATTTAAATTAAATGAGCAAAATCAATCTACCCAGATTTGAAATGCAAGTTCATATTACAAATACTGTGGTTTTACCTTCCTGAAGAGTTTAGATTAAACACCAAACTAACACATCTGTCTGTCATTTTCAAGTGAACTGTAAGACTGTGATTGGCTGGTTCAGATGCGATTAGTCAAGGTTGGAGCAAAACTCTGCAGTAAGGTTGATCACCTGGAGCAAGACTAAACATGCTTACCATAAGATACTGGAGACAAACGATGAGAAACAAGGGGCTGAAAGTCATTCACTTTGCAGTAAATGGACATTGTGATCACTGAAGTGTCCCTCTCCATTAACATTGGCAAACAGAACACAGACAATGCTTGGCATCACAAACATTTCCAAACCTGGTTCACAATGATAAAAAAGTACACAAGAGCTCAACTGAAATGCATTAAATTTACATATTACATTAAAATAGCAGTAGATTGTAAAGTCTCACACTGAAAAAGATTATTCAGTACTGACCAACTCAAGCTGGATAAAGACAAAGCCGTGTAATCATGGTTAGTGTCAGGGTATGACAGTCTGCAGTAAATGAGGTGACGACAGTAATCTTTATCATCTGTACAGTACCAGCAGTGATCAGCAGATGACAGACGTCACACATGAATCAGAAAAAAAGTTACATAAAGTAATTTATGTAATTTATGTACATGGTACATAAGAGAACAACACTAAAACACAATGTGCATATGCTGTAAATATAGCAGTGCATTGAATTAAAGTCTCAGACAGTTGTTTATTCGTGGTTAATGTCAGGATGTGATGCAGTCTGCAGTAAATGAGGTGATGACCGTAATCCTCATCATCTGTGCAGTACCAGCAGTGATCAGCAGATGACAGATGTCACACATGAATCAGGATCAAAGCTGGAGCTCCTGCAGTCTCTAGTAACCTCATGATGGACAGATAGAATCAGAAAAGCAAACAGAAATATTATACCAGTAGTTATAAATGAAGCGTAAACTAAACATTATACAGACACAAAAACTGAGGCGTTTCACAGAAAAAAAGGGTTCCATACAGCTTTTGAACCACATGAGGGTGAATGACAGGGTTTTTGCACAACTGTAACATTACACAAATACAGGGTCTTCTACACTATTCGCAATACAGGATGTTAAACTTCAAACAGCTAAAGATGTTGTTCCTGTAGAGTAAAGATCAAACCCCAATAAAACACCTGAACCAGCCAATCACAGTCTTACAGTTCTCTTGACTTACAGACAGGTGTGATAATGAAGTTGGAGCTCAACTTTTCAGGAGCTGAAGAGCTCTATATGAACCAATGTTTGAGGTTTGTATAGAAAACGTATAAATTTCATTGTTTTGGCCAAATACACCATAACAAAACACCAAATGACAGTATACTTACCTCTGACTGATTCTGATCAAATCAGTTTCAATAGATGAGCTTGTATAGATGAAATGGGCACTCATGTCATGAGTTTTTCTGTTGTGCAGTGTGACAGAACAGAAACGTGAATCCATGCTGAACAGTACAGCTGCTGTCTGAAAACACAAGATCTCTGGAAACACCAGATTTAAAACATACATGCCATTCAAACTATGAAACATTTTGGTCTTACCACACCACTTACCTTGCTGAAAAGTTTAGATCCACCACCAAACTAACACATCTGTCTGTTATTTTCAAGTGAACTGTGAGACTGTGATTGGCTGGTTCAGATGCGTTTAATCAGGGTTGGAGCTAAACTCTGCAGTAAAGTTGATCTGCTAGAGTAAAACTAAACAGCCTTACCATATGATGTTATTAGCAGA
Organism: Beaufortia kweichowensis; assembly: GCA_019155185.1. Classification (NCBI taxonomy): domain Eukaryota; kingdom Metazoa; phylum Chordata; class Actinopteri; order Cypriniformes; family Gastromyzontidae; genus Beaufortia; species Beaufortia kweichowensis. Next base: position 17,903 of record CM032807.1, read on the forward strand.
GAGAGAACAAAACATGCCCGACTCCACTTTGACAAACAGGCAGTTCAACTGAGATGATCTGCAATAAACAGGTATGTACAAAAAGAAATTAGACTGCCAAGTAGGCAGCAGGTAGACATACGGTTTTGCTCAGCAGAAGTGACGGGTTTTTCTGTCGAGAGAAACAAAGCGTAGAAATTCATTCACAGAAAAACTTCCAGTAGCGTGAGATTTCCAAACAGCCCGTCCGTCAGTCAGAACAGAGCTGCTGAACCACATTAAACACCTCAAATAATACAATGAGAAACAAACCTCCTAATGCAAATAACACCTCGTGTAGAAGTGTTGCTTTACATTGACTCGCGGTAGATGAGTCAAGAGCAGTTTAATCAGCCGTTAGAAGCAGTCAGCATTAATGATCCTCCATTAAACAAGCGAATGAATGCGTTGAGAACGCCGCGCCTTTTAAACCCGCGACAGGCAAAAACAATTCACCGCCTTCCGCTTTCATAACCAATCGTTATCAGAGGCGACCTTTTAGCCAATGAACTTTCAGTATCACTTTAGTGCGTCATCATACCTGTTTGTCGTAACAGGTGAAAAGAAACGTTTGAATAAATATATCGATGAAATGCATATTATGTGTATAAGGATGCAAACATGAGTGAAATATATAAATGTGTTCATGAAGGAAGATCTGGGGAGTAGATAAATGGTGCTCTGCTTTCACTACTGATGTTTGTGTTGCTCACAGTTGATCCATTCCAGCACGCCTGTAAGGACTGGTGTTAGGGTCGTCTATATTAAATACTGTTTATCTTGTGATCTTGCATACTAAAGCACATAATCATTGATCAAGACTGTTTCAAGAAAGACATGTGTCTGCGCACGCGCGTGTGGCTCTTGCGATGTTTCCTGAGTTGCATGAAAATTGATTTACACCAAAACTCCTTCATTGACATCTCTGGGTTAAACTTGTTAGAAGATATGTGTTAGAGACGCGAAGAAAAACGTGTATTTAAGAGAACACGACACGTTTTGAACCATGTTCATGTCGCTTTGAGTCTGTTTAAAATGCCGCATAAAAGCCCAAATGAAGAATCCCATCTTGGCCATTGATCGCGTTTGAGACAAAGTCGGAGGATTTCCCATTTCCGACTTCAATGTTCCACTCAATCACACGCAACGTTCTCTGTTTCCCCACAAGATGTCGCAATAAGACACGAAAAATGAACAAACTACTAAAGTACTTCAATTATTATAATGATATGGTGATTGTTCATTAGTGTATGTATTGTTATATGAACACATGTTTATTTATTCTAAGCAGATTGTTACAAACTGCCCAATGGAGTGAAGAAAAATCAGCCAGATTGTCTTTGTTAACAGTGATGTTATGCACTCTATTAAATATAACTGAACAAAACAGCTGTCCACATGTAATAGAAAGATAAACTGGGGAATAAAGAATATTTGTTTCAGGTTCTGTCGCTGTGTAAAGGGAAGAAGACAGAATTGCACACAGTCATTTAAACATGTTTGTATTGCTGTAAATAAAGCAGCGATGTGAATGTGGTATTTAGCTGTGAGGAAGTTCTATTGTTGTTATTGTTTTTTATCCTCGTGTTAACTCTTGAAAGTAAGTGTGGCAGTAAGTGTAGCGCAGGGCGGCGCGCTCGAGCCCGATGCAAGACTGTATTTAACATGGTCTCAATCAGGTCCAGTGCTGCTCGGTTAGGATTTACAGCAAATCAACACAACTGTAGCACACTCGCGATCGGAGAGCACGGAGGAGTTTCTATAACAGTATCTGAGGTGTGGGAAGTTGAGTGGACGCGCGCGCACAGATGGCAGGAGCGCAGGCCGGGGTTCACGCGCTTAAGCTCAAACCTGTTTCTTTGCCCGTGAGCCTGATAACGGGCAACAAATTCATGAAATGGGATGAAGTAAGTAACTTAAGTCCGTATCAAAGGCGTGTTGCTACTGCATCTGTAACTTTAAACAAATGTCTGTCACATTTGCTTGATATGACGCTGTAATTTAGATGGCATTTTACCAGAGCAACGCGTGATCTGTCACATTTTGACATACCGTTTCCATTTGACCGGTTGGTGGTCGTCCAACGTTTCTGTTCATTCATAATAGCTTAATTTAGCCCTCTATATTAAACTCTAGTGTTTTATTGTGAGCGCTATGGAAAACATCACTGTTATCTGTTGAGATGAATCTGTGTCTCTGTTCCGTAAAGACGAGGATGATGATGATGATGATCTAAAGATCTTTAGTGTCTCTTTAGTGTCTACGGGAACACATGCCAGAGCTCGTTTCTGACTCAGATTGATGTCTTTCGACTAATATGATTTTGATATGTACTGTAAATAAAAAAGTACCCTTATATATTTCTCTCTTTTCCTCCCACCCATCTTTCAGTGTATTAATACAGATGTTACCGTTTCATAAAATGCAAAGACAGTGTGATTCTGTGAAGAAAGCAAAGAGCTTTAGAGCGTGTCAATACTGCTGTATCTTTTGCATTGATGACACAGAGTTTACCTTTAACTCTTATCAAACATCTAGGCTATAAATACATTAGAAACAGAAGCCTGTTGGCTGGGTCGTTGACTACAAACTTTTTAGACACTTGTAAGAATTACATTTCATTAAAAGTCTTTTCTGCAAGACAAACTAATATCATGCTTAAAGAATCATGCTGAAGCTCAGGACAAAGGTTTGTGTGGAAATAAATGCTTGGTCTTTTAATAGAACTCCAGCAATATCAGCAGTTGCTGTGTCTAGTTGTCCTGAGGGTTTTGGCACATGTCATGACACAAGCTCGTCTTTCTAAAGGCTTTATGTTTGAGGTCACACTAGACCTTAAGCTTCTTATGGTTATCTCCATTTTACCTCCTAATTTTTTATGATTTTGTCTCATCTGTGTAATTTGTGTTTTTGGAAAGCCTTGTATCTGTTGCATCATGTAATACCTGATGTTCTTGCACACGAATGTGAGTTTGGTCTGATGTTCTCGTGTGTTTTGCAGGACAATACCACAGTAACCCCAGTGACACTGCGTGTGGACTCTCAGGGCTTTTTCTTATACTGGACAGATCAGAACAAGGTAATTATTATCATTCTTTGTGTGAAGAGGAATACAAAAAAACGTTGTTTTGAAGCAAATATCTTCCTGCATAAGTAACATGAAGAGTATTGGTAATAACTTATCAGTGCTTGTCAACCTTTGCTCCATGAATGTGAAAATATGACTGCTTTGTGAATCAGTTAGCAAGGCTTGCTGATTAATGATATTGTTTGGGTTCACTGCACAATTATTTCAACTTGAATATTTTAATTATAAATGTCATGATTCAAGTTTCATTAAACATTACTGATGTGATTATGATAATGGTCAGCAACAACTGTGTCTTTTAATGTACATTGCTCATTTGTGTGTAACAATCCAGCTAATAAACCAGAGAATCAGCTGTGTGCTGACATTAGGCCTTTTGACAAACTGGACCTGTGAGTCTGTTCTGCTGAGCAAAGATGGTTCTTTACAGTATTTCTGTCTGTCTCTCAGTTCACTTTAGGTAGCTTTATTGGCATGATGTTTGAGTTATAGTATTGCCAAAACATTTATGTAAAGAAAAAATTGAGTGGACTACTTCACTTGAATTCAAGTTGTCTCCTAATATTTGTAAGTCGCTTTGGATAAAAGCGTCAGCTAAATGTAAATGTAAATGAATTCAGCACAACTCAGTTGGAGAAAGAAATAGATAGTGAACGGCATTAAGTGTTTCTCCTCACACAGAGAACCCTTGCAGACATTTTTCCACCGACTGCAAATCAAAGACATTTGATGGAGACTGAAGGATATGTGTGCTGTGTTAATCATGTGGGCTTGTGCCCATTATTGGCATAATAAAGCATAAAAGACACAGTTCACAACAAACAATAACGTTGTATTAAAGTATGCTAAGTAAACGATTAAACAGGATAATAAAAAAATAAGTTTTGCTATTACATGTTATTTGTTAATGATGTAAACGTATGAACAAGATGAATAAATTGTAGTTGTATAGTAGAATGAGACAGGGGTCTCTTCTATACAGCTTAATGTACAGTTAGCCAACCCTCATACATCTGTGTTTTTATTAAAGATTTTCACAAAATTCTCTCTCTCTCTCTCTCTCTCTCTCTCTCTCTCTCTCTCTCTCTCTCCTTATTTTTCTGAGACCTCCGTTATCAGACATGTCACATTGAGAAGAGCCAGCATTGATTATAGCCAGATATTAAGAGATATTTTGTTTGTGGAAAAGAGCAGGAATGTGAAGTGGTTGAATGTTTCTCAGTTCTCTTCCAGCTGTAGAGCAGCAAATTTGACTAAAACATTTGCATGAAGACACAGGCTGTCAGCAAAAGAGCAGAGCAAGCTAAACTTTCACTCCGGCATAGACAAACACGGTTCTAAAGTGTAAATGTCTTTTTGGATTAGGGTTAGGCAAATTTAACATTTTGTCAAAGATGAGGATGATGTTCATGAACTTGATTGTGTTTAAAAAGTACACCATATACTTTTTAAAAGGCTGTACATCTTTGTAGCAATAGTTTTATGAGCAACTATTTACATTTGTGACCCATTTGTTTCTTCCAACATTTCTTTTCATACTTTTGCTCGGTCATCAGTAGCTCTGCTGCCGCACTTTCATCAGGCTGGCGTCTTTGTCCCTCTGTCAGCATTATTGCTGCAGGCCGGTTTAAATAAATCTACACCCAATCGAATGAAATATGTTTTATACCAAGTGAACGTCTCGCCACGTTTTCATCAGTTAAAGTGTTTGTGGGACAGAGGCGAAACAGGGTGTTTTTTTTACTGCCATCCGACACTTCTTATTTTCTCACATTTTTACCCCACAAGCAAAATATCAAACTATTTTGGTTAAACTAAATATCAGCTTTGTTGATCCAGTCAGATTAGAGGGACAGAAGTTGTGTTATTTCTTATCAGTCATAGTAAAATCAGACTTATTTGTACAGTCAAGTTTCTTCCCTGCACTTTTTGAACACAGAGCACATCTTCTGTTGAATTCCCTTATTGAGTCCAGCGAGAAGGTCAGGTTACAATAGGCTCACTAGCACATGTCTCATGCACACACACACAGACACACACACACACACACACAGACACACACAGACACACACACACACACACACACAGACACACACAGACACACACACACACACACACACACACACTATCTGTAAATGGAAAGATGGAAGAGAGCAGATCTCATCTGCCCTATGGCCTTTCATAGCTAAATGGGACAGAAGTTATATTCTTGACTGTGAGATCACTGATATACAATGACACATAACCCATGCTTCATTACTGCATGTATCGAGTAGTAAAGTAAAGTTCTGGTTCTTAGTGGATCTCTCAGCAGATGTCAAGTCAAGAACATTACAAAGAGTTACAAGCAGCTTGAATCTTTAGCAGAGAAGACAATTTGTATAAAGACTACAATAATTCATTACAGCTTCACCTGCATTAGATATTCAAGCATGTATTTATTAAACATTTATCAAACATATAAAACCATATCAACATAAAATGTTATGTTGTTTAAATGTTCTCATTTTAAGTCTAAAGAAAAGCTGTTGTTGTATTTATATTCTCTCTCCTTTTTTATATTAGTAATGTTATTAATGTTATCATGTTTATACTGCCAATGTATTTAGGGCCCTATGAAATCCGTTCCCAAATAAAACGTTTTATATTCCGTTTTATATAATTTACTAACAGTTTGTTAATAGTTTTCATTTAAAAGTATATTTTGGTAGTGTCTTATATTGGTACTGCTTGCTTGGTTCATGGTAAATGTTTTGTCAAACAAAGTGCAGTCAAATACAGTAAACTGTACAAATAAAATCAGAGATGAAAAACTGCTTGTACATTAAAATACATTAGAGCCAGACTCTTCGTTTAACTCGGTGTCTAACATGGATACTATATTTAAACCATGGTAACCACAAATTAACCATGGTTTGATACAGTAACTATAGTTTAACTATGGTATTTGTAGTAAATCTGTGGTTATTAACCTATTTACCCTAATTACCCTTTCAAAGAACAATAAACTTTTAATTCTTAAAAATATTTAGACATTGGAATTGAAAGTAAAAATGATTACTCAATACATACATAAATAAAATATAAATAAAAAATGATCATAAAACAGATGACAGATCCTGCCTTTGATCATTTTTAATTTGTGAAATTGTTTTTACAGTTTACAGTGAATTTAACAACACTACTAAACCATATACTGTACAACCCAACTTTTCTTCACCTGTCACTCTCTGAATGCGTGTACTCCCTTAACTTAAACAAGCAGAAACAGAGACAAATGAGCATATTAAATGTCTTCATTCTGAAGTAATGTGGGTAATTGTATTTTTCTATTTTAAATTAAAGCCTCTAGGAGTACATGTTTATTTTACTATCACAGCAAATGTCATTTTTAAGACCCTAACCCTAACAATAGCATAAAGGGAGATGAATAAATACTACATGTAGACTGTATGATAAACCTTAACAGCTCTTGCACTAATATAATACTTTATTTGCATGAAAACAGTCAATGGATGTCTCATCCTCATTTAAATAAATTCAAATGAGAGAACAGAAATGTTTTGCCATAGATTTACATGTTACAGAAAATAGTTTCCTGGTCAAATGATGTCTTCTGTTAACCCTAGACTGGCAAGGATGTGCTGCAAAAAGTTGCTTTAGATTAAATGATTTTACAGATGCATACATTTAAATTTACAGTTAATTTTCTGCAGTCCCTTCACATTTGAGCAGATATGGATGAGGAAGATGTAATGCATGAAAACAATGATAATAATAAGACTTGTGATAGATGATAATGATGATGATTGGAGTTGTGATGGATAATTCTCAACTCGGAGTTTTGATAGAGATAAACTCATTAAAAATGTCCCCTCCCTTTTCTTTGGATCCTCCTGTTTTTTGTTCCATTTCTGTTTTCTTAAGTATGTCAGTGATTTGGGTCACACGTCTTTTTTCTCATGTGCAATCTATTCAATTTGATTAGCGGGTATCACATTTTACCAGCAAGCAGGTGCTTTGGGGCCGTGGCTGAACCAGGGGCCTGTCATACTTAAAATACTGGCTCCCCTGCGTCATTGTTCCTCGAGAGAGACAAAAAGAGAGACTTGGAGGAAAATTCACTTGCAACTGTTGTGTTTTTCTACATGTTTCCATGTTTAAGTTTGCCTTATGTCCAAGTAAGGAACTAGGGTGAAGTTTTTATGGGACGTTTGATAAAAGTACTAGGATTTCAGAGGTTTAGATGAAGGAAATTGTGCTTTCTGAAGACATCATGAGAGATGAGTCCATCAAATAAGTCTTTTTCTCTAGCTCAGCATCAGACGTAGAGGTTTCTTATCCATTCAGCTCATGTGCTAAGATTAACAGGCAGTCGATCGGTTTCTACCTAACCCTAAAAAATTAAAGTAGTAGTTCACCATGACATTGGGGCACCAAGACAAACGGGCATATACTTTGTCTTTGATGACATGGAGTAAGTAAACAATGTTAATTTCACTGCAAACTACTTCAGTTTAGATTAAAAACAAGGCCTGGTTTTATCTCACTGGACAGAGCTGCAGAGCTGGTGTTTGATTGTGAAATACACCCTTTTTTTGTCTCTGCTGTCTGATACACATGCTGGTTTGACTGAGAGCGTTATATTTAAATGTTCGGGCTAATATTGAAGTTGAAAAACATACAACTCATTTCAACAATAAGTCAGCAAATGTCTGAAAGTTTCACAGAACATGTTTGTGCTGAACTGTGATGCTGTAATGAGAGCAGAGTTTTAAATAGATGGAAACTGACCTTGATACAGCAGGTGATGATGCTGGTGACGTGTGCGTGGCTTCCACTGCATCTGTCCATTGCTGCTGTCCACTTGACGAGTTCTCTCCTATTGACTGAAGTAGACATTACCTTCTCTTAGTATTCAGTACTGATGCTTCTGTATGTCTCTGTATGTGTGGTGGAGGGAACCAAACCCCTCATCCGAACAATAAATGCCATGTGACTAATCACTGGAGCCAAAGAAAAATGATTTCATGACAACAATGATATGTCGTTATTTGCAGCAGATACTGTTATGAGCATTATTCAATTAACAGTTTTGGATCTATTAACAGACATCTTTCTTTACATACAACTTTAACAGCTTTGGAGTATTTTGAGTATGTTGTGTTGTAATATTTTATGGGGTCTTTTCATAATGACTTTTATACTGTACAAACTGTATATTGTATGGTGTGACCCTCAACCTACTCTAACCCTAACTCTTGCACAAACCTTTCTTTATTTATACATTTTCAACATAAAAATAATTTAGTGTGATTTATAAGCTGTTTTCCATCTTGAGGATCACTGACTTGACACACAGTGTAGGTGGATTGGACGTTTACTATGATGTTTACACTCGCACTGTGCACAGTGCAGCTTCAAACACGGCATGATCTTTTTTTAAATACACACTTCAAAGCAGAACCTTTCTACTGATGTGACCTTTGACTCGCCTTCATATGCAGGGAGGGAGGGAGGGAGTGAGTGAGTGAGTGAGTGAGTGAGTGAGTGAGGAAGTGAGAACCTATCAGAGAAAAATACAATTCTAAGCTTTTGTTTAAAGACGCATAGTCAGCTCCAGTCCAAAACCAGTACATAACCTCTCATATAAAGTCTCTTATATACACACACATTATAGCACAATAATGAAAGAAACTATATAGAGACTATATAACATGGAAGACTGATTAAAATAAGTGTGGCAATAAAAAACTTTTATAAATCTATAATATAAATATATAATCTAAAAGTGGCATGTAGTGTAGTGTGTATATACTGTATATATCTCTCTGTCTCTCTTCTCTTTCTGATCTCTTTCTCCTACTTTCACCCTTCACCTTTTTTGTTAATAGCTGATCCTTTCCTACCAAAACTGCTTACAAGAACAATAAAGGTTCTGCATGTGGAAGGACAAAAATGTTTTCATGATAATCTCATTAATGTGTCCGCAGGAAACAGATCTGTTGGATATTTCTTTTATCAAGGACACAAGAAATGGGAAATATGCCAAGACGCCAAAGGTAAGAGAACATTTACATGTGTAGATAATGTGTTCTGTCCTCAAGGAAACTCTTTTTAGGTTGTATTAAAGCTCTGAAAGGCTCAAAAGATGTTCAAATGAACAGACTATATCGTCTCTAATAAATAGTGCCTGAATGTAAATATGTCCATTTGACACAAAGCAAAGCGACTTTCAGCGGATATTCCAGGAAAATTTCACCTCTCAAAACATTAATGTGTTATTGGAGCTCATGTGTTTGGCTACAAGTCTTTTCATTGCAATAAAAATGTTTTCTAGAAATAAAATATTCTGAGCGAGTGAATTTTATTATGTGACTTTTAAAACTGAGATTTAGTCTCTGATTCAAACACTAAAGCTTGTGATATCTCCCTATAATGTGTTGCAGACAGAAGGCTCAGAATTCATCAGTAAAAGTTCTCACAGTCACATGATACGCTACGACACTAGAGACGGCTGGAAAAACCTTTTATCCAGGAGCACATGGCCTCTGCGTTTCGCTCTTTACAACAGACCCTTGTTAAAGTCTGTTCATTAAAGCCTTCGTTGAATTGCTAGTGTTAAAAGCCATAGAAGATGTGATTCTGCTGGTTTCGCTGGTTTCCAGTTCTGTCTTTTTGTCAAAAAAATGTTCAAAAGTGATTTCAACTTTGATTGTGTGAGGTGAATATAACTAAAGGGTATAATGAAATATACAGTATGTATATATACACAATTATTGTTTTATCCACCAGCTATTTCATGTGTTTCTCAAAATCTTTGCGTTAAACATTTTCTTTATACTTGCTAATGCTAAAAATATTGTGATGATGATGATAATGCTACGCTTCTGAATCTGTAAGAGCACATCTGTGCCTGTTTTCTTTCAAACATGAAAGATGATAGATGTCATGCTGTTTCAGACAGTTGCCTGGATGAAAACACAGAGTTCTTCCAATCTTCACATTCAGTAAGACTTGCCTCAGTGGCTTTTGTGTTGCTCTCGTGGACCGTGCTGTTGTTGAGACAGTGCTTCATTTGTTTGCCATTGTTAATGTCTGTTTATCTCTCACAGATTTGTTTAGACTTTCCTTTTCTGCTCTACAAACTTAATGCAACTAAAAAACAGACTATTCTTTAAAAATACCCATGCTTTCTTATGCCATTATGCCGTACTGTATTATTTAATGTGTCTGCATACAGTATATAATGCTTTTCTAGCTCAGTTGGTGCTAACAATGCCAAGGTCATGGGTTCTATCACAGAGAATGGGCATACTCAAGAACATGTATACTATTATGTACTGTAAGTCAAATGTGCAAATGTAAATCCGTATAATACTTTAAATGTGTTTTACAAGATGTTTGGAGGGCATTAATTGAATGTTTTAGAATGATTGTAGATGTACTTATATGAACACACATTAAGGATGCAACAGAACTCTGGACGAGAGAGATGGTGTCCGGTCGTGACAGCGGAACTCTGGACGAGAGAGATGGTGTCCGGTCGTGACAGCAGAACTCTGGACGAGAGAGATGGTGTCCGGTCGTGACAGCAGAACTCTGGACGAGAGATGGTGTCCGGTCGTGACAGCAGAACTCTGGACGAGAGAGATGGTGTCCGGTCGTGACAGCAGAACTCTGGACGAGAGAGATGGTGTCCGGTCGTGACAGCAGAACTCTGGACGAGAGAGATGGTGTCCGGTCGTGACAGCAGAACTCTGGATGAGAGAGATGGTGTCCGGTCGTGACAGCAGAACTCTGGACGAGAGAGATGGTGTCCGGTCGTGACAGCAGAACTCTGGACGAGAGAGATGGTGTCCGGTTGTGACAGCGGAACTCTGAACAGGAGATGGTGTCCGGTCGTGACGACGGAACTCCGGACGAGAGAGATGGTGTCCGGTCGTGACAGCAGAACTCTGACGAGAGAGATGGTGTCGGTGCGTGGCGGCGGAACTCTGAACAGGAGGATGGTGTCCGGTCGTGACAGCGGAACTCGGACGAGAGATGGTGTCCGGTCGTGACAGCAGAACTCCGGACGAGAGAGATGGTGTCCGGTCGTGACGACGGAACTCTGAACAGGAGATGGTGTCCGGTCGTGACGACGGAACTCTGAACAGGAGATGGTGTCCGGTCGTGACAGCGGAACTCCGGACGAGAGAGATGGTGTCCGGTCGTGACAGCAGAACTCTGGACGAGAGAGATGGTGTCCGGTCGTGACGACGGAACTCTGAACAGGAGATGGTGTCCGGTCGTGACAGCGGAACTCCGGACGAGAGATGATGTCCGGTCGCGTGACAGCAGAACTCGGACGAGAGATGGTGTCCGGTCGCCGGAACTCTGAACAGGAGATGGTGTCGGTGGCGGACGGCGGAACTCTGAACAGGAGATGGTGTCCGGTCGTGACAGCGGAACTCCGGACGAGAGAGATGGTGTCCGGTCGTGACAGCAGAACTCTGGACGAGAGATGGTGTCCGGTCGTGACAGCGGAACTCTGGACGAGAGATGGTGTCCGGTCGTGACAGCGGAACTCGGACGAGAGATGGTGTCCGGTCGTGACAGCAGAACTCCGGACGAGAGATGGTGTCCGGTCGTGACAGCGGAACTCTGGACGAGAGAGAGATGGTGTCCGGTCGTGACAGCGAACTCCGGACGAGAGATGGTGTCCGGTCGTGACAGCGGAACTCCGGACGAGAGAGATGGTGTCCGGTCGTGACAGCGGAACTCCGGACGAGAGAGATGGTGTCCGGTCGTGACGGCGGAACTCCGGACGAGAGAGATGGTGTCCGGTCGTGACAGCGGAACTCCGGACGAGAATGGTGTCCGTCGCGGGCGGAACTCGGACGAGAGAGATGGTGTCCGGTCGCGGACGGGCAGAACTCCGGACGAGAGATGGTGTCCGGTCGTGACGGCGGAACTCCGGACGAGAGATGGTGTCCGGTCGCGACGGGCGGAACTCCGGACGAGAGATGGTGTCCGGTCGTGACGTGGCGAACTCCGGACGAGAGATGGTGTCCGGTCGTGGACGGGCGGAACTCCGGACGAGAGATGGTGTCCGGTCGTGACAGCGGAACTCTGGACGAGAGAGATGGTGTCCGGTCGTGACGGGCGGAACTCTGGACGAGAGAGATGGTGTCCGGTCGCGGACGGGCGTGAACTCCGGACGAGAGAGATGGTGTCCGGTCGTGACAGCGGAACTCTGGACGAGAGAGATGGTGTCCGGTCGTGACGGCAGAACTCTGGACGAGAGAGATGGTGTCCGGTCGTGACAGCAGAACTCTGGACGAGAGAGATGGTGTCCGGTCGTGACAGCAGAACTCTGGACGAGAGAGATGGTGTCCGGTCGTGACGGCAGATCTTTCATGGAATCCTTCCTAAATCCTCCCAATGATGCACAGTATTCATTCAAGTCTCATTCTGTCAGTGTATTGAGTAGATTTCAATTTTTGCTTTTAACCTAATTTTACTCTTTTAAGCTGCTTTATTTTAATTTCTTTGCTTTATTTATAAGGAGTTTGTTTAGTTTATTTAGTTTATTTTTAAAGGAGTTTGAAAGTTTATCTTCTGTGTAACACGTACACTAACATTTGTGTATGTTGTGAATGTTTTATTATTAACAGTAAAAGTACTTTTTGTGTGTAATTTTTCTTAACCTTAAACCTTTATGTTAATAGTTCAGTGAAATGAGCAAATGAAATGGGTGATTTGGATGCAGAGAATGTGAAGAAAATATCCCACAGACGCTCTTTGTGTGACTCTTTTTGTTGTGTTAATGAAGTTAGAGAAACAGTTTGCTTTGCCACATAAACGCTCAACTGGGTGAAAGAGCAAATAAGTGACTGTGGTTTAATGTGGATGATTGTAATTCACTGCTTGTGCTGGTGAAGTTCATGTTTGTCATCTGTGTCTCAATAAAACTCGCTGCGTTTCCTGTTGTTTTCTTTCAGGATGTCAAGCTACGAGAACTTTTGGATGTGGGGAACCTAAGCGGAAAGTTGGAGAACAGAATGTTGACAGTGGTCAGTGGTACTGACATGGTTAACATCACATATCTGAACTTTATGGCCTTTAGTGAAGAAGTAGCAAAGGTAAATCGACATGAAATACATTCACAGTCCATCCCAGAGTGTAGTGTAGTTGAAAAAATCAACATATGAAACAATAATATTTGTGATATTGTAATGAGTGGTATTCTGTGTTGATTATATGTTGGCTACGTTTTATTATTCTGCAATTTCTTTCAAAATTTAACCCATGGCTTTAACATTTCCAGGAAAGGTATAGCAATGAGATCTTCATATTTTGCACATTTCTAGTGTTTCTCGATTTTCCCATATAACTTAGAAGTGAAACATCATGGGACAAATCACATTTTTTAAATGTAAAAATGTCATTCATCATTCCTGTGTCTGTAAGAACTGACTGTATATAGAGCTTTGGTGTGTTTCAAACCAAAGGGTGTTGAGACCATTGAGACAGCTTATTCTTATTCATAAATTAAGTGTAATATTAGTTTTGCTTTCTATTTGTAGGAGTGGACTGATGAGCTTTTTAGCTTGGCTTCAAACCTGCTTGCTCAGAACATTTCCAGAGAATCTTGTCTGGAGAAAGTGTGAGTTTTTATTCTACATTATGCCCTTTTGCAAAGCTGCTTTGAAAAGCGCTATACAAATGAAATTGACTTAAGTGAATTTCTCTAGGACCCCTTTAATTAAAGAAAGAACAATACAGTTAAATCTAAATAAAAATGATCAAAGCCTGTTTCACTTGATTCATGATTTTCAGCAGTAACAACATTAAATAACAAGACCTCATGCAAATATGTTTATATGAGTCGTGTGTGTCTCTCTCTCACACAAACATCATTGTGTTTAATGTCATGTTGTTCTCCACAGGTACACACGTTTGACGTTGCAACTCACGCCTGAGGGCGATATTCCCGTGAAGAAGTGTGTATCTATCGCATTTAAACCCTTCACTTTGATATGAAATGTGCTGTCAGTTTTACTTGTGCACTTGTATTGTGTGTGTTCTAGTATTTTCCGCACATTCTATGCAGACCGGAAGCGGGTTGAAAGCGCTCTGGAAATCTGCAGCCTGCCGACCGGAAGAGTAAGAAACTCTTTAGCTTTTCTGCTTTTGTCTCTTTCCTTTGTTCTTCAGGTACTAGTGAAACATTAAATGTCTTTTCTAAAGGCTGGTGTGTAGTATTTGATCAGAAACAAACACATTCACAGACACTCACAGATTTCTTCTCGTCTAACCCTTCAAACATAAACGTGCAGATGCATTTGTAAAGCTTTTTTGCTCTAACATATAGTCAAAACGTTTTTATTACTCTTTTCTCTATTAATAATCATGAGAAAATACAATCTCTTGTGTTGTTTTAATGGGGTTTAGTAATTTGAATTGTTTTGACTGTTAAAATGAAATGTTTTCTGCTAACCGCATCACAGTGTCCTAACCGTGAGACTCTTGAACTGTTTGGTATAACACCAAATGAGTTTCTCACTCCGTACTACTGACTCTAAATGTGTGGCTGTAAACTCACAGCTGTGAAAAAAACAATTCAGTCTAGGTCAGTTTTTGTCTACACTGCTGTTTTTCCCTACAGAATGACTCGATTTCTCAAGATAAATTTACACCTGACATATATCGACGTCTTCTCAACAGCATATGTCCACGAAACGACATTGACACAATCTTTTCAGAAATGTAAGTTCTCTTCTTACATTTATAACAATTGACACTTCGCCTGAGTCAATAAATGAAAAAAACTTGCACATATTTCAGTACAGACGTTGCAAATGGCACTACGTGTTATGCAGTATGTGTTGTTTTTCACGACATTTATATTCATCATTTAAACCTACATAACAAAGCATGTGCTAAACAGATGGGACTGGGGCTATAGTTGTTACACAATATCTATAAGAGTTGTTTTCTCTGTTGTAGTGGTTGTCAAGTCAACTTTATTTATTTAGCACTTCATACAATCAAATCTACTACATTACACTTCACATATAACATTTTATTCACTCTCTAAAGTAATTTCTGTATCCTACAATGTATGTCTCTGTACCCTGTAAACTGCATAGTGAGTTATAGATGCGATCAATGGCAAATGGTGTTCTTTATTACGGATTGCATCTATAACACGTCATGTCAGGGTTTTTTTCTCTCTTAAAGAGTTTTTTTGAATCCCTGACCACTGACTGTTATCTGTTATTACATGTAAAGCTGCTTTGGTACAATGATCTTTGTGAAAAGCGCTATACAAATAACATTGAATTGAATTGAATACGATACAGACTGTGTCATCATAACAGCTACACAGTAATAAACATGAAAAAATGACGAATTGTGAGGATTAAATGAGGTCTAATCTTAAAACAAATTTTTTAAAATTATTTTATATTTTTATATATTATAATGATAACATAATGTTATGATTGTCATCTATATTGTTTTGGTATTTCTCAACCAAAAGAATGCTTGATGTAAAAACCTTTTTAGTCTGTATAGTTTGACTGTTACATTTGAGATGTTGATGCAAAAGGTCAGCCATTAAAATGTTTTAATGCATTTGTCTTTGTATGTTGACG
The DNA here is from genome assembly GCA_019155185.1 of Beaufortia kweichowensis. NCBI lineage: Eukaryota > Metazoa > Chordata > Actinopteri > Cypriniformes > Gastromyzontidae > Beaufortia > Beaufortia kweichowensis. The sequence continues at coordinate 33,653 of CM032807.1, forward strand.
CTTTTACACGCAGTGGTGCCAAAAGTCGGCCGTATCTCACTGTCGAGCAGATGAGAGATTTCCTCAACAACAAACAGAGAGACCCTCGACTTAATGAGATCTTGTACCCGCCCCTCAAAGCCGAGCAAGTGCAGGGATTGGTGGAAAAATATGAGCCTGACAACATGCTTTTACAAAGAGGTTGGTGTATTCACCTGTCAATCAAATAAGCACCGCCTAATGTGATTTTTCAGTTGTCCTTTTAAAGTTCTTCTTCTGGAATCTGGAGGAGCAAGTCACAAGCTGGTTCGCTTGGTTTAGCTGGTCTCCCAGCCTGGGTCATGCTGAAAGACCAGCTTAAACCAGCTATTTCCATCTCTAACTTGCCAGCCAACCAGATTATTTTTAACAGTCTGGTTTTTGGTTCGTTTGTTTAGTAGGAGAACAAGAAAATGTCTGTAGATGTATTGGGTTATGTCTGTAGATGTAATGTCTTGTAGAACATAAATGATGAATTTAGTGTGAAGGTTTGTTACTTGTAATGCTCGGATGATTAGAGAAGGGCAAATCAGGATTGTTGTCATAGAGACCTGCTTTAGTTAACATACATACGCACACTCTACGGAAGAACGTCATCAGATGATACGCTGATCTAAAGAATAAATAATAACATGTCGTTTAATCTCTAGATGACCAGACAGTCAACAGCTCCAAACACCTTTTTGAAGTTTCTTAAAGAACCCTTATCATTAGAGCGTACTGATCTCTGTATTTTCTCCTGTGTGTAAATCCTCAGTTGAACTCTTTCTTTATGGTGAGATGAAACTGTTGAGATGTCAGTAATTAGGTTGTAGGTGTCTACAGAGGGCATGACAGCATTAATTATTGTAAAGTGGCCAGAGAGCCGTACATATGCTAAACTCTGACTGAACGTCCCACAATCCTCATTCCTGGTAAAAGAAGATCTTTTCTGTAAGATGATTTGTTGTTCACATTGATTTAATGCTGTGTGAGAACACTTTAAATACTTCAGATGTCTTCAGACTTCAGCTGCTGGTCACAAGCACGGTCTTATATATTGTTGTGAGCGAGACAGAATGGTGGAGACAGCTCTGCAAACGAGAGAACACGGTTGAGCGTCGTTTGCTCCTAATACATTAATACAGAGTGATTTGTTTTGATCTTGTGTTGTGGCACAGGGCAGATCTCCGTTGAGGGCTTTGCCAGGTATCTAAGCGGCGAGGAAAACAGCATCATTCCTCCAGAGAAACTGGACCAAAGTGAAGACATGACCCTCCCGCTCTCGCATTACTTCATCAACTCCTCACACAACACTTACCTCACAGGTCAGCCAATCAGCAGCCTCAAAGGAAACCTGCATCACAAGCCGGTTAATCGGCAGCCTCACAACAGCCTTCTGTCTTGTTGTAGAACATGATTTATTATTGTTATTTGTTGCTATTGGTTGGTGCGAACACACAAACGTGTAACTGGCACTTGGCAGTATGTCTTGAAGTGTGTGTGTGTATTTGTGTAATTTGCAGCGGGTCAGTGGGCTGGAAACTCATCGGTGGAGATTTACCGTCAAGTTCTGCTGTCCGGCTGTCGCTGTATAGAGCTCGACTGTTGGAAGGGTCGGACCGCCGATGAAGAGCCCATCATCACCCACGGCTTCACCATGACATCTGAAATCTCCTTTAAGGTATAAACTCCAGATCTCTTTCAGTTTCCATAAACTTTCCGCGTTGATATCATATTATTGTTTAATGTTTCTTGGGTCAATGTGATTTCACATTCATTTTAAAGCGTTCATCGTCTTTTATTACCAGATCATGTTATATTTGAATGTATCTGATCATTTTGCTATACAAAAGTGTCTCATGTTTTCAGGACGTAATAGAAGCCATCGCGGAGAGCGCCTTCAAGACATCTCAGTTTCCCGTCATTCTGTCTTTTGAGAACCACGTAGACTCGTGAGTGTCATCTGAGCTCTTTTTGATTCTTCTCTTTTTTCTTCAGTTGTCTTGTCTTGTTCACTGGGAGACAGACACACATGTGCTGTGAATATAACCGTCTGATCACAATCCAATTCTGATCACTAAGTGTGTGTAAGCGGGGAAGTATTTCTCTGTTGTGTCTCACAGTATCAAGCAGCAGGCTAAGATGGCTGAGTATTGCAGATCAGTATTTGGTGACGCTCTGCTCACAGAAGCGCTGGAGAAATATCCTGTAAGTGCACACACTGTTCAACACACACTTTACTTTCATGTGTGATTCACTGAAGAGCTTTATGGCATTAATCTGACTTGCTCACTCACACGTTTATCTAAACCTTATCTAAACTATGTAAAGTCTTTATCGAAACCCTCACCCTTGTTTTTATCTTTGTCATAGTAATGAGATATAGCTACAACGAGAATGTTAAAGAAATTCACAAAACACACTGCTGTGGGTGTGTAATAATCTTTCTTGACTGTCTATCAGTCATTTGATATGAAGGTGTTGGTTGATCTCAGATGTTTGTGTGTGTTCAGCTGGAGGCTGACGTTCCTCTGCCCAGCCCCGCTGACCTGATGGGTAAAATCCTCATCAAGAACAAAAAAAATTCACATAAAGCAGACGGTAGCACCAAGAAAAAGCTGTCTGAGCAAACGTCCAACACATACAGCGACACATCCAGCACCTACGAGCCTTCGTCGCCTGGAGCGGGTGAGCTGTACACATTTCACTCATTCACACAAAAGCATCGCTTTTTCTTCTGTGAAACGTTTGTGCTACAGCAAAAGGTTTCTAGAACAGCTTCTAGAAATGCTGTATGAATGCTTTAGTCGTCTTATCTTTATCTTGATTTGTGAGAATCAGAATAGCTGCTTTAAAGTCACAGTATGGAGATATGACATAATTGACAGGCGACCCCCGGACAGAGGGACACGGCCCGTGTCCTCGGTTAAAATCACGATAATCTTAAAACATTTGGAATATTCTATGTACTCAAATGAACTAAATACCATTTTTACTCACTGTAAAAAACATTCACAATAGTGGCATTTAAATGTTTTCACTTTGCAAAACTGCAAAGAGATGAGTATATATGATGAGTAGATCATTAAGCAGTTTATGAACATACAAATGAGAATGAAGGGGACATCTGTTGGTGACGTTACAGGGTCGACACATCATGATCCAGCTGACGGCGTTCTTGCAGACAGAAAGCAGACAGAAGGAAGATTCCAGGCAATTCAGTCCACAGATGAGAAAGGTTTGTTGGTAAAAATGACAGCAGGGTCAAATCTATGGCACCGCGCCTCAGACTCTGTGTCATATGTGGCGTGTTTATCAGGAGAAGCAGACATGGAGAGTGACGACAACGATGAAAGTAAAAAGTTCATCGATGAGGTAAATTTCAGGTGTTTCTACACTTGACGTTTTACCTTAAGTGTTATTTCTTGACATAAGACATGAATATTCTGCCTTAGCAATACATTATAATGATTTAATGTCCTCGTCCCAGTCTAATGTCATTCATCATCACTGTGTCTGCATCATTGTTGCTCTTAAGCCTAACCTGAATCCAACCTTAAGTCTTCTGCTTATGTACTGCTGAAATAGTAGAATGTAGCATTCTAGTCCAAACACAGAACACAGTTTATATTGATACTGACTGATAACTGATTTAATAATTCATGAGAATTCTTATTCAGAGTAAGCGAGCAGCACATTTATTAGTTTTCTAATCAAGTTTGCTATCTAGTGGTCATTGAGTGTAGTACACTAGCTGTCCATTCAGAGATATTTCAGACAGTGTCTGTGTCCGTCTGTAGGGGATGACTGTAAATGAAGTTTTCGCTACGGAGGAGATGTCCAACTTAGTCAACTACATTCAGCCAGTCAAATTCAACTCCTTTGAGACGTGCAAAAGTAAGTCTGTGTGTTCTCTCGTCAAACAGCTGATGACCCGAATGTCTGTCTGCAGTCAGAGACGATACGCGTGCTGCTGTTATATAGCTATTCATTTCTAAATGCTAAATGAATTTTAGTTTGTTCCCTAGAAAATCAATGGTCATTTTCTCACTGTAAGAGTAATCTGGGATATAGATGCGCTCAGTACTAATATATATTAACTTTAAAGCCAGAGTAAAGTCCAAATTATGATTTCATGCCACTTTCATACAGTATTTTGTTCTGTGTGCTTATTCTCTGCAGAAATTAACCGAAGTTATGAAATGTCATCGTTTGTGGAGACTAAAGCCCTGGACCTGCTCAAGGAATCACCCGTGGAGTTTGTCGACTATCTTTTTTTTATTGCATTTACGGCGGCTATGTAGTGTTTCATGTAACGGTTTGATACCAAACGCTTTTGTTTGTCTGTCCAAGATTCTTAACTCATGTACACAGATACAATAAACTCCAGCTGAGCAGAATTTATCCCAAAGGAACCCGAGTGGACTCCTCAAACTACATGCCTCAGGTCTTTTGGAATGCTGGATGTCAGCTGGTGGCTCTGAACTTTCAGACCATGGGTACGAGATCTTCTTGCTCTCCTAGCGTTAGGGTTAGGGTTATGAAAATGACACGTGTGTGTGTGTGTGTGTGTCAGATCTGGCCATGCAGTTGAATCTTGGAATATTCGAGTACAATGGAAAATGCGGCTATCGACTAAAGCCGGAGTTTATGCGAAGGACAGACAAACACTTTGACCCCTTTACACAGGATACAGTGGATGGGATAGTAGCTCACACACTATCTGTAAAGGTGAGATGTCTGTCTGTCTGTCTTCTAATATCACACATTTAGACTTTGACCAGAAGTCTAACATATCCCCACAATTAGAAGAATAAGCACAAAATCTGGGGCTGTTAAATGCTTTCTTTTGATCAGCATTATTTTTCAGTGAATGAAAACCTATGAAGTAGTTCCATGTCTGTGGACCGAATTGAATTAAAATAACAGAAAGGTTTACTGCAGCCTACAGCACACAGACCCCTGCGCTTCATCTGCCCTTTAGGGTTATGTTCACCATTACAAATAATGGAAACCTGCGGTTTAATTTAAACTAACCCTAATCGAAATAAGTGAGTTTTTTCTTCATAAATAAATAAATATCACTAGGCCTTTATTTTCACAGGGGTTTTTTATTATGTTTTACTGCAGATAAAAGAAAATATGACAAAAAAAATTCTGATATTCTCTTAGCAGCAGAATTAACCTTCTTAACAATTATTAATTCAATTTTTATTTGTATAGGACATTTAGGGTTAGGGTTAGTTCATTGTACCAAAGCAGCTTTGCAGGTATTGAAAGATAGCAGTCAGTGGTCAGGGATTAAGAAAAAAAAAAACTCTCTGACGTGACACGTTACAGTTGCAATCCGTAGCACATGTGCGATCCGTAATATAGCCATTGATTGCATCTATAACTCACTTTACAGTTTCAGGACACAGAATAATTACGTGAATAGGTAAAAAATGAATTATATAAAGTTATAAATTTATTTTTAATTTAAGAGAGCTATGGGTGCAAAGGAAGTCATCCATTGAGCATCACCAGGATGGGCATCGGGCAGAACGGGACTATTATGAGCAGTATAATGCCAGCTGTAATAATCGAGGCGCGGCTCATCTGTATGGGCAGAACCCCACTAAAATATTCAGCCACTTGAAAACATAGAACTCTATATAAACTGGACCAGTCCTAATTAACTGTTAACTCATCCTTATTCTGAAAACATTTGAGACTGTTAAAAGTCATAAAGTGAGGTGGAGATGTTAGAATTGCTTCAGGTTTGATAAGCGGGGCAGAGGGTCTCTCTGCCCTCCCGAGCTCAACAGCGCCACACATTTTCTCAATGTAAATTTGTGGTGAAAAAAGGAACTGCAGCGCGCTCTAATTGAGAGCCATATGGACAGATTTGAGACCCGCCCCACTCGAACGTAGTTCCGGACAATATTATTAATCCGCGTCAGTATTAAAGTGTATATGAGTCTGTGTCAGTTAAGTGAAGATGAAGCGTAAAACAGATCATTCTGCGTGTAATAGTGTCGAGTTTCTGTTGCAGAACTCGTTTGAAAGATTGTCAATTAATGATAAATTAGCGATTAAACAGCTTGGCCCTGACAAACAACAATAATAAAATAAACAAAAACAATAAAAACCGATTTGTTCATGTAAATAGTTTGTTTGTTTGCATCAGTTCTCTGTGCATTCATGGAGAGCTTACGACCCAGAAACTGCCCCTCCAGGAGCCGCTACTGATTGTCTGTATCTGTCTCTTTATCAGATTATATCCGGTCAGTTTCTGTCTGATAAGAGAGTTGGTGTTTACGCAGAGGTGGAAATGTTTGGCCTGCCAGTGGACACCAAACGGAAAGCGTTTAAGACTAGGACATCGCAGGGCAATGCTGTTAACCCCGTGTGGGATGAAGATCCAATAGTCTTCAAAAGAGTATGTCCAGATTACAAAAGCATATTATATATAGTGTTTCTCCTACCATTGCCCAACAGAACCAAAAGCAAATGTGCATGATATGATTGCATATTATGTGTAATGTAAGTTTTGATATTTCTGTTTTTTGATTTCTGAAATGAATGCATTTTGCCGTGACATGACAATGTGGGATTTTTTACACAAGGCTTTGATGAGCTGTACTGTGTGTTTAAGGTCGTACTTCCGACGCTAGCCTCATTAAGAATATCTGTGTTTGAAGACAACGGAAGGTTTATCGGCCATCGCATCATTCCAGTGTGTGCCATCCGACCTGGTGAGTGCAAAACACCAAACATATCTCATATGATTGACAGATGTAGAGCGTGTGCATATATATATATATATATATAGACTGTATAAACATGAATGATTGACGGATGTAGCTTATGTGTCTTTGCTGTAGGTTATCACTACATCAGCCTGAGGAATGAGAGGAATCAAGCTCTTACGTTGCCGTCTGTCTTCATCTACACTGAAGTCAAAGATTACGTCCCGGACACTTTTGCAGGTACGGGATAGCAGGTTCACTATAATATCTGCTGTATATTAATATATAATATAATATATTATATAATATAATATAGTATATAAATAAATTAATTGATAAAGTATAATTGATAAAGTATATACCCATTTAAGGCAGTGTCATCTCATAAAGCACTGAGGCAATGAGCCTTTAAATGAAACAAATAAATATCAATAGATGATGATTTTAGTAAATAATAAATCATAACCTTTCATACCTAACCTTTGAGGAACTGTAAGAAAACGTTATCAGGAAACTTTCTCATGAATACTGATCGTTCAGCAACTGTTAACATGACAGGTATGTTTATGATTTCATTAAAGATGTCATTGAGGCTCTGTCCAATCCAATCCTGTACATCAGTCTAATGGAACAGAGAGCCAATCAGCTGGCAGCTCTTACACAGGAGGAGGGAGCAGAGGAGACAGACCGAGAAGAGGTGTGTGTGTGTGTGTGTGTGTGTGTGTGCGCGTGCGTGCGTGTGTGTGTGTGTGGTAGTTCTGAAGCCATTAATGTCACACTAAGAGAACCATGGTTGTTTTGCAGTCATGTTTTGGAGGTCATGGGTCAGTCTGATTTGATGACCTCTGGTGATGAGTGTCAGTGCCTTCCGAGGTCATGTGATTCAGCGATTACACTTTATTTTGATGTTAATGAATTTAATGGACACTGTATAAGAGGAATGAGAGGGTTTGGCAACCGTGATCAGATACCTCATGGGATATCTGTCTCTCTGCTGAGCCAGTGAACACAATCCTGTGCGCTGACTAGAGTAAAAGCTTCAGACTTTAACTAGTATTAGTTTAGTCATGTTGAGACTAGGTTACCAGCGGTATGTTTACACACTGTGGACTGCATTGCAGGTATGATTCTTTCATTTTTACCTTTTTTGTCAGCTTTTATAGATGTTATAGTATGTTTATGGGGTTTTTGGCATGTTTTATCATTAAGACATTGTGAATCCTGTTCAGGCTGTTTTATTCTTTATTATTTTGACATGAAACAGTCACAACATTATTGACACTTTGAAGGATACTGTAGCAATCCTGCTGTTTTGAGGATGATACCGTGATGGTTTCAGGTTTGTTTTGATCAATTGTAGATGTGTTGTGTTTGTTTTTGGTTCAGGCAAACGATGCAGGAGAGAGTTTCTCTGAGATTAAGAGTGAATGTAAAGCAGCAGCTGAAAACGGACTAAACTCCGACAACATCTCACCCAGATCATCAGTGACCAGTCCATCAACTCCATCAGCAGGTATCTGAAGGTGTCCTTCATAGTGCACTACAGGGTTTTAAGTGGACAATATTAGCTTCATTGTCTTTCTGTATGTCTCTTTTTGTTTTAGGCTCCCTCAAACCTGCTCTGAAGTCTGAAGATGTTGTACAAAGTGTTTTAACAGGTACCACATCACCACATGTGTCTCGTTTCATTTTATGCATTACTGATGTTTGTAAAGCACATTTCACGCTGTATCTGTGTCTGAGACAGAGGTAGACGCTCTGACTTTGGATCAGTTGAAACAGCAGAAGTGTTACATCAGAGAGCAGAAGAGACTTTATAAAGACTTAAAGGATCTGATGAAGAAACATGGCAGGAAAACTTCAGACATGATGAAAGAACACGGGAGCAAACAGAAGCAACTGCACAATGAATTCATGCGACGCAGATCAGAACTTCAGAAATCTGCCAGACGAGACGGTAAGAACAGGTGAGATTTTTTTTTCCAGTCACACACTGATGTTATCTGATGTTGTTATCTGATGTTGTTATCTGATGTTGTTATCTGATGTTGTTATCTGATGTTATCTGAGTTACTGTGAGCTGGACCATCATTTGGTTTCTTCATGTCTCACAGTGAGTTTTACATCTTGTAGACTTTATGGGCAGGCTCTTTTCATGTTTTTAAAACACTCTGCACATACTGTAGCCTTACAGTAAAGCTTCATTGAAACAATCAGAATTGTAAAAAGCAAAACATGATGTGTGTGTGTGCAGGTCTGTTTCATCATCATCTCTGGAGCAGCAGTTCTTCACTCTAGATCAGGAGAAAAGTCACAGACTCACAGAATTGAAGGAGATGCAGCAACAGGAACTTTTGACACTCAGACAGGAGCAATATTACAGCGAGAAATACCTGAAACGAGAACACGTCCGACTGGTAACTGCTCACAGCTACTATAATCATCTTTTAGACATCTGTCATCAAAGCCACACAACATACTGTGAGCTCATACTACACCCCTACAACCGCAAGAATATCAATCTCTAGTCTGATTGTTATTTCTGTCAGTCCACTGAAACACAAAGTCAGGTTTATGAGACCGATGATGTGTGAGGAGCTCGTTGCAGACGTCTGCAGCATCAGCCGAACGAGAAGCTAATTGTTTTTCACATTATCCGCTCGAATGAACGGTGATGTTAAAGAGAGACGTGCAGATGTGTGCGGTCGACCGATCGGCTGAATCAGAACGCAGATCAACATTGATGTACCACAAACACATCAGTACACTGAAGCATTCGTGTTCTACCGTACGTACAGTATTATGAGGGTCTGTCAGAACTTCTCACTGGTCACAGGCAGCAATGACATCATCAAAAATCCCACTGGATATTTATGAGTTCACGAGTCAAATTTACAGCTTGAATTTCATTATCCTTTTCTCATTGACAAACATAGACAGCTTTTCAATTGTGTCTCAGTGTATGATGCACATCATGTTGATTTCTTAATGTGATTGTTTTAGTTTTTAATTCATAAAATACAACTGTTTTTTGTCTTCAGGACTGTAAACGCTTACAAATTAACATTGACAAATGCAGTTGATTGGTGACTGTGTGTTTGTGTTTCTCTGAGTAGCTGGTGGAAAAACTGACGGCTGTAGCAGACGAGAGTCACAACAACCAGCTGAAGAAACTGAAAGATCTTTGTGAAAAGTGAGCAGCAGCGTTTCTAAAACACACACTTACATGCTCTTATAATGATATCAGTGATGAATCAGTTGTAAATCTTTAGAGAAAACAAAGAGCTAAAGAAAAAGATGAATGAGAGACGACAGGAGATGCTTCATGAGAAATTTCTCACTGCTGAGTAAGTGTTTGAAACACACAGAAGCTCGTCTATCAAGAAGAGTTTCACTTTCTTTCTTGTTTTGTAAAAGGTTTAGTTTTGTTCATGTTTTCCAGGGAAAAGGTGGAGATGAGGAGATCTCATGTAAATGAGGTAGTTCAGTCCATCAGACGGGTAAGTAAGAAACTGAAGGGTTACCATGAAAAACAGCTACCCAGTTTGATGATGGAGGAAAATGGCTTGCTATATTCCTACTGTCCATCAATCTCTTTGATTGTTTTTTGATTAAAATTCATCTGTTAAACAATTAGACATCCTAAAAAACAAGTGAAAGTCTGTTCTGAGTCCTAGTTCTCCTGAATGCAGTGAGTCCATGAGTGAACGTGCTTGTTTTACAGCTAGAAGACGCACAAATGAAAAGACTAGAGAGACTTCGAGACAGACATGGAGAGATTCAGCAGCAAATTCTGGATGAGAAGCCAAAGGTAATGCAGAATGTTTTAAAACCTTTAAAACTCACACACAAACATGTATATATCTTGGGTTTTGTGATTTATTTTAGCAGGACAGATTTCTGGATGCAGATGGTAAGTGTAACTGAATCTGAATGTTTCATTAACCTTGACATTAAGAATAAACCTTGCAAAGTGAAACTAAACTCGGAATCATCCGTGACTGTCCTGTAAATCACACGCCTGCAGTTTGACTTTCTGTTTTCTGAATGAAACGAGGATTTTGCTATTAGTGGATGTTTGTACAATTGTAGCAGCAGGAAAATGAGTTTTTTGTCACCTTTTGATTTTCTGAACTAGCATATTTCATAATGACGCTTTACTCCATAACATTAAAATAAAACAATAAATAAACTGTAAACAAAGCAATTGTCCCACTGAGGATTTATTCAGAAGAGAGTTAAAAAGGTGATGTACAGTCAGTGAAAGAGAAGTTTGTGAGATTTCAGGACACGTCATATTCACAATCTATCTGTGATGATCTCATGCTTGCTTTCCATCATCATTAGTAAGTTTTCTGTTAAGATGCATGTGCTTTTTTACTATATATAAAAACTCAACCAGAGGTTTGTGCATTGGTTTATAGCATCATGTTCACGGTCAGTTTGAATAATGATTTTTACTTGTGGCACTCGTTCAGCACTGACAAGTAAAGCAGATTTCATGACATGAGTGAGCTGTTGTGTAACCTTACAGTAACACCAGAGGGCGTCAGAACACAGGAAATGATGAAAACATGATCACACCTGTGCTATATGTCAGCAGTTTGTAGTTCATTACACTGCAAAAATATATATTTTCTTTATTCTTGTTTTTTTTAGATAAAAATATAAGATAAAAATACCTAAAGAAATATATTTACGAGCATTTGTTGATATCTAATTTCTGTTGTTGTTTTATTTATTTAACCTGGTTTAAATCTAGAGTTAGGGTAAGTAAGGTTGGTGCAAATGCTGTACGAAATCTAAAGGTAATTCAGTATTTTATTATTTTAAGATTTCTTTCACTATTTTGATTTTGTTTGTTTTTGTTCACAGAAATATTATTGTTTTTTAAACTATCCCATGATCATGAAGCACCCATTCCAGTTGAACCCACCACATCTGACTTCATTCACAGACAGAATAAAAAGTTAGTGTGTTTGTGAGGTCAGTGTTGAGCTGGAAAGCAGTTTGAAGCCACCAGGACAACATTCATATCTGCCCAGATGAAACGAGTCCTGAGCTATATTTAGCATTAGATCGGGCAGTGATGGGCAGCTAGAGGAAATCTCGCTCTTCACAGACGTTTATGAATGTATTTGTTGATCAGTTTGAGGTGAGTGTTTGCAGACGCTGATGTTTCAGTGATCTGCTTTGGATATGACGGCTGTTTCTCAGTAGATTGCTGGCTGTTCAGAGTGCTGTCTCTTGCTCGGCTTTATTTTGTGTAATGTTTTTTAAAACATGGTTCGTCTCAGTTACATCAGGACCATTTCTTGCGTTGTGTTGTTTTGTTTGTGTACACAGAACGTCAGACTTGTATCTGTTAAAAAGCACATTGATGTTAAATGTAAGACCCCCCCCTCCCCCAGGCAGCAGGCCGCACACTAAACGGTCGTATGACTTCACAAACAGGAGCAGTGTGCCGTTGCCATGGCAACACTCATCCGACCCTTTAACCCCATAATAACCAGCACAAGTAAAGCTCTCCTGCGCTTCACGAAGTAATCCCAGAACCTTCTGCGATCATATCAGATGTTAATAACATGTTTAAGATGAAATAGTCATATAAAAAGAAACAAAAGATTATATTAAATCTGACGTGATTTTCTGACAGTAGATTTCTATCAGTACATTTCATGGTGTTTTAATGCTGTGGTATATTGTTATAGCAGACGGAAGAGGAGATTAGACATGACTGTGATATGATCTCACACACACCCGTTTGGTTCTGCTCTCTGCCTGGTCAGATCAACATCTCCAGCGTCGCCTCTGCTTGATATGTTCTGCTCTTCATAAATAATTCAGACGAGCTCACTGTTTCTCACCAGAGCAAAGATTGTCACTCAATAAAAAGCAGACGAGCCGCTGTTCTCCACGTCACGACTCCATTTCTCCTCTGCAGTAAACATTAAGCTCATGTAGGTGTTTGTGTCCTGGCCACTTACTGGGGTGTTGCTACTTTCCTACAACCCATCCAGAACCCGCCGCCCAGCAAATGAGTGCAGACTAGTGGTACCGTCAAAGAAGGGAAGAAAAATCTCCTTTATTGTTCCCTGCAGGTGGAATAATTTGCTTTAAAATTTCAGTGAATACATCCTAACCGCTTTCCCCTACAGGCACTTTGTAACTTACTAAAGCACTTCTTTGTACGATTGTTGCCTCTGTATGATGTTTCGCTTTATTGTCTGTCACTGTGGATAAAAGCATCTTCTAAATGCCTAAATATAAATGTAGAGTGTTTTGGCTGGTTGCTAGGGTGTTTGTTATAAAGGCTAGGACATTTCTACTATGGTATTCTACACTGTAAAATTAAAGGATTTCATTTAGGAACCATTTGGGGTTCTTCACACTGCCACACCGATGGAACCTGAGGAACTTCAGAACTGAATTTAAAGTGCCTAAAGGATCCCATAAGTTTTAGCAAGAACTACCAAGACTGTCAATGGTTCCTCAGAGAACCACCCTTTGTAAAAAAAAAAAAAAAAAGTGTCTCAAGGTCCTCCTGATGGTTCCGCCGGTGTGGCAGTCTGAAAAACCCGAATGGTTCCTCGAGGATCCTTTCATTTTTACAGTGTAGCTTGTTTTAGACATGGTTGAAACTCTTTAAATCAATAACCGTAAATATGATCCGTAGCAATACTTTATTGTCTTTGTTACAGATAATATTTGAAAGGAAATCTTCTGCTGGCACATGAAATGGGATCTTTTCAGGTAAAGCAAGTGAATTAATTTGGCTGCCGAATCTAGATTTTAGACTCCTCGCGTCCCTCGACGGCAGCCCAGAATTAGGACAGATGTTGAAGAAGGTCATTTTCACAGAGTATTTTAAGAGGCTGTAGAATTGGACGTGAGTGAGGTTTGTTGACACATGACACATTTACAGAGTCACTCATAGGAAAAGGCTGAACTTTCATCTCTCAAGGTCTCTATAGGTGAGTTAATTCTGTGCTACCATGGGACCATGAGCATTTAAAGCAACACTGAAGAGGGTAAATCTTTTCAATTCAAACGTCAAGTTTATAGTGACCAAAAGCTAAACGGAGGTATTGGCTAATGGGTTGATGTTCAGTATAGGGACATTAATATCCTTATGGCAGTGATCTTCACTGTGTGGTGTGACTCTGCGGCGAGATCTGCGTTCTGCCTGTTATTTCTGCAGGTGATGAAGATGTGACGGTTCGTCAGTATAAATGGCCAGCTTAGTGTAAAAGGCAGTTGAGCTTTGCTACCCGTCTCCAGCGCGTTAATGGAGGCCTTGCTCAAGCGAGTCACGGTTTTCTTTGTACCTTGGCCAGCAGGGGGACAGCAGATGTCTTCCCTCTAAGTAGGTCGCGCTTTGTGCCGCGCATCTCTCATGCGTTGCCTGTTACCATCTGCTCGTGTCATGTTGATGTCAGCTGTTGAAATCTGAACGTCTTTCAGGTGACCTTTCCGACAGAAACACCTGAGCTTCTGTGTCAAGTGGTTGATGAGGAAAAATCCCATTTGTTTTGTTGTCAATCTCCCCCAGTACCTATTTGTCTTAACTACATCAAAGAGGAAATACTAAAAGTGGATGGGGGCTTAATCAATGCAAGCAATGATGTTTCAAATGTTTAGAAATCATAATCTTTTTCTACATAATTCATCTTTGGTGCTTTAATTACAGAGCTCCCATGAGAGCGAACAGGGTAGTTAAGCAGTCAAACAAGCATTAAAGCAATTATTGGGTCAGAATGAATAGAAATCCCACATCTTTAATCACTAGGGGAGTCTGTGCCTGGAGAAAAACAGATGATTTCTCTTTCTTTGAGTGAGCTGGAGGAGACTAATATGAAACTCAGGTTTGACATGATTTAGTTTGTGCAGTCCATGTGTTATTTCAGACAGTAACAGAGCAGCCCTGCGTTTATTCACATGACACCATGCTGCATACGCTCGATAAGAAACGCATGTATCGTAGATGAGATCAACATGCATCTCTTCTGACGAGCCGTAGACAGGCAAGAAACAACAAATGCTAAATGTAACTAGGTAGGACCGCAAAATGATTTCATGATTATCAGCTTTTAATATAGAATAAAACATTTATTATCTTAACAGTTGTGACATCTATGGGTAAATCTGAAGGAAAATCAGTGGAGATGTTGCTGTGATGTGTCAATTTATTCATCATGTTTTGTCAATGTGTTTGGCAGCTTCAGAGCGAGTTGGATCAGGAATATCTGGACAAGTTTCAGAGACTTCCAGCAGAAATCCAAGAATTCCTGCAAGATTCTGCTGTTTGTAAATGCAAGTTAAATAATGATAGCGACTGGATTTATCCTGAGGTTTCCCCAATGACAGAAAAGCTTAAGCACGTGGCTGTCTGTGCAGATGACGCTGAGGAAGAGTCTTTAGAGAAAGGCTTCGACACCTCACTATGAGCTGCTTTTAGACGGGCTGAAGTTTGTACTTTTCTGTAGTACTTTATTGTGCCCCTTAGGATGAAATATTAGAAATGTTGACTGTTGCTGTCATATCAGAGATTCTGTACTTTTAATTGTAACGTGTGCCTGTATGTTTATATAGAGAGACTACCCTTCTTAAAACCTTCTTAAAACATCTTCTTTAGATCCTTTCGACTGGCGATTTTAGACCCTGATTCTCATTAGCTTTGTTTTTTTTACCTAACACAAAATATGATTTAGAAATGAAAATATAATCTAGAGCAAGAATAATGTAATGCGTTTGTGTGTTTTTATAAATAGAGCCGAACATTGATCCTTATATATCTGATGTTTCATGTCAAATCAAAATAGAATCAAAATTGTTTTAAATGACAAACAGCAAAAAGATGTTCATGATGATAATGATGTTTCTCATGTAGTTTCATGTATTTCATCGCATGCTTCTCAGATCTGATACAGAACTGACATGTATAAACCTTTAGAATGACACAAAATAAATGTCACTTCTGTTCTCAAACGTCCTGTCTGATTTTTCTCAGTTGTAACACATGTTTCTTTAAGTTTGTTTTGTAGTGTTCAGTATCTGTTTCTAACGCTAACTTGCATTCTCAATTTTGGTTCATTAAGGTCACAGTAGATGTTAAAACGTCTCAGTTTGTTGCTGTTAGAACTAAAAGATCAAATGTGATACAATATTATATTGTAATCTTAGCGCTACATGTAGTTTATCATTTAAACTTCTAATTTCTTTTTGTCATTATGTAGATTATATATTTTAAGAAGTTGTCTCATATTCCAGTGAGATCTCGTGCTGAACATGAGATCATGAAAGGCTAAACTGTACCGATCATGTGGTCTGATCAACTGTAAGTCATGTGATCATCTTCAAGAATCAGCTAAAAACATACAGTGTCTCTTTACCAACACCTGACCCAACAATAACACATCTTTCTCTATTCCTTCTATTCTTTCTGTAGTCTTATTAGAAAACTAACATGATTGATTAACTAAGACCAGTGTTGCTGCACTTTTTTGTTGTTTAATTCTTTTGTTTGCCTCATCGTTTGCAAAATGACTAAATGTAAATGTGAGTTCTCACGTCCGGTGTTATGACGTTAGGCCTTGATATGTTACAGTAAATCAGTAAAGATAGCAGATTTGGGTTGTTTACTTAAATGTTTCAGTGCTGTTGTTTCAGTTTGTGTCCAGTAATTAAACTCAAACGCCCACAATTCACTAATTACATCTGCTGTGTCACAACAACAACATCCACTGACTATAGTGTAAACTGACAGACAGACACTGTGGATGAGTCACGCAGCGCACGGGGGCGAGTAAAGAGAGACAGCAGCTGGAATTAGGAGGGGTAAGACACGTTATCATCATCATCATCATCATCATCATCATCATCATCTGTGTCTCTGGTTTCTCCTCCTCCTGAATGCAGTTAAGCGCGAGGGCAGCGCATGCACGCGTGCATGTCCGGCTGCACTGAGCACGAGCTTCACCATCATTCGCCTGTAAGCATCTCTCTCTCTCTCTCTCTCTCTCTCTCTCTCTCTCTCGTCGTTTTCTCGGGAATGTCGCTGTTATGGGATGTTTGTTTCCTGGGGATGATCATGGTGCTGGTTGGATATGAGATGCCGGTCAGAGGTGAGAGTGTCGCGCTCGTTTATTGGCGGTTGTGTGTTTACTGTCTAACGGCGTATAGATAGAGAGATAGAGAGATAGAGAGAGAGAGAGAGAGAGAGAGAGAGAGAGATACAGCATAATAACAGTGTTAAGTGTGCTGTTAGCTTTCAGCTAGCCGGCTAACATTGGCTATAACATAGTGAGAGAATAAACACACACACACACACACATCAAGACATTTACTGCAGCCGTCTGCATTCATCTGCTGTTTTCACGCGTTTATCTTCATTTGTTTATATAAAAAGACGAAGAGCCTTTAAAGATGTGTAGTGCATGTGTGTGTTAAACACAACACGTAAATGATTATTAGTGCAGTTAGAGTTAAATGTGTTTGTTTATCACATCGTATCCTGTTACATCACATCATAAGTGTGACACAAATATTGTGCATTACGTCATGAAACGCAGATACATGAGAAGGGTTAGAGCTTCAGAGAACCTAATCTACTTAAATCATTGTCATAGTCATATGCTTAAAATAAATGAATATAAGTTTTAAGTTTATTTTTTCAGGTGGTTTTACCTGAATACATATTGTTAATATAAATATCATTTGTCTTATATTGTTTCAATCTTTGTGATTGTTGGTGAATGTATACTGATGACGTATGTGTTCTCAGCCTGCCACCTGTTCACGTACACGCCCATAAAAACCTGGATGTTTGTTCACTCAACAATGTTTCATCTTTGTCATGTAAAGAGCTTAAGAGAGATGAGAAGAAAGATGTGATGATGATACTGTAAGCGTTACTGAATGACTATAACTCATCACAGTGTAGCAGGTAAAGATGATGTTCTGGATGGTTGTATATGATGTGTTCATGAGGTTTGGATGTTAGGAGATGAGACAATGATTGTTCTTTCATTCACTTTTCTTCTCTTTGTGTTCACAGGACAGATGATGTTGCTTCTCGCTCTCTCTTGAACTGGTGAGTTTTTCATATCGTGTGTTTCACACTGTTTTCGCACTTCAATACATTCTATGTATTTCCACGAAAATTGCTGTAGAAATATGTGTTAGCTGGTTTCTATGTAGTTGAATCTGGTCAGTCTAACATTTACATTAATGCGCATTACAGACGTATTGTATTGCGAGTGATTTGATCAGTAGTGTGTTTCCAAAAGCTTTGGACTGTTAACACGGTTCAGCTACAAGGTCGACCTGCTCGATAGTGAGAACTGCTTGATCCACTTTACCATTGTACAATATTAATTCACAATAATATTCATTTCACAATAATAGGTGATTAAAAAAATCATTAGAAACAAACATGTAAAGAGCATTTGTGACTCGAGTTTACTTTCTAAAGTTCTGCTGTGGATGTTAGTGACGCTTGACTTGACAAACAGCAAATGATGTAAAGATTCACTTGTATTGTACAGCAGATTTTTCCTGAAATATTGTACTGTTTCTTTAAATGTCTGTAACAATAAACCAGATGTGTACTTTTCTTTAAACAACTAGAAAAGAACATGTCACAGAGAGTTGAAGAAGATTAAACCTGAAGAAAAGTAACTGTGTTTTGATAGGAATTTTTCAGATCCCAGCGTTCTATGAAGTAAAGCTATATAGTGTGCACCCATGACAGGTGTCGGATCAGGTCATACGAGAGCATAACGTGACCCCTGACCGGCCCGGATCTGTCCTCACACCGTCTCTGTAGAACCATCAGTTCCTGGATGGCATATTCGGCTAAAAATACCATAGAACAGTGCAAACCCAAAAGCTATTATCTGCATTTCTAATTCCACGTCCCCTGTTGGAAACTCTCGCTCGCTCACAGCACTGCAGGGAGAGGCACGTGTGGACGTAATTTGCACTTCCAATTAAACTGTCGACCTTTGTGCTATAACTCAGAACGTGACATCCCAACATCCTTTTATTAAATGTGTTAGAAGTCATGAGAAAAGCCGTGTACCGGCGCTCTGCGTTTGATCTGGGAGATGTGAGTTGTGTGAAATCGTGGGACTAAAGCGAAGGATTCATTTAATTGACTTCTGTGATGCCGTTTGCTGAATTAAACCCGTGACGGGATTTATGTGAGGTGTAAATGGGATGTTTCTAGCATGTGCATGCACGTAAGTTTCCATCGCTGTGTAACATTTCTGCCGTTAGAAATGATTAACACTGCTGAGATCTGTGTGTAAGGATATAGTAAAGCCAACAGCATCTGTTGAATGTTGAATGAAAAGGCCGTTTCATGACACACACACACACACACACACACACACACTGTAAGCCTGTTGTGTTTAACAGTGTACTTGTTTACAGCATCAGACACATTTGTGTAAATTGTGAGAGAATTATTCGATGACTTTTGGAGACTGCCGGTTTGTTTGTGAGTTATTCATGGATATTTAAAAGCACTCGTGTTCATGTATGTGATGTATGTTTCATCATGTCATCGTTATTAAAGGATTGACTTTTTGTGGGATTATTTTTTCATCAGAGAATGTTTGTCACCTCGCCTGATGCTACCTGAAATAACAACGTATTAAGTCTAAAAATAAGCAGCACATTTCCTGGATTTACCAGAGTAAAGATCAGATCAGAACGGGGGATTTGACATACAGAAACATAAAAGATTCTCAAAGTCATTTCAGTTCAGACAGTAAAACACCAATTTTGACTCTATATAGTGATGCACACATGAGCCAGACATGACAATAACACAACGCTGGTTAGTGTTAACTTATTGGTTTCGTTCGTACCGCTTGTGTAAAAATAATATATATTTGTGCAGGACACAGCAAGAATTTTTGTTGCTAGTTCAGATCAGGTTTTTTTTAACATCTTACTTGTGTATTTTATTTTTAAAATGATATTTTTATGAATCAGAAATGTTTATGCAACAGTAAACTGAAATAATAAAGCAGTAATGTTGAATTCCCACATACTGTCTGAGTGTGAAATGATGTTTATCTTTGTGTTTTTCAGAGGTTTCTCCTCCACTGCTGTCGTCTCTTGTTCTGCTCTTCTACTTCAGCTTCTGTCTGGGTAAGACTTCATTTCCGTACAGTAAATGATGAATACGGTACATATCAAACATATCCTGGACATTTGCTAGTAAACAGAATTAAATGAGACTTTAATGATCCTCAAGACACAGCAGACATACAGCATTAGTGCTTTATTGAAGCGGCGTCTGTCTTCTGTCCGTTTACAGTAAATCAAAAAGTCCACGGACCACAGCCACTGTTTCCTCGTCAATAAACTGATCTAAAAAATACCTGTCATTTTTCTGTTGATTTAATAAGGTTTGGTGCGAGTACATGTTGTTATACAACAGTATTTGATTAGTTGTATTCCTTCATATAATGCATTTTTTGTAGTATGTGCAGCATGTACTGTGCACATTAGTTAATGTGTAGATTACTCTGGGTTTTTAACTTTATAATTTTGATCAACATGCTAAAATGTTGTGTTTGGTGATGAACAGGAGATGATTCCGAACGTTTGTGTTTTTAATGGTTGTGTGTGTGAGCTTTACCACACCAGACGAATAAGAATGAATCGTTCCTCTTAGGAGAGATACATACTTCTCTGCTTTCATTTAGCTGATGATTCTGGGAAGAAATGTCTCCTGTGAATAAGTCTATTAATACAAGGAAATCCCCTG
Organism: Beaufortia kweichowensis; assembly: GCA_019155185.1. Taxonomy (NCBI): domain Eukaryota; kingdom Metazoa; phylum Chordata; class Actinopteri; order Cypriniformes; family Gastromyzontidae; genus Beaufortia; species Beaufortia kweichowensis. The sequence goes on from CM032807.1 coordinate 54,167, forward strand.
AACCCTCAACTGTAAGTCATGATGCTTGTGAACAGGGCTAGATACAGTTGCCATGGAGACGTGTGATGTCCAACATCTGTGTGCCAATGAGAAAAAACAGGCCATAAAATAGACATATAGCACATAGAGTTAGGGATCTAGTGGGATCTTCGGTGAATTTTTATCCTTTCAAAACAAACATTGACGAACACAGTTCACCTGAAATGACCTTGACTCACTTTACTCATGTGTCCTTCAGTTTCATCTGTCTGATGAGATATCAGTGTGTTTCACATAAACATGAAAGAATTGTGCCATATAAGTGCAGATGGTGTCGTTCTCCGAGTGATTTACTGTCTCTTGTTCGCTCTCTTTCACTCTAAAAGGCAGTTTTCTATTTCTGTGTGTGGAAAATATTCTGTCTTTTTCTCCTCTTGCCTTTTCTGTTGGGCTTTTAAAAAACAGAAACAGTATTTAGTCGTTACTGTTAGCTACATATTTGGGCAGGGATAAGGAATTATGGATCTCTCTCTCTCTCTCTCTCTCTCTCTCTCTCTCTCTCTCTCTCTCTCTCTCTCTCTCTCTCTCTCTCTCTCTCTCTCTCTCTCTCTCTCTCTCTCTCTCTCTCTCTCTCTCTCTCTCTCTCTCTCTGTCTCTCTGTCTCTCTGTCTCTCTCTGTCTCTCTCTCTCTCTCTCTCTCTCTGTCTCTGTCTCTGTCTCTGTCTCTCTCTCTCTCTCTCTCTCTCTCTCTCTCTCTCTCTCTCTCTCTCTCTCTCTCTCTCTCTCTCTCTCTCTCTCTCTCTCTCTCTCTCTCTCTCTCTCTCTCTCTCTCTCTCTCTCTCTCTCTCTTTTTTCACCATGTTTGGTCAAATGCAGATGTGCAGATAAAATCACAGATGAGATGATGTGCTGCTCACAAGCGTCTCGTCTCAGTTTGTTCAGTATTGTGCTGATAAAAAGAGCTTTAAAACCAGCAGAAGTCTAATGACATTGATGGGGGAGATGTGTGTGAATTAAAACAGCTGCTCTTCTTAAGATAAGTTAGTTAACCAGCAGAGATGAACATCAGTGTGTTATATGTCATTTATTTTATTATTGAGTTGTAAATGACTCTGTGAATGAAAACAGGCCATTAAAAATGATTTAGTGACGTGAGTCTGTCTCACTGTAACATGAGAATCCACTGAAGCTTTTTAATGTCAAACACTGACCAGATTTAATCCAGACACGCTCTTACTGTCTTTAATATGAATTAACCTGAACATTATAAATGTGTTTATAAAGACAGTGACAGAACATGAGCTGGATGAAATCAGTCATTGCTCTGTGACTGTCGTGATGAAACGCCTGCAGACACACACACACACACACACACACACACACACACACAGACAGACACACACACACACACACACACACACAGACAGACACACACACTCACACACACACACACAGACAGACACACACACACACACACACACACACACACACACACACACACACACACACACACACACACAGACACAAACACACACACACACAGACAGACAGACAGACACACACAGACACACACACACACACACAGACAGACACACACAGACACACACACACACACACACACACACAGACAGACACACACACTCACACACACACTCACACACAGACACACTCACACACACTCACAGACAGACACACACAGACACAAACACACACACAGACAGACAGACAGACAGACAGACAGACAGACAGACACACAGACAGACACACACACACACACACACACACACACACACACACACACAGACAGACAGACACACACACACACACACAGACACACACAGACACACACACACACAGACAGACAGACAGACACACACACACACAGACAGACACACACACACACACACACACAGCAGTACAGTACAGTGTTTGTGTATGTGTTAATGTTTTTATGTTAAACTCTTGTTGTAATTGGATGAATTCAGTCATGTGCTTTTAATCAATAGATTTGATTGATCATTAATAATGTGTGTTGTGTAGTACTCCATGTGTTCTCTGTTCTCTTTGGTGCTGTAGTTCTCCATTAGTCTACTTTGTTTTAAATATAGTGAAATGTGATATAGTCAATGCAGATCAATTCATTTAATGAGCTGAAAGTGAATCTATTAAAAAGGCTGTTTGGGATTTTGTAAGACAGTGATTAACACATTCTTGGTGAAATAAGAATCGTTGTTTCAGCTGTTTAAAGCCAGACAGTTTTTCTCCAGCTTTCCTGGAGATCATTTGGTTTAATCCCAGGGATTACACATACTATACAAAAAACCGTATCGCATAATGCACTGCGAGTTGCTTTAACTAAAAGCATCTGCCAAATAGGTAAATGTTTCTGAGATCTCGGTTCATTCAGGTGTTTTTAAGGAGATTTTTTGTTTTTAAACATCATACATAAAGAGAAATCATTATTGTTTTGATTTTGAAATGTCCTGATATGTCCAGGAGGCAGGTATAAATGGTGTTGGTCGTCGTGTGGCTCAGTAATTGGACTGCGCTTATGAATCAGGGGCTTCTGGGTATTAGCCTCGCTGCTGTTTTAAATGGAGTCTAACAGGGGACGTTTCATAATCTCATCCGTTGCCGTTACCTCACACGTAATTAAATTCACTTCAGTTTTAACACGGTACGTGTGTTTCTGAGCGTTCTAAGCAAGAGTCAAATGTCATCTGCTCACGTTAGGTTGATTACATGAATGTTAGTGAAAAACTGCACAACAAAACCAAATTTCCCATTATTATCTGTGTAAGAATTGATGAGATACAACAAGGCGTTTTTTATATAAAGGAAGAAATTGTAACGGATGAGGAGAGACATTTATTTCTTTGCATGTTAATATATTTCAGTGTTTTAAAGTCATTGTTTGTAAGAAAAGAAAGACTTTCCTCTGGTGCTTTAGGTGAAGCCACTTTTCTTTCTCACAGCAGAATGTCTTCATGGGTTCATCATTCTTCTGCTCATGGGTTTATTAAAAGCAGTAATAGATTCCATTTATTCTCAAGAAACGAGTCACTTCCTTCGCACAGACTGGGATGTTGAAAGGACTATATTGTGTCTGTTATTGTTTATTACAGTTCCGTGAGCAGTCATGACCAAATCATACGAGTTCAACTGGCAGAAACATGTTCCTGAATTCCTGCAAGAAGGAGCCGTGTTTGATCGATTTGATGAGGTAATACGTCACGTGACAGCGTGCGTGTGCGTGTGCGTGCATGCGTGTGTGTTTACAGTGCTGTTCTGTAGTATGTGCACTACCGGTGAAAAATGTTCCTCATGATCTTTTCACCATGACTTTCTGATCTGGAGTTTCAGATGTTGATATATTAACATATTGTTTTTATTATTTTATAAATAGTGTTTTTGGAAATGTATGACTTTGGCTAAATAATGAAGAAAAACTACCAATAAGATCTTAGAATAGATGTGAACTACATCAATACTGTGATGATGCACAGAAATCACAATTTTATTTATTTTTTAGTTTAATTTCTTCAGTCAAAACTATTGTTTGATTTAGTTTTCATTGTTTTTGGTATTTGTGCATGAACTTCATACCTGACCTACAACAAGTTCAACAAGAACTGTAAAGAATAACCCATTTTTCAAATATGATATTTATTTTTTATTCTGAATACATCCATCATTAGAGTAAATGAAATGAGCTACATAAACATCCAGTGACAGATACACATCAGGGAGAGAAACACAAGATTCCGGCCTTCTTCCCGGAGGACGACACATGGAATGTTCTAGACTGAGACCAGAACTGACATTACAAAACAACATTTACATTTCTCTCTTTTATCTCTATATAATCATTTCATTGTTTGTATTTATTGTATTATTTTGCTTTAATTCATTTTTACAGTTATGACAGTCAGAACATTACTAACATTACATGAATATAGAATATAATAGAACTCATCTTGGCTCTGTCCATTATGTTAAAGGACATTCACATTGACTTGTAAAAGTGCTGTACATTTGTGACACATGCGATTCATGTGAGCGTGTGTGATTTATGACTAAAGTAAATGTCTCATAGGAATCTGACAGGGTTTATATTTAGTCGGGTGTTTAGTCCTGCTGCATTTATTTTCTATTCAACATTGCATCTATTTTAGGCTGTTAAACAACAGTTAAGACCCACATGATGTTTAGTGTACATGTGATGATGATGTATTTCACAATGGTAACAGTGAGTATTTTAGGTGGTTGGTCCAGAAGGGGTCAGCTGCATTCACTGGAATAGATTATTTGTCCACTAATCTATTCACGAGTGTGTTGAGATGCAGAGGGTCTAAAAACATATTAAACCATATTGCTCCTCCGCCTTTTATTAAACTCTGTGTGTGTGTGCACCTGGTACTCAACACCTTGTGGGGATGTCCCCACAAAGATAGGAATACCAATAAATTTTGACATTTTGGACATTTTTGGTCCCCTATGAGGAAAACAAGGTTATAAATGAAACAGAATGATGTTTTTTGAAAATCTAAAATATTTGCATGAGAGAGAGAGAGAGAGAGAGAGAGAGAGAGAGAGAGAGAGAGAGAGAGAGAGAGAGAGAGAGATGCTCTATACTTTACTATATTGCTCTATGTTGCAAAAATGAGATGTCACTTATGGCACACTTACTCACACACACACTCATTCACTCACTCATGACTCACTCATTTATTCACTCACTCACTCATGACTCACTCATGACTCACTCATGACTCACTCATTTATTCACTCACTCACTCACTCATGACTCACTCATTTATTCACTCACTCACTCATGACTCACTCATGACTCACTCACTCACTCACTCATGACTCACTCATGACTGACTCACTCACTCACTCACTCATGACTCACTCATTTATTCACTCATTCACTCATGACTCACTCACTCACTCATGACTCACTCATTTATTCACTCATTCACTCATGACTCACTCATGACTCAGTCACATGACTCATGTGTTGTGTTTGACAGGACCCATTCGTGTTTGAGCCGAGCTGCAGTTTCAGAGTCGATGAGTTTGGTTTCTTTCTCTCGTGGAAAAGTGATGGGAAGGTGACCAGATTTTATTTTATTTTTCCTGGTTTTGCAAACATCAGTTAAGACACAGACACAAATGATTACAGTTACATTTTATTTTATAGTCCTGAGAAGTAACATTACTTTATGTTATGAGCATGCTTGATAAAAAGGCCTTAATAAAAAATAAATGACATTTGTATTATTATTATTATTATTATTATTATTATTAAAGTATATGTCCATGTGGCAGTTCATATCAATTGTATCTGAAGTTATTAGTCATGCTTCACAATATTTAACTCATCACATAATGTAGCCTATAACATGTTATTAATGATTTTCAGCAGTTTAAGCCTGTCACACATTTAAACATCATCTTAGTTGAATGTACTACAATGCAGTTTATTTTTCTCACAAATAAAATGGTTGGCACCAGTTTAATAGATTTACTCACCAGTATAATGTTTTTCTACTTTATAACTTACAGAGAGATGATTGAAGTTTGTGTGACGTATACTCTATGTTATAGGAAGGACAAGTTTTGGAATGTTCTCTCATCAACAGCATCCGTCCTGGTTTGGTGTTCAAGGTGGGACATTTTTTATTTATTTATTTTAGTTGCTCATAATGAACATCATCTGTCCTGATAGACGTGATGGGCTGCAATAGTTGTTTTTGTACTGTAAGTGAATGAATTACAGTCTGATGCGTAAGCGCTATTCAATGACACTGTCACTGACATTTACATGTTTAATAACTCTTTAAGCTCTTTATTTGGCATGAGACCAGTAAGGATCTTTCTTTTTAAAAGTCAGGTGCTAGAAATCAAAACTTGATACTGGAAAAGTTTCAGTGTAAAAACAGATAAAGTATATCGTTGGCTGTTGAATGGAAACATCATATGTCCAAAACCAATTCTTTTCAGGAAATTCAAGAAAAAAACTGTAAGTTGACAATCTTTTTTCATATATTTTTGTGACTGATGTTCATTCCTGATGGAACTCTGTCGGAGAGATGTTGTTTTTCTGCTGTGCATTTGACTGACAAAGCATTCAATAATTAAAATGATTGACATGGATATTTTTTTAGGAGCATGTCACATTACATCTCTAGTTGACTTTCTAGTGCTCATTATGGGTTGTGCCAAAGAGACCCGGTCTGTGACCTTAAGACATGTTATAATTATCTGTTATGTGTCACTGTGTCATGTAAGGCACGTGATATCATAGCACACAGCTGTAGTTTTGGGCTCAGATTAGGAGAATCTGTCAGCATTATTGACTCACGTCTTACTCTGCTTCATATTCTCTACAGTATGTGTCAAATATTGACTGGCACCACCCTACTGTACTGTTTGTGTTTCTGTGTAATGTTGTAGCAGCGGACCGGTGTGTGTGTCTGTGTGCTCACTTTGTGGATTTGTGGATTTGTTGGGCATCTACTTTCAGGATGTGATGTTAACAGCGTCTGTTTGGCAAGTGGGAGGTTTTCGTTTACACTGCCAGCCGCCTGTTTGGCGTAAGAAGGGTTTTCTAAACACAAGCTGTCTCCTTTACATGATGTAAAGACGCTGTGTGTTAAAATATGGACTTTGTGAATCTGCTCTCACAATGCTTGGCAAGTGAAATGAGCAACTAATGAGCACTTTACAATCATCCCAATAAATACGAGTAAAGATCGTTTTCATATTAATGTCTATATAAGTTGATGAGGTGTGAATGAACATTCTGCTCTGGTTTTTAACGTTTGCTCTCGGCAGGACTCGAAGATTCTGGCGTCTCTGGAGGCGGCAGGAAAAAGCGAGGTGGATCTTGACAGTCGCATCATCTGCGTGTGCAGCGGACCAGACCTGGTCAACCTCAGCTTCATGTACATGCTGACGGACAGCCCAGATACTGCCTAAGGTAACCGTCAACACCGCAGTGCTTTACATGAAGCTCGTTAAAGAAAACCAGTTAACACATTTAAACACTTTTAATCAATTGACTTCAATTGAAGCCGAACACCAAAGAAACGCACACATTGTGATACACTTTGTTAGGGTTTGGTGGAGAGCAACTAATAGCAGATGGATTATTTTCTGGCTTAGATCTCACAGTCTTGTGTCTTTGTGTTCTAATAATTCACTGGCCAGTTGACATGACCAGACATTTACTGAATGTGTTTCAGTGCATACTGGGATTGCCTTTTCAGTGGGACTGCTTTATCATGTGATCTGAGGCGAGCGTGTCTTCACGTTATTCTCTCCTTCCTACAGTATGATATATAGAAACGACTTAAATCTGTTCGGAAACGTGCTGTATTTGTTGTATTTTTTTCCACTTGTTTTCAGAAATGGATGGAAGGCTTGAAATCAGTGATTCACAACTTTAAGGCCAATAACGTTTGTCCGATGACTTGTCTGAAGAAACAGTGAGTCAGTTTGATACAAACTTTGCCTTGAAACTTGTTGTGCATACGACACAAGCAATACTGTATTAAAGTATTAGATCTTTATACTATTACAGTATTATCTTAAAATGTTTTTCCACCTTCCACACTTGTTACCATAATGATGTCAGAGATGTCTATAGATTTATTCTAGAAATATTTTCTGTCCTGATAAAAGATTAGGATTACTATGAACATTTGAGCATTTTAATTATTTGTAAATGCACAACAAGCATTAAAAAAGTCACTTTTTCATGTGGTTCTTCATTTTTAGCTGGATGAAGCTGTCATTCTTAACAAACGTCAATGGAAAAATCCCAGTGCGAGGGTAAGTGATGTCCAGTCTTTACTGGATCAGCTGTGATTGGACTTTTATTCTGAAATGAATTCTGTTTTATCCCTTACAGAATCACAAGAACATTTGGCTCGGGTAAAACGGAGAAAGGGATATTTCAGGCTCTGAAGGAGCTCGGTCTGCCCAGTGGAAAGGTCAGATGAGGACTTTCATTTGAAAGAATAATAGTGATTAAAGTTGGAATGAGTTCACAGTGATGACATCACAATCCAAAATCATCCTGTTGACAGAGTTACGAAAGTAAAATGGCTTTTGAATACACGTGCAGTTAGTTACTTATAGCAGACGCTTCGAACCAATTACAAATGTGAACATCACTACTGCAATGACAGAAAAATACAGCAGAACCCTTTTATGAAATCTATGAAGTCATTGTCATCGTTTATTCACTCTCATGTGGTTTAGAAAGCTGTACAGTAGATGACTTGATATTTTGAGAGATGTCTCAATAGAAGTTTGTGGCAGAACTATCACTGTAAGGCACATTGGTGTTGATCTTTAACCTGCTGATGTTATTTTTTGCTTTACAGAATGATGAAATTGAGCATTCAGTCTTCACGTTTGATATCTTCTACGCCCTCACGCAGAAAATCTGCCCTCGCACAGACATAGAAGAGCTTTTCAAGAAGATGTATGTCCAATGAAACGCTAGAAATCATTCATCTCAATTTATACCAATGCTGTCGGTTGCGTTATTGCAGTTAACTACTATTTAAGCGCACATACATTTTGTTAATGAAATGTTTTCTGTGTATTCCAACAGTCATACACAAGTCTGTTTATGAATCAATTATTTGCACTGCGTCACACTACTAACTACATACTGTGTAATGAAATTTAACTGGCTTTAGCAGTTCAACATTAACCTGTTACTACTAACAGTTTGTTTGAAGTGTTAATATTTAAGAGACGTGGATTGAGAAATTCAGCTTTGTGATGTCTAATACTTTTTCTCTCTTCATTATTTTTGATTTTGGATCTTTTTTGATGAATCTCTTTGCAGCAATGGAGACAAAAGTGATTATTTAACCGTAGAGCAGTTAGTCAGCTTTCTAAATGAAGTAAGCTTTTTATCATTATTAACCTTAATTTCATGTGCATGCTCAACCCTCTTATCAGCCGATCGCTGTTCTCCGCATGGACACAGCGCCGTCTGTCTGGTGATGTGTCTCTGTTGTGTGTTTCTGCTGTGTGTCTTATGCACTACTAGTATCCCTTCTATATCCCTGACTAGTATTGTGTTTGTGTCACTTACTGATTTTCATTCAGTCAGATAACTGGTTCAACTGGGTCACTTGATGTATTTCATTATCATCAGGCTATATGGCATTGTGTGTGTTTGATAAAACAAGAGCTTTAATGTAAACTTGTGCTGTCAAAGATGTACGGAAGCATCTCTGATGATCACATGGAGTATGTTTGATTTTCTCTGTAGAACCAGCGAGACCCGCGTCTCAATGAGATCCTCTTTCCTTTCTACGACCCCAAACGAGTCATGCAGATCATTGAGAAGTATGAGAGAGATGAAGACCTGAAGAAGAAAGGTCTGAATGATGCTCTGCTGTCCTCTAGTGTTCACTTACTGTATTTACACTCACTGGATATTACAGTGATGTGGTTTACTAGAAATCACACTACCATTGATTCCATATTCACGCAGAACGTTGCAATACTGTCTCCTAATATCTGTAAGTGGCTTTGGATAAAAGCGTCAGCTAAATGCCTAAATGTAAATCCAGAAAGATTGAGTGTGTGCAGTCAAACAAAATCATAATGCAAGACATTGTGTTCTGTATGGAAACATTCAAGATCTTCTTTAAATTCATTGAATGGTCGCGCTCCACAATAAAACTGAAACAGTGTGAAAGAACACAGGCTTCTAATGTTAACAACAGACAATCAATAATTCAGTACACGGCAGGATTTTCATGCACATCATACAGTCAGAGAAACATTTGCTATACGTCTTATATTCACTTAGTAGAAATGCTCTTTCAGTGTCAGCGTTGACATTGTCTGATGTGAGAAATCTCAGTGTTGAAACAAAAACATCTGATAAGAAGTGGTGTGTTTTTGTGTGAACGTCAGGTAGCATGTCTTGCGACGGATTCTGTCGGTACCTGATGTCAGATGAGAACGCACCTGTGTTTCTGGACCGGTTGGATGTGATTCAGGAGATGGATCATCCTCTGGCTCATTACTTCATGAGCTCTTCACACAACACTTACCTGACTGGCCGGCAGTTTGGCGGAAAATCTTCTGTTGAGATGTACCGACAGGTGCTGTTGTCTGGCTGCAGGTGTGTCCTGTTAATCCCTACAGCGCACAAAGATATTAATACAGCATAAAAGTCTATGTAAAGTTTGTGTGTGTTTCAGGTGCATTGAGCTGGACTGTTGGGATGGTAAAGGTGAAGATCAGGAGCCAATCATAACTCACGGAAAGGCCATGTGCACTGATATCCTGTTTAAGGTGGAAACGATTGAAAGCTTTGTGTCTACATCACATGATGGCTGTGCAGAGATTTAAATGACTTTATCATTCATTATATTCTTTTCATTTGTATTAATAGATCCTTCACTGATTTCATTGTGACATTATGTACAGGTTTTTACACTAATCTCATGCAAACTTTTGACTCTAATTATCTTCCGTTTTGTGTCCATCCAGAACAATACAATCTAGAAAAATAAGAAATAATATCATTTGATATATAGTTTGACAGATATTTGAGTAATTGCGTGTGTACCGTGACTGTGTAGGGTTGGGTTAGGGTCTGTTTTACTATGTGAGATATGATTGTCTTTATTGAAATCTGTGATATTCCATTTTATTATTCAAGTTTTCAAGATGATTTAAAAAAATTTTTGTTTCTGTAACAGGATGTAATTCAAGCCATAAAAGAAACAGCCTTTGTAACATCTAAATATCCTGTAATTCTCTCGTTTGAGAACCACTGCAGGTAAAACACAACATGTTTACTTCTGTTTTAATGATGTCTTTCCTGTGTCTAAAGTGAGATAATCCTCCTGATTGGGTTCTTCATGTGTATTTGGTGTGTTTTAGTAAAACGCAGCAGTATAAGATGGCGAAATATTGCGAGGAGATCTTTGGAGAGCTGTTACTCAAGCAGCCGCTGGAGGGTTTCCCAGTACGTGACCTTCTGTTCCCTCGCACACAAATCCTGCTTTAGCTTCCCTGAAAAATATGACCCACTGCGCCAATGTAGTCTACTGAGAACACACCACTTTCAATCTGTGAATCTGTGTATTTTGGCTTTATCGAGCAATGAATCTGTGTTTATTTGAATGTTGTTTATTTTCAGTTAGATGCTGGACAGCCGTTACCGTCCCCGAACGACCTCAAGTACAAAATCCTCATCAAAAACAAGCGCTTAAAACCTGAAGTGGAGCAAAGTGTGTGGATTTAAACTGTATATTTCCGTTTTGTCTTTCAAACGTAAAGTAACATTTACAATTAAAATGATGTTCTAGAATCTGAAGACCTATATGAATCAAACCGGATGTGAATGTAATAAATGGTTTGTTTGTTTAATTACAGAGCAACTGGAGTCATTTAAGAAGCACATGGAAGCTGGTGAGATGAACATACAGCCTGGAGAAGATGACAATGATGAAGACCTGGAAAGCGGTGAACACACACACACACACACACACACAGTAGATGTGTCTGCTTCTTGATTTCCCTCAACTTGACAACAGTTATCATTATCTGATCAGATGAGAAATCGTTTCTTTAAATGAGATGAGTGATTATTAAAGGACATAGAAAACACGCTCCGAATCAGACATGAAACACGCTGTCTGCTATAGTTTTCATCACAAGAGCAGAAGATGAGTCTGTCTGTGTGTCTGCAGTGGTGGACGGTAAAGAGATAAACTCCGAGTTGAAGACCGGTAACAATCTGTCAATTTCAGAAGATCCCAGTGAGCAGAACATGCGGGACAGTCTGAAGAAAAAGGTGGGTTACAGGAAGCCGCCGGATGTTGAATTTGCTTTTCGTTTCTGCTCTTGACATCATTTCTTTCTTCTAGATTCCAAATGATGATGTGACAGAGATTTCAGAAGTTACTGATGCGACGGATGTTTCTGAAGCATCTGATCTTGATAACAAAAAGAAGGTGAATGTTCTACATGATGTTTAATTTACACAGAATTAACTTGTGTGGAGATCAGTGTAAAATGTGTGTGTAACAGAACATTTAACATAAGTTGTAACTGAATGAATGTGAAGTATATGTTTTTTCATCAGGGTGGTGAATCAGTAGAAGACACAGATGCAGAACAACAACTAATCGCCTCCTACAAGTATGAAGGAGCTACAACCAACATCCACCCGTACCTGTCTGCTATGGTAAACTACGCCCAGCCTGTGAAGTTTCAGGGATTCGAGGTTGCAGAGGGTCAGTGTAAATCATATTATTGATTCGATCACATTCAGTTTAAAACACCAATACATTAGAACAGAATGTACACGTCAAATGTTTGTTGTAAGCTCATAATCTGTTAACTGAAGATTGTTTTGTTTTGTGTTTAGAAAGAAACATCCATCACAATATGTCCTCGTTCAATGAGTCTGTTGGTTTAGGCTATCTGAAGACCAACGCCATCGAGTTTGTCAAGTATCCTTTTAAACAGACGTAGTTTAATGATGTGATGTTTTAAATGACCTTCAGCAAGCTAAGAAAAACCAAAACTGTTAAATAGTAAAATCATAATGCTTTTATATGCAACAACAGCAATAATAACAGGGTCAAACACATCTTCATGTTGGGAATGTAAGAGTTAAATAGTTTGATGGAATAGCCTTTGACCAGTAGGTGGCGCTTTAACCACGTTGTGTGATATATTGTTATTAGTTTGCCAGTGTGTGCACAACCCAACATAAAGGCAAACATACTGTAAGTGCTTTTACATAAAACATTTTCACAAAGATTTGTTGACATAAACCACATGTTTTATCAAATTTTCATAAAGGGTTAGGGTTCAAGAAGGTGGAAAATCTCTAGCTAAAGATTCAGATGAGGATTGATGAACTGAACTGTCGTTGTTTGTGAACGTGCGCTTATGGATTGATATTCCCAACAGGATTTAGATTATAAGTGACCTGTTCATCTTATTGTGTCACAATATCACAACTGAACTGCACAACTGAATGTTGTTGTTTTTTTCGAGCTCCTCCGGGACCAATCTCCTGCTGTTGTGAATTAAAAATAACCACTTCGCTGTCTGTTTGAACCCTTAACCACAGACGTGCAGCTACAACAAGCGACAGATGAGCCGGATTTACCCTAAAGGAGGCCGTGTGGACTCCAGCAATTACATGCCTCAGATCTTCTGGAATGCCGGCTGCCAGATGGTTTCTCTCAACTTCCAGACTCCAGGTACAGCTTGGGCCCACCAGAGCCCTGAGAGATACATGTGATGTTGGGTTTTCATGTTTTATGGGGTCTTTTTTACATACACATAATGTCTTTTTGAACCTTCACACAAACCTTTCTGCATTTTTAAATAATCATTATTGTGGACATTTGGACACGCGTGTTTCCGTGGGTTCTGGGGAGGAGGGGTTCATGTCATTAAGGGGAAAAACTCGCCGCTCAAATAATCCACTTATTCACTGTGTGTTTATAAACGTCACGAGTAAGATATAATCTCACTTCCGCTTGAATAAAAGTCCTATGACAGAGACTGTGCTGTATGAGGTTTTGTGTTATGTGTTTTTCAGATCTGGGCATGCAGTTGAATCAGGGGAAGTTCGAGTATAACGGCTCGTGCGGGTGAGTGTGTGTGTGTGCGCACGTCACGCTTCATTAGCTGCAGCTCGCGGCGAGACGCGCAGGCGCTTGATCCACATTAGTGCAAATGAGCACGCGCTTAATATCTGCGTGTAAAAATCTTGCCGGAGGTAAAAAGACTGGCGTGGGCCCACCTGCGTCAATATCACATTCACTTTATTAAGAGATAGATTTAAAACACTGTTATAAATGAAGCTGACTCGAACGCTTACAAACAGATTTATTACACATAATACCAGTGTAAACATTTTAAATCACATTTAAAACATTAAGAGCTTGAATTAGTCACACATATCAAAGAACAACAATTATATGCAGTTTTAAAGTTTCTTAAAGACTACAAATAGGTATTTATTTTTGTCTGAGGCGACATGTAAAATGAATGTGTTGGATTCTGTAGGTTTCTTCTGAAACCGGATTTTATGCGTCGCGCTGACCGTATGTTTGACCCGTTCTCTGAGACGCCTGTGGATGGTGTTATAGCAGCGACCTGCAGCGTACAGGTGACCTCTATACTCATATGGATATGACACATCTGATGTTCTGGGATCGGTGACTGATCAGACTGTTTCACATGTGCGCTTTGTCAGGTGTTTTCTGGTCAGTTCTTATCTGATAAGAAGATCGGCACGTATGTGGAGGTGGATATGTACGGCCTGCCCACAGACACCATCAGAAAAGAGTTCAGGACGCGTATGGTGATGAACAATGGCCTGAATCCATATTACAATGAAGAACCCTTCGTCTTTAGGAAGGTCAGATGTTTTCTTCGTAGAAATGTGATTCTGACGCTTCAGTAAACACGGCAGATGCAGTACTAAACTGGGATCGGTTGGTGCACGTGTCAATCAAACTAATGATGCTTAAGTGTTGGGTGAATACACTGATGAGCTCAATAGTACACGCATATAGTTGTAAAATATCTGGAGAACAATTCTTATTGGATTGAACAGCAACTGGTGAACTGCAGATGCTGTGATGATAAAACATTTATATTCCATCAGCCAACCGGCTTCTTTGTGCCACATTTACTGCTATTTTGAGGAGAGAGAGAGAGAGACAGAGAGAGAGACAGAGAGAGAGAGAGAGCAGGGGAGAGAGAGAGAAAGAGAGAAGAGAGAGACAGAGAGAGAGAGAGAGAGAGAGAGAGAGAGAGAGAGAGAGAGAGAGAGAGAGAGAGAGAGAGAGAGAGAGAGAGAGAGAGAGAGAGACAGAGAGAGAGAGAGAGAGAGAGAGAGAGAGAGAGAGAGAGAGAGAGAGACAGACAGACAGAGAGAGAGAGAGAGAGAGAGACAGAGAGAGAGAGAGCAGTTCTTGTGCTGATCCAGCAAAATGTTGGAGTCTCTGATCTGTGACACAGACACAGGCCATAAATCACCCACACTGCAGTGCTGCCAAACACACACACACAGAGAGAGAGAGAGAGAGAGAGAGAGAGAGAATTTCCTCTAAAGACTAAAGCAGCATTTGTTGAGAACATTGAGAACAGCTGGTCAGAGAGCAACACAACACAGATGATATGTGTTCTCAAGAGACCTGATGCTCTTTCGACCTCACATGACACCCTGACAGACGACCGGTCAGTCATGATTTTATTCTTCATAATTTGTGATCATCTTGACAGATTTATGTAACACACACACTGTAGATGTAGGAAAAGAAAACCATGATGCAGCTGATTAAATCATGTCCCGCTCCACAGTATGTACATGAGCAGAAACATCTCAAATCTTTGTGAACAGGTGATCTTACCTGACCTGGCCGTGTTGCGGATCGCCGTATACGATGACAATAATAAGCTGATTGGTCAAAGGATTCTGCCGCTGGACGGTCTTCAGGCGGGTTACAGACACATTTCACTGAGAAATGAAGGAAACAAGCCACTTTCTCTTCCCACAGTTTTCTGCAACATCGCCCTGAAAACATACGTGCCCGACGGCTTCGGGGGTGAGATTTATTTACATTACACCTCTGTCCCATCATGCCTCACGTGAAGTTTGTTCAGATCACCTGAAACAGACTTACCAAAAGTAACGCAACTAAATCTAAAAGCTGAAATATCCTTTATTAAAGTAATCCAATCTGAAATATCCTTTATTAAAGTAATCCAAATGAATCTTTTAAAGAGAAACAATATGTTCATAAGAGAAAGCCGTTCAAATGTTGAGCTGATGTTTATCCCTGAGAAAACTTTATTCAACACTACAGAAATCATTTTTAATTCATTCATAGGAGTGCATGAGTCACAGTCAGATAGTTTACACATGACTTTAGAGTCTCATTCACGTCATGTCTTGTGTTTTTCAGCTATTGTTGATGCGCTTTCTGATCCGAAGAAGTTCCTCACTATTGCCGAGAAGCGAGCCGATCAGATGCGAGCTCTTGGCATCGAAACGGTGCGTTTACAGAAAAGCTGACCGCTTCTGTGGTATAAATGTTTGTGTATACACGAGTCTCTTGTGGTTTTTGATTTAGAGCGATATAGCAGATGTGCCCAATGAAAACCTGAAGACGGATAAGAAGATAAAGACTAACGTCACACCTCAGACCAGCTCAGAGATGAACGCCGCACAGAATAACATCACAGAGACCAAAGGTGATGAGACAGTTTAGATAAATACAAGAGTATTTATATTTACATCAACAAAAGAGTGAAATACAGATGTTTCTTGTGTTTCCAGATCGTTCTGAAGTTGTAAATCAAGTGAATATTGAAGATTTGAAACAGATGAAGGTAAAAATCTCACAGAATGTCCATATTCTTCATCAATAGCTTTAGAATTCAGTGCGAATGAAGCGCTTCAATAAGAGCAAAGTGTGCAAATCCCTTTGAAATTAAATTTGGATTTAAATGGAGGTGTGTAAGTCTTTAATAATCCACTCGTTTAGGACATGTTTGACATGTAGGTGTTCTGGCTGACGCTTCAGCTTATTCAATAATAATGAACACATTTAATAAGAGAGACTTTATAGACATTAGGAGTGTACAAATTGGTTAGGGTTAGTTTGTGAATAATAATGATGAAAAAATGATCGCACACATCTCTCTCTCTCTCTCTCTTTCTGTATGTAGACCTTCATTAAACTCATCAAGAAACAGCAGAAGGAGCTGAACACGTTAAAGAAACGTCATGCTAAGGTGAATGGCTGATCTGTGTCCAGGCCGTCCGTGATCTTGTGCAGGTGACGCTTAATAAAGTTGTGTATGTTCTGCTTAAAGGAACACAACGCCGTGCAGAAATCTCACTGTAGTCAAGTGGACAAGCTGGTGGCTCAGCATGATAAAGAGAAATTTACCTTGGAGAAACTTCTGGAGAAAGCCATTAAAAAGAAAGGGTACATCTCATGACATCTCTGACTCTTCCTATGAAATCTAACAAACAAACTGTTTCTTTTGCTTTGACGTGACTAAACAGTAATGTGAGTAAACACACACACACACTATAGTTGTAGTAAAAACTAGTGTTTATTTCCAAAATACAAGTAAATATTGAAAGTTAGTGTGTCAGTGATTTTCTCACACAAATAAATGATTTGTTTTGCTGATGACAACTGTGTTAAAGGTCAGGACAACACCATAATGTTATATTGATTCATTTCTTAATTGCAGAGAAAACAACTGCTCCGAGATAAAGAAGGAAACAGCGATAAAAGTGGAGACGCTTACCACAGACCATAAAGAAAAGGTTTGATTCAAAATCTTAGAATATGGTAATGATGAAAATAATTCTTTAAGATTGTGGTTTATTTGTTTCCTCAGTTATGTTACGTTTCATTCAAGCAAAACTATTGAAAGTAGTATTGAAAATGTTTTTCTTAAAAGCACCGTGTATGGAGGAACATCATGTTTCTAATCACCTTGAAAAAGAAAATGTAAATATCAACGGGAATATACTTCAGAGAAATTTTTATAATGATGCTAATGATTGTGTCCAACGTGCATGTAAGAAAAACATGATGTGATTTTTAATACTACTTTCAATAGTTTTGCTTTAAAGAAACGTTGTATTTTTGTTTTGTTTTTTTAAATAAAGATCAGAAGGAGAAACAATGCAGATTTATTTTTACAACTGTCTTTGCCAATATTTTTGTCCATATATATATATATATATTCTATATGGAAAAATCACATAATTAGCGTGATATAACATTTACCCATTTGCAGGTAAAAGACATTGTAGCCCAGCACACCAAAGAGTGGTCAGAGATGATCAACGGTCACAGCACAGAGGAACAGGATATGAAGGATGGTCATGTGACACAGCAGTGTGAGCTCTTGAGGAAGCTGCTGGCCAGCGTTCACGAGCAACAGACGCTGCAGCTAAAACTCATTCACGAGAGGTGAGCGATTATTCCAAACACAAACTAAAAACACTTCTCTTCATCTGAGGCTCTCATTATCATTGGAGATCCACAGTCAGTTCATTATAACACACCACACATGAATGATGCATGGACCTGTAGAGAGCATCCACTCATCCAAAAGTGTCTTTATTAATAATGCATCAAACCTCATACCCAATCTCCATGTGAAAGGGCGTCTCGACCCTTGATGATGGAGTTTTGCCAGCAAAACTGTTCGATCCTCGCGGATCTCTTGCTCGTTTCTGTCAGCAGCTGCGATCGTTTTCTGCACTGTGTTATAAAATATCTGTATTATGACAGGCAAAGCAAAGAGATGAAGGCAAACCAGGCGAAGACATCTATGGAGAACAGCAAAGCCATCAGTCAGGACAAGAGCATTAAAAACAAGGCGGAGCGCGAGAGGTGATGAAACTCGTTTAAACATGATCATTATCATTCAGCAAACATTCAAGCTCTTCTCTGCTCTCTTACAGGAGGGTTCGAGAGTTAAACAGCAGTAATACCAAAAAGTTTCTTGAAGAAAGAAAAAGGGTTTGTTATTAAATATTATTATTCTTTTTTTTATATCTTTTGCTGTAGGTGTAAAGGTATTTTTTTTACATGAAAAGCCAAAAGGAAAATGTAAGAAGGAATTGTGTGTCAATATAAAAATGGCTGTAAGTTAATGCACGTGTTGATGCTCTGTGTGGTTTTGTGCAGTTGGCCATGAAACAAGCGAAAGAGTTAGAGCAACAACAGAAGACACAGAGAGACCAGCTGGAGAAACTGGAGAAATTCAATGAGCAGGTTTGACTTCTCACGCCTCGACCTTTCACCCTCGGCAACCAGCTGATGATGTCACCGCTCACATCATTTCGTTGCTTTCTGTTTATTTTCATTTAAATATGATTTGCCTTTTCTTTGAACAGCTATTGAAATCACATCATTGCAGCTATCAGACTGAAGGTATGATTCATATCAACACGTATCAAGTCTTTTATTAAACTCACTCGTAACCCGCGCTGGCTGTGTTTCAGACATCTTTAGATGCATTTGAAGTTTGTCGTGATGCATTTAGTGCTGGCTTTTAAAAGCACGTACTGTATTTTCAACATGTGTGATGCCTTAAAACCCTGCCTATGTAGTGAGCTTATTGTGGTTTAGAAGGACAGAACAGAACATGAGAACATAAAGTCACAGAAACAAGCTTAGAATTTAGTTATTACCCACAATCCTCCTGCAGAGACATAAATATCTCACCCTAAGTTGCATTTCTTTTCATTTTGAGTAAATGATGTCCATGAATTAGCAACATTAATAATGATAATGGTGTTTCTGTGAATGGAAATCCGAATGAATGTGGAAACACGTCAGAGATGTTGATGTTTTTCTCTCTTTAGGCCAGAGACATGCAGAAGATGCTGAAGCTGGAGGAGGAGATGGACCGCAGACCAGCCACGGTGGTGTAAACCCTCCCGGTGTTAACTGAGGCCCTTGCAGATTAGCTGATCCGCTCACCGTCTTCTTTTGTGTGTCCCTTTCACCTCTGCGGTCCTGTAACCCCGCCCCATTCACCCTACCTCAGCTGTAACTCCACCCCTTTCTGCTCATGCAGTTGTGTTCAGCCAATCCACGTGTTCCAGGTTGAACTATAGCTCCACCCACTCCGCTCCCTCCGATTTGACCGCCACGTTCTGGACACTCCCCGGTGGGACGCGCGCACACACGACACACAAACGACACCAGAGCTGATGTCGTGACGCCCGTGACCGTCATTATGGGATGTCCTAACTGAGCTAGTAAACGTAGCAGCAAACGGACCGAATCTGATTAAGAGATGTTTGGTGTGTGTGAATGAAGCGCTACTCATGAGTGGACTTTAATGTTTGGAGCACTTTATATGTGATAGAATGTCAAAGCATCTTTAACTATGTAGCAGAGCATTACAGTAGCGTCTCTCTCTCTCTCTCTGTACAGTATGAATGTAGATCAGCCCACACTGTACCAGATAGATCCTCTTTTACTGCTGTTTCACCATCACTTTATTTATGTTTTTAAATCGTGACACACAGGCAGTTTTATCCATGTTTTATGCTTTTTTAGAGCTTTTAAGACTGCCGTCAGTGACACCGGTCTTTAGTTAAGACAAGGTTTTCAGAAAGTTAGGGTTACTGGACCTGATTGAAAACTTCTGCTGGTCCAAAGTGAACATCTCAGATCGTTGTCATCACGTACTGTACGCTGAGCTGAACATTCGACAACACAACTCATTGACACATTAAGACTGAACTGAAATTTGTTTTCATAATGTGAGTTGTTGTATATTGGGCCTATTATGATGGTGTTGGGATGAATGTAAACTGGTTGTTATGAGTTTATTTTCCTGTTTTCATTTCTTTATGTCCATGTTTTGAACTGTTTGGTGGTGATTGATCCCCATATCTAGTGTGAAAGCAAAGTGCTTTAAAACACCATCGCTTACAAATGTGCCACTATATGTCAGGTAGGTTTAAATAATTTTACATGCCGGTAAATGCCAAAATAAGGGGTTATTTATATAAAGATACATATATAAATATATACAAAATTTTATTAATATATATATATATATATATATATCAAATTAGTGAGTAGTTTTAGACTATATTTTGTTTCTTAGAAGCTTTTTGCACTAGCTGAATGTTTTCTGTTGCTGTGAGTTTTCTGTTGGTTTGTGTCTGCAGAGCTCCTGTAGCTTCTCTGTGGACCGCCGTCAGTGCTTTTGTATTTTTATCGTATTTGTCAAACTTCTAGCAATCACAATACTCAAAAATACTGTTGTTATCCTGCTACTTTAATACTGTTTTATAGTATGTGTACCAATAAACTATTCCAGGTGTGAAAGCAAACTGTATGTGTCTCTCAGGTGTCTTTAAAAATTAAGAGATGATCAATGTTATGTTAAAGTGTGTCTGGTGGGATAAAAAATAATTTCACTTCTAGTTCAGTTCTTCTGTACTAAAACTGGTGTAGAGTTTCATCATTGTCGTTCAGAGATGAATGAAAATGGGTTTTTTCCAGTGATGGTACACAAAGGAACGGCAGTTTTTCTGGTCAGTAATTGCATGCAGTAATTGTCAAATGTATTCACATCATTGAATCGGAACGCTTTCTGAAGCCCTTATTATAATCAGCTCATTAATGCCCATCCACTTAACAACAACACATCCTGATAATGATATTCATGTTGTCCTAGCAACTTCTGAGCTTCACGGCATATAAAACATGAAGAGATGCGTTTTGGAGAGAGCTTCGTCGAGAACGTCAGCATGATGAGACTCTCGGATACAGCCAGCTCCAAAACCAACACCAGATTCCTTCTTGACGCCATCTCCAAAGATAAGATCCACCTTACCAGGTTTATTTTAGATGCTTTGGATGGAGAAATTATTGACTCAAAGACAGAAGGGGCGCAGACGCCTCTCATTTCTGCCGTGTTTTTGCAGGATCAGCAGGCGAGGAGCAGGTTCGTCAATCTCCTGTTGCAGAGGGGCGCGAGCGTGAACATCCCAGACGAGAGCGGCCGTACGGCGCTGAGTTACGCCTGTGAGATGGGCCACCTGGACGCGGTGAAGATCCTGGTGAAAAACAACGCCGATCCTGAAGCGGCAGACAGCTGGGGAAACACGGCTCTCATGTACGCAGCAGCCGCTGGACATTCAGACGTTGTGGAGTTTTTGGTACGAGCTTTCAAACGTTTGGGTCTCCAAATAGAACGACAAAACAAAGTTGGCAATTCTGCGGTGCAGGTGGCCAAGTATCTCGGATACACCGAGTGTTTGCGGGCTCTTGCGGGTAACTTCAGAAAGGGTTGCGATGATGTTTCTGAAAAACTGTCCACTGTAACGATCAATGAAAATAAAGAGAAGTTTCTCGAGTCTTTACAGATCCATCAGAACCTGTGTTTAGCTGAAGATGTGGCTCGACTTCCCATCGGTTTAGGTGGTAAAAATTCTGTTGTTTTACGGAACACAATCCAATCCATGGACTCTATTGAGGAACATGAGAAGGAGAGTGATGTTTTCTCATCATCATTGTCACAAAGCCTTATGTTCTCTGGTGTTTTAAGCCCAAAACCTCATCATAAACTCTCTCAAAACCAAGCATCCAGAATCAAGCCCTTGCCGTCCTTCACCCAAAGCTCAGAGCAAAGTAATGCACCCAGGACCCTTAAAACTCCATCCCGAACTTGTGTGTCTCCATCAGGTCCTCTTGCCATTTTGTTGACTCCTATTGCAAAGAGTGTCAGAGAGGAACCCAAGAAACTGTCTTTTGATTTGCCTATCAGACGCTTTGATGAGAGTTATTATCAGAAGAGATGCAGTTTACCCACCGCAGAACGGCTGTCTTTGCGCAGGAGCAGAATGGTGTTGAAAACTGAAGAAAATCTTCTTGCCGCATCTGTTCATCAGACCGCTTTAACTTCACTCAGTAGCAAATTGTTGAGAAGATTTACTTTTCCAGAGTTTAAAAAGATCAGCAAAGAGTCACGGGAGGGTCACGCAACACAGACGGGTACTCCGGAACCGACCGGCCGCAGTATCCCGAGATCCGAGACGTTTCCCATCACAAAGAATCATCCTGAAGTCGGCAGTAAGCCGAGTGTGGACAGTATCAGTGGTGTGAAGTGTGAGTTTGATTTTCAGCTTCTGATGAGAGATCAGACACCTGCAGTCTGATAGATGTTCATCTAGAGGAACTGTCAAAGCTTTGCTATATACTCTCTCTCTAAATAAATACATTTTATATATGATAACATTATTAATACACGGTAAATAATTGATGTTTTACATTATTCTGTAGGTGTATTCATTCAAAGTCATTATCAGTTTGCTAATGGTTTTTGCTAATGGAGATGAGATGGAGATGAGATGGAGATGAGATGGAGATGAGATGGAGATGAGATGGAGATGACTAAAACCAACAATTACAACCATAGTAGGATCATTAAGGTTATAGGTGATTAGTATTTAAAATCAGTGATGATTATTATTTAGATCTCTTTTATCTAAAGAGATAAGAGAGCGTGTGCGCGTGAGTTGTGTCGCGGGGGCGCGCGTGAGTTGCGTCGCGGGGGGGGCGCGCGTGAGCCGCAGCTGCGATCACAGATGCGCAAGCAGCACTGCGGGATCAGACTGTCCGATGAACTTCTGCTCACGAGCACAGCAATGCAGCTGCAGCTCCTGCGACTCTTTTCACCTGCTTTCTGTGAGACATGCAGCACATGCAGCTGAAGATCTTCTGAAGTGGATCTGTTCGTGGGATTCTCTGCTGAAGATCTTCTGAAGTGGATCTGTTAGTGGGATTCTCTGCTGAAGATCTGCTGAAGTGGATCTGTTAGTGGGATTCTCTGCTGAAGATCTGCTGAAGTGGATCTGTTCGTGAGATTCTCGTGATGATGGAGTTGGAGTGCAGCGCTGCAGTTCTCATCTGTCTCTTCTGTAAGTTCTGCTCATGCTGTGCGTGCGCGTGCGTGTGTGCGTGCGTGATGTTTTGTGACATCTTGAATGTTTTATTTTCTGTTCTTTACGATCTGAGGGTTTGTGCAGAAAGTTCTGTCATGAAGCACGTGCGTGGGCGTGTTTTGTGTTCATGAATGTTGTATTTTGTGTGTTAATGCAGCACTTGTGTTCATGTGCAGAAAGTGTGTGTTAATGCAGCACTTGTGTTCATGTGTTGTAAGTGTGTGTTAATGCAGCACTTGTGTTCATGTGTTGTAAGTTGTTAAGCAGTGTGTCATGTGTTGTAAGTGTGTGTTAATGCAGCACTTGTGTTCATGTGTTGTAAGTGTGTGTTAATGCAGCACTTGTGTTCATGTGTTGTAAGTGTGTGTTAATGCAGCACTTGTGTTCATGTGTTGTAAGTGTGTGTTAATGCAGCACTTGTGTTCATGTGTTGTGAATGTTGTGCAGGCGCTAGTCTGCCGAAAGTCTCCGCTGAAGCGGAAGTGGAGAATCTGTCTGGACTCTCACCGAATCCCGATCGGGATATCTTTGTAGTTCGTGAGAACGGGAGCACGTGCCTGATGGCGGAGTTTGCGGTGAAATTCCTCATCCCGTATGACGTGCTCGCGCTCAATGGAATCGATGTAAGAGCACGAGATTCACGCTTTTATTGATTCGGTTTCAGTGTGAATAAAACAGCATCGTATTAGATCCTGATTCGATCTGTTTTTATTTCAACTCGTTATGATGATTTAAAACAGGCTTAAGTTATTTCAGTTTTAGTCTCCTGCACATTCAGAATTCACTTTATTGGAACTTTAATGATTGTGTGATTGTATTGTGTGTAGTTAATAACGGAGCAGGCGTCTGTGTCGGTCCCGCGCGGCGCGGAGATCGCGGGGAAATGCGGCGCGCGGGAATCTGAGCTGCACATCTCCTGGATTAAACGCGCGTTCACGTTCAGCATCTTTTTCTCCAAGGTAATGCACGCGCATCATGTCGTGTCAATTATTCTGTCACGCATACAGTAAAAAAATACAACAGATTCATAAATCAAGACAAATGTTTTATTTTAATGAAATAATGACAAAAAATCATTGTGTGTGTGTGTGTGTGTCTGTGTGTGTGTCTGTTTGTGTGTGTGTGTGTGTGTGTGTGTGTGTGTGTGTGTGTGTGTGTGTGTGTGTGTGTGTGTGTGTGTGTGTGTGTGTGTCTGTGTGTGTCTCTGTGTGTGTCTCTGTGTGTGTGTGTGTGTGTGTGTGTGTGTGTGTGTGTGTGTGTGTGTGTGTGTGTGTGTGTGTGTGTGTGTGTGTGTGTGTGTGTGTGTGTGTGTGTGTGTGTGTGTCTCTGTGTGTGTGTGTGTGTGTGTGTCTGTGTGTGTGTGTGTGTGTGTGTCTCTGTGTGTGTGTGTGTGTGTGTGTGTGTGTCTCTGTGTGTGTGTGTGTGTGTCTGTGTGTGTGTGTCTGTGTGTGTGTGTGTGTCTCTGTGTGTGTGTGTGCGTGTGTGTCGTGTGTGTGTGTGTGTGCGTGTGTGTGTGTGCGTGTGTGTGTGTGTGTGTGTGTGTGTGTGTGTAGGAGAAGCGCATTATGGGCACTGATGGTAAAGGTAAAGAATCTGAAGTGTGGAAGATGAACAAGGTTCAGCTGGTTTATGACACATCAGAGACGACACACTTTGTAAACGCTTACAACTGTGAGTAAAACACACACACACACACACACACACACACACACACACACACACACACACAGAGACACACACACAGAGACACACACACACACATCTTTCTTCTATCAATAAAAAACAGAATGTAAGTAAACACTTACTTAAAATTGTACAAAAGTCTATGACAATAAGTGTGTGTGTATCTAGTGTAGCACACTAGCTAGTGCGTCGCACTGAAATGAAGTGTCTCGATTGCATCTGTTTAAAGGAAGTGGAGGTGTGCATTCAGTTGAGTCTTGATCTGCAGTATTGTGTGTTGTGTGTTTGTGTTCAGCTGGGAAGCACACAGCCAACACACACCGTCTGTCAGCGCTCGTGACGCCCGCCGGCAGATCATACGTGTGTGCGGCTCAACAGACGCTCACCATGATCTCCACAGACCATCAGAAGGGAATCACAGCCTCGCTGTACGACATTCAGGTTCAGGCTTTCGACATCAAGAGTGACTTTATCTTCAGTGAACGTAAGAAAATCAACAAAAGCACAAACAGATCTCATGAAACCCTCGTTTCCCCCTCAAATCAAAAGAAAGAAAAGAAATGAGTGTTTCTCTATAAATACAGATGAAACGAGCCGTTATTGTAGTGTCACTGATTATATTACCGTTTGTTATGGTGCTATTAGTTGCTTTAGATTGAACAGATTCGGTTTCTGTTGACCGTTCAGTGACCCGTGAACTGATGGAAACCTCGAGAGCTGTGAGGGTCAAATGTCTCTTCACTGCAGTCAAGCAGATTATGTCATACATTCTTACATTTGAACAAATGATTTTATATTCGATTGTTATTAGCAGATCCACTCCAGACACATAATGTGTGAGGATTTCTGTGATCTTGATTTTGTGCATACAGTAATAAGTTTGTCTTCAGTTAAATATGATTCATTTCTTCATGTTGATTTGAGGGTGAAACATCATGACGTGTTCTCCATGACATTAAACAAGTTTGTTCAAATGAACGCAGTGGTTAAAACATCTTTCATGGAAATACCTGTTTAGTGTAAAAATAATCCTTTTTGCAGGAATAGTTTTATGTCGTTGAGGTCTGGTGGCGCTGATGTAATAAAACAAAAATGACAGGGCTTTGTTTTGTAACATGTGGTTTTGTATTTGTCTCTGTAAACACACACACACACACACACACACACACACACACACTGTATATATTCATTGTGATAAATGATTGTTGCTGAGAATCAAACACATCTTATGTAGTGAACAAACATATTTATCTGTTTCTCTTCTCCTGCAGCGTATAAATGCATGACAGATCAGCGGGAGCAGCTGGAGCAAACGCTGCCTCTGGTGTTGGGCCTGATCCTCGGCCTGATCATTGTCATCACCATCTCCGTTTATCATTTTCACATGAAACTGACCGCACAACAGCCGCAGCTGCCGCAAGACCGCTCGCTCTACAAGAACATGTGATCATCATCATCATCATCATCATCATCATCATCATCATCATCATCATCATGACGCTTCTCTGAAACTCTCTGTACTGTATGCGTCTCATACAAACACATTTTACATGCCAAGTGTCCTGCAGTGTTATTAGATGTCCGTCATTTTGTTTATTACATGAATTTCAATGTATAAAATAGCTTGATAATTGAAACAAGGTATAATATATATATATATATATACACACTACCAATCAAAATTTTAGACACAATTGACAAAAATGTTTCTTATGATCTTAAAAATCTTTTAATCTGACAGTGTATATTTCAATGTGAATTTATCTGAATGATAAAATATCAAGAGAATGATTTGACTAATTCTACACAAAGTGTGACTGAAGATGATCAACTATAACATAGTGTTCATTTATTTTAGATGATTTTAGTCATAATTCCCACAGTTACAGTTGTGTTATTTCATAGTTTTGATGAGTTAAAACTATTCTAACATGTGGAAAAAATCTAAGCAACCGTGAATAAGTGTTTCTAAACTTTTGACTGGTAGTGTAAATATATATATATTTATTATGATTCACAATATGAGAAACAAAACAATTCTGAAAAATTCATCGAAAATGAATGAGCTTCATCTGTGATGAAAATGTGGCTTGTGTGTGTGTGTGTGTATATATAAAATTTTCTCCGAAACTTGTTTTCTTTTTATCTTTATGCTTAAATCATTAATCCAATTAAATCTTTGTTTTGTTTTTCTCTTTACATTATAAATAAAAATAATCTCTGCAGACACTTACACAATCCTTAGAAATAACTGTAGATGGTTAATGGTGATGGGAGAAGATTTTCATCTTTATTGTTCCAGCTGAACTTTAAGGAAGCGTAAATTCAACATGACAACTAGATGAATGAAAGATCGATATGAGCCGGCCGAACAACAAGATCTTCACACGGCATTAAAACGAATGAGCTTGAAGACTGCAGCGAACGGATCAATAAAGCAGATATTGAGTATTGATCCCACATTCATTATAAACTGTGTTTCTGCCCAGAGATCATAAAACATCATGAAAGACTGAAAATAGCAACTAACATGCTGATGTACAAGAAGCTCTTCAAAACGTGTCATTCTTAAATTAGGACTCTTAAGTCTTTAAGACCAAATCATGATGATTCTAAAATAGCCGTACCACCGTGAAATGTATAGCGTTTCTCAACAATGACTTTTAAAAAGGTGGATTGACCTGTAAAGATGAATTGTTGACCACAAAACTAGTCATGTAAATTAATAAATGTTGATCCCATGAGGACTTTAAAATCTTTGTTTGCAAAATATTATAAAATAATAATATAAAAATAATATAAAATATTTTTGTGTAAAAAAACTTCATTTGAATATGGCAAGAGCTCAATATGAATACGAGTGACTGTCGGTGTAGATAGTAAGCGTGTTTACATCCATCATCCATCCGCCAAGATTTCTCTGTGTATGTTTAGTGCTTTGTGTGAAAGGAGAGGAAAAATACTTCAATAAAAGAAAGCACACGATCTTTAACGTAACTGGGGTTTTTTATTGAAAGCTGTTTTTAGTGCTAAGACATGCAATAGCGCTGAGATCTGAACATCCTACAGGTTATGTCAGAAATACACCTTCATATTTACAGATCACAGTGAGACGTCACACATACACATACATTTACAGTCAAATTAACATGAAAACACACTGTGATCCATTACTGAGCCAAAACATGTCAATATTGCTCCAGTATCATGAAAATAAACAAGGATGCTTGTTTCCACTTTCAATCACAGTCAAATGTTTTTTGTGTGAAATATCTTGTTTTGCTATTGCTTATCTGATATTATACGGTCAAATGAGAAAAAATAAACTCAGTTTTTCTCAAATAAAAACAGCTCATACACGTCTTTAGCACACTTACAGAAATATCTACAAATGCAGAATAAATAAATATATTCAGATATCTTTCTTTAACGGCGTGTTTTAATGACCATATTTAAAAAAAACTGAAATATAAACAGTAGGAAAGATTTTTTCTTTGCAGAAACTTTCAGATTCTATGTAATACTGCCTCATTTCACCATGTTAACGTCACAACAAAAATACTGTGCTTTATCAAAACTGTACAAAAAAACGTACAATTGCTCTAAAATACATCTCTCGTTGTTTATGTGAGAAGACAAAAGGGAAGAAAGGACGTCGTTTAACAACGTGATGGTGGAGCGTCCACTCGGCACTGACCGGACGTACGGCGGTATTACGTGTGGAGTCTCAGTGCAGTCTGTAATGTCTCATCAGGGGGACGATACAGGACGGCGGTCCCGACAGCTTCAGGAACGGATGCTGTAAGAGCTCCTGAGCTGAAGCTCTCTGAGACGGCTCTCTCACCAACATCAGATCCAGAAAGGCTTGAAGAACAGACGACACCTGTCCAAACACATAATGTGAGATATTAAACTCACTTTACTCAATCATTGAGTCGCATGTCATATCTCAGGAGTTCGATAAAACAAAGCATATTTGGCGCGCTGTCCGAGGGGAGGGCTTCAGAATGTTAGCCTGAACCCAGAGTCGCGAGAGAGGTGATGGGATGCTGCAAAAAACTGTTGAATTACATGACCACGCTCCTCTCCAACTTTGTTAAATAAACTACATTTAATTATCAATGCAATGAATCCATGAAAAAGACACAAATGCAAGTAAAATGCTTGCAGATTTACCAACATAACACATCATTCACATCATAAACATGATTTTTACAAATGAAGAAATGATCTGTAGTGTGTTACATGGCTTTAAATAGACACAGCGAAGACTACGGTGCATGGGCTCAGGCTCTTCACCTTATGCGAGTCTTTAAGTCGAGGAGGCAGGTTGTCTCGTATGCGTCTCATGGCCTGCAGCGGAGGCTCGTTGAAATACGGAGGTTCTCCGTCAACCATCTCTATCACCATGATGCCCAGAGACCAGATATCCACCTGCCAAAACACAACATCATCAAAATACCAAAGAAATTCTTCAAATGCACTCCCATCTGCAAGTCGCTTTGAATAAATGAATCTGCTGCAGGAATGAATTAACAATGAAGTTCAGTTCTCATCAACACAGTAATATGATGTAGAAGGTTATCTGGGTTTGTGTTGATGATCTTATCAGCATAAGACATGAGAATAGTTCTCCTTGTTTGTCAAATAACATCATGTGATGTGAAAAAGAAAAGATTCTTGATGTGCATTCAAAGTGTCTTTTGCAGCAGTTGTGTCGATGAGGTTTTGTACCTCGGTGCCATACGGTAATCTGGAGATGACCTCGGGAGCCATCCAGTACGGCGTCCCGACCAGAGACTTTCTCTTGGGAACATCTTTAGACACTTGAGCACAGAAGCCAAAATCTGAGAGTTTAATCTGAGAAAACAAAAACCGTTTCAGACGAACGATCGTAATACCACATCTAACACGAGCCGCTTTTCAACAAACTCACCAAAGTCCCATGAAGAACAGAATTCAGAGTTTAATAAGTGTCAAACCTTCACTATGATGCGACAGATGAAATTAGTGAAGATGAATATCTTCATCTCTACACGTGTAGCAGGTTTTGTGCTTCAGTAGACGGAATAATGACAATAATCTCAATCTGTTCACAGATGTTTCTCATCAAAGAGAGCACACTGATGAATGACGTTACACGTCTGACCGCCAGAGTAAAACCAACCCGCTTTTCACTTCATGCCGTTTCATCTAGTGCACTATAAATGTGTTTTTTCTCACCCGTCCATCGCTGGTGAGCAGGATGGAGTCGCTCTTGATGTCTCGGTGTATAACACCCTGTGTGTGCAGGTATGACAGAGCTCTTAACACAGACACACACACCGTAGCGATCTGTTCCTCATTCATCCTGCAACAAAACCATCAATAATCATCTCATGATATCATTCAAATATAAGTGAGAACTGAATGAATGAGCTGTAAAAGTGAGAATTATTCAACAACCTTTCGTTTCAGCACAAACCAGACGCTTCAGTAATGACACAGATCACCATTCACCGTCCTGTTCATTTATAATGAACTTTGTTTTTTAAAACATTTCAAACAAGTAAAAGCAGAGAGAAGCTTTTTAAGATGCTGACACACGTTCAACGGTAAAACCCAGATCTGTTTGAACAGAAAGAGAGCAAACCTCCAGAGATGACTGTATTCATCATCAGGCTGTGAAACAAAGAGAAAACCAAGCGGAGGCGAGCCGCGTTTGGTGTGAGATTAATGAAGAGTCTGGAGCAGCTGAACACTACAATTACAATCTCACTGCACAACACGCAACTGATGAACAACACCAATGACTGTTATTACTCACTCACACACATGCTGTTATTAAAACAAACACACCCCACGCTTCAATGTATATCCATTTCAACAAATAATACACCTTGTCCATTTAAATATGAAATAACGATAAAACAAAGCCTAATGAAAAGTGAATGAGTTTTAGTGTTCGTTCTTACCTGGTGTGTGTGACGATATCAGTCAAAGCTCCACCCTCTAAAAACTCCATCACCACCCATAATTCATCACCGACCAGATAACTGTTATACATGTCCACCACATTCTCATGATGGTAGTCTCGCATGATGACCACCTGCAAACACACGGTCGTGAAGACGAGCTTCTCTTTCACGTACGAATGAGTGACGGATCTTCAGATCTCACCTCGTTGAACAGAAGTTCTCGTCGCTGCTGTTTCCTCAGGTCCATCTTTTTCACCGCCACCTGTTTGCCGCTGTGTTTCTCCGTGGCGATGCACACGATGCCCGTGGAGCCCTCGCCGATCTTCAGGAAGTTGTCCAGGTATTCCCGCGGGTCGCCTGGGTTCACCACCAGCTGCAGCGCCGCCCGGAACTGCTCGTGCGATACCCGAGACTGCGGCTGCTCGGAAGCCGAGCCCCAGCTGGGTGGAGGATACGCCCCGGGCGGGATGT
This sequence comes from Beaufortia kweichowensis, assembly GCA_019155185.1. NCBI lineage: Eukaryota > Metazoa > Chordata > Actinopteri > Cypriniformes > Gastromyzontidae > Beaufortia > Beaufortia kweichowensis. Next base: position 85,793 of record CM032807.1, read on the forward strand.
ACGGAGACGAGGGCTGAGAGTGAGCTCCCTGCGGGGTGTAGGGAGGGCTGGGCTGGGACGGCGGGTGCTGATAGGGTGAAGTTTTGTAGTGGAAGGGTGGTGGATACTGGAAACCGGGAGGGTAACCGGGCTTGACGTGGCTCTGAGGTAGTTTGAGGGGCCCGCGCGGATACATCTCCACCCCTGGCGCCTGCGGGCTCCCGTCACGAGACGCTCTCTCGTACTCGCCCTGTTTTACACCAGGAAAGAGTTATTCATATTCATGTGGCTATAATCAGACATATTTCCCGCTGGGAGGATTTCAAACACGTCACACTCTCCTAAATCTATAGCAGTCACAACAAATCACGCATCTGTCTCTGTCAAAGAACACCATAAGAACAATAAGGAAGAGTTAAATGCTTTCAGTACAATGCAAAAATGTACCAAAGCAGTATGAGAAAATGGCCAAGAGTGCACATGCAGCGCTTCTAGGCCATCAGCGGCTGGCGGGCGGTAGATTGAATGACTCTAGCTACGCCCTCCAGCACAAAACCATGACATCACACCGCATGCACCAACTTATTATGAGTGGGCAACTGGAGGTGTAATTACGACGGCGGACACGTTTCATCAATCATCCCGGCGAGGGTGTTTATGGGACAGAGGAGTCCCGAGACCCCCTCTCGCAACCGCACCGCCGGCTGATCCGTGTTCCTTAAACGCACATTAATCTGAATTTGGCAGCGTAATCAACAACACAAGTCAAGTGTGAAATTGAATTCTGCGTGGCAGCGGTTTTTATGCAAGCGCTGCAGAAAAAGAAAGTAGCGCAACGTCAGTTCAGCGGTGCCCGTGACCAGGAGCCGCGGTCCCCGAGCTGTCGGGAATAGCTGTTCAAAGTGACCGAGTCGAGGTGAAAGAGAAAGAAAACGGGTCATAATGACGTCAGTAAAACGAGACTGATGAGAACAACACAATCTATGTGATCTGCTGCTGCTCTCATGCATCTCATGCGAAAATTAACTCAACAAAACGCTTTAAAAAAAAACATGATTTTTACATGACTTCATTAAACTGATGTTCAGTATGTTCATGTATACACACTCATATAGTTAATATTGTAAAAAAAAAACACAATCATGCCAATAAAGTAGCTTTAAATTGAAAGTTAGAATGATTAATATGATGTGAATAAAAGTGAAATTTCCAGAGCTCCATTAATTGATTTCTGCACTCGTATAATAAGTAATTCTGTGTCACTGGCGAACAGATCCTGTTCACAGGCCAGAAGATTAACAACTGACACAAGATCTATTACTGAGCCCCAGCACTGATAATACACCCTGCTCCACGCCCTGAGAGAGAGAGAGAGAGAGAGAGAGAGAGAGAGAGAGAGAGAGAGAGAGAGAGAGAGAGAGAGAGAGAGAGAGAGAGAGAGAGAGAGAGAGAGAGAGAGAGAGAGAGAGAGAGAGAGAGAGAGAGAGAGAGAGAGAGAGAGATGCAGAGAGAGAGAGAGAGAGAGAGAGAGAGAGAGAGAGAGAGAGAGAGTGAGGGGGTAGAAAGCTGTAGGGGTGGGAAAAGGAGGACATTAAATCTGCAGAGCAGTAATTATTTCTGTGTAATTCAGGGTTTGTATTATTCAGAATCATTTATGTGAAAAATGAGCCATAGTGACAACCATGAACCACACAACACAACGTGTGATGTGCTTCAGTCTTAGCACGAGCAGAACCCAATAAAACAACAGAAAAACTGAAGACAAGAGAGTGAAACAAATCAAATGAGCATTTCACAGTTCTGTCTTTATACACTTGCACTCTGTGTTTACTGTGAGTTTAATACATATTATTGAAGCACACACACATTTTGTTTTTGCATGTCATTTCTGGTGAACGCACCATTACGTGATTAAATTGACGCAAGCGTTACCTTGCCTATGGTGAGCGAAGAGGTGTTTTCTGAAAGTCTCGGGTAGGTGTAGGAGCTGTACGGCCCCTGCGTCGCCGCTTTAAACATGCCCATCCCGTACGGCAGACCGGGCTCCTGCAGGCCCGAACCCGACCTGGAGCGCTGTCGAATGGCCGGCTGGGGACTCGACTGACTGATGTACGAAGACTTCGGCCTCTTGTCGTAATCGTCCCTGAGAGCTGCACCGCATCCCCAGTCTCCGTCGGGATAATTCACCTGCTCGCTGCGAACAGAGACCCGAGACGGCGTTCCCAGTACCTGTTCCCTGTAATCCTGGCTGGATCCACTCAGAGACGCTCGGTAGTATTCTCTTCTGCCTCCTGCGGTCATCTCGTCCGTGGACAGTCGCATCTTGCTCTCCAGGTAGGCGTGGTAGTCCGGAGGCATCTTGGCGTAGTCTGAAGACTTCTGGGGCATGGCGTCGGGGTAGAACGGACTCCGGATGGGATGTCCATTCTGTTTGAGAGAGAAGCGGTAGTGTCGCCCGACAGCCCACTCGCCGTCCCGGACGCCTTTGTCGCGGTAGGGGTCTGGCGAGAAGTCCTTACTTCCGTCCAAGTCGCAGGAGTAACGGCCGTAGTGGTGAGCGAAGCCGTTCTCTTCCGGGCCGCCGGCCGCTGAAGCCGACGGCAGTTTGTTGGTGCCGGCCTGGTGGGCTCCGGGTGGGCTTTCCTTTCTCAGGGAGTTGGAGCGAGTCACTGAGATGCTGTCAAACTCCTCCAGCAGGCCATTGATGGAGGCGTCTTTGGGTGGTCTGCTGCCGCGGACAATAGTCTACAAACAATCGAACAACATAAACGTCAATCTCACATTCATAGTATATAATGGACATCATTATATCCCAAACCCCAGTGAGCTGACAAGGATGCAGACAGTACAGTCATTAGAGTTTTAATCATCAATCGTCCAACACAGTGAATAAAACAAGAGAGAAATTCATAAAAATATACTCCACTTCACATACGTATAAATATCGTGCATTCTTATTCCTATGAAAATTACCTTAACAAATCAACACAGAAACGTAATAATGATGAAAGGTTTCAATGGGACAGAATCTGCTTGTTTTAACAGAGAAAGATCATCTCAGCGTTTGGCTCGGGAGAAATCTCACATCCCACAAGCGTTACACAACCGTATCGTGACTTCATACGCACAAACACAATGAAGCTCCATACAGCAGAAGCATCATCTCAGGTTCATGGATGATGTAGAATCTGCACAGATTCATGCTGCTTCAGTTGGGTTTGAATAAACATCAAAAAGTCCAGTGAGAATCTGCACAAGAAACAGTCCAAAGATCAGTTTCCAAACCAAGCAAATCGTATAAATGGTTAAACGCTGTCAGGCAGAATAAAAGCAGATCGAGGTGAAGGGCAGAAAGAGAAGAGCTATTAAAGCTTTATAGAGCGCATTAAAGTGTTGATGCAGTCTAAGCTTTACTTTGAGACAAATAAATCTCACAGACACGTTGATCAGCTCATGATTGCAGCGCTACAGCCTCTTTAATTCATCTCTTTAATACTGGAGTTCATTCATTTAACATCTGATCAATACATCCATAAACTCCTTTTACAGTACACTTCTGACTATTATTAACGTGAACTAAGATGAAGAAATGCTAAAGACTGTTGCTTAGTGTTAGTGTTGCATTAACCTGATTTCTTACATTTTACATATTTTCATTAAAATTTTAGATATATCATTAACATTCATATTTTTATATTCATTTTGTTGTTTATGGTTATTGGCATGAAAATGTGTTAAATATTTATTCTTGAGTCTTTCCATCAATATATAGTTTGTCATGATTAGATTAGAATTCAACTATGAAATATTAAAGTGAAGAGTGAAATAAGAAAAGTGTTCCTCCTGAGGAACGCTGACACTAACAGGTAAACTTTTGTAAAGGGTAAGCTATACATCAGACAGATATATGATATGATGACATCTTTTCATCACACATCTGATGTGACGAGAACACTAACTGTGACATAATTCATAACATAAATATAGATTCAGAAACTGATTAAAAATAATGCTGTGCGTGACATGAAGAGACAAAAGCAGCAAAAGAATGACAAAGTACATGTTTGGATCTTAGTGGGAAGCCACCTTAAAAGCCATCAGTTTATGTAGAAAACAAACAGTAAAGCGACTGAAGAGGTGATGAAGGTTAATAATGTGTCACATCTCCAGCAAACTCTTCAACATTCAATTAAATCAGAGAATTCTACTCATTCATCAATTCAATTCAATTCTCTCTGTCTGTCTCTCTCTCTGTCTCTCTCTCTGTCTGTCTCTCTCTGTCTCTCTCTCTGTCTCTCTCTCTCTGTCTCTCTCTCTCTCTCTCTCTCTGTCTCTCTCTCTCTCTCTCTCTCTCTCTCTCTCTCTCTCTCTCTCTCTCTCTCTCTCTCTCTCTCTCTCTCTCTCTCTGTCTCTCTGTCTCTCTCTCTCTCTCTCTCTCTCTCTCTCTCTCTCTCTCTCTCTCTCTCTCTCTCTCTCTCTCTCTCTCTCTCTCTCTCTGTGAGCATTAGGCGTGTGGTGACAGGCTCTATATTTCAGCGGCGGTGTGTCGTGAGCTGATAAGCTGTAATAGATCCGGCAGCGTGAGCGTCTGGAGCGGTGGCGGGCGAGCGAGCGAGCAGCGTCCTCGTCCACAGATAACTCTAGTATTAACCTTGAATGTAATGAAGCATGCAGCGCTGCTGTGGATGTAATTAATGACACTGTCCTCGTCTGCAGTCTCTGTACAGTACTGCGCAGTCGCTGTATTACATCTGCATTGACGTCATACAAATACAACTTCCTGCTCACCAGTTAAATACATCTGTAAAAACATGTTACCCTTTCACATATGGTATTATAATATAACGATATTTACATGATATTTTACTGTGATGTTACATTTGAGTAATTATTGGAATATTACCAGCTAAATATATAAGTTACTTTAGGTTTTACAATAACAACTGAATACAGGTAAATGTAATTGTGCAGTGAAATCGAGTTTCCCTTTGATGGGTTTACAGTAAACAAGTCTCTGTCTCCATCTGCTGCTCAACATCCCTTACTGCATCTAGCACAAATTCACATTCACAACAGACTTAGTACGAACTAGAACCTGTATATCTAAGAGAACAATGACTTTAGTTCACAGAAACCGAGCTCACATATACTGTAGAATAGGCACATATGAACTGCAACACAATATTATAAGCTAACAGCAGCGATAATAACTTAAGAACTAAAGATCTAACCCTAATCAAGTGAGTTATAATGAAGGAAACTGAATAAGAAACAATAGATGACGTGTTATGATGCAGTGTCCTAAAAGTGATTGGATTCATCATGTGAAGCGGTGTGATCTCAGATTGATCTCATGGTATTCTGTGCAGCACCACATGAAGCTAAAAATCATTCATTCACTCTCATGTCAAACACGTGTGATTTTCTTTCTTCTGCAGAACACAAAAGAAGATATTTTGAAGAATGCTGATAATCAAACAACACTGACCCTCATTGATTTCTATTGTACAAAACCCGAGACATTTCTCTAAATATCTTCTTTTGTGTTCCACTGATGAAAGAGTCAAAGTACTCATGCCAATGTTAAAACAACTTTACCTTTCTGAGACTGTCTAAAAAAGAGGCAGGACAGGAGAAGACATGACAGCGACTGAGCAGACGCTCACAGACGCTTCGCCAATAAGGGAAAGATGAACATCATTGGTGCGTCACAGCAGCGACGGTACGAGAGCAGGGCGAGCATTTCTAAAAATACCCCCGACAGTGAACCCACCGACCTCAATCCACACTGCCAATAAAACACACAACCAGCCTGCATGTCTCCCATGTTTAGGATTTTTACAGGAAGACGATATTACTAGAGTTCCTGAAATAAAAATCTAACCATCAAATAAAGTTTCATACTGTGTCACGATGATTGTCACTCTTCAGCAGAAACTATTTCTCAATTAAAATTTTTCAATTTGTTCCAGTTACATGCTCATCGAATCAGTACACGAACATCTCGGCTCCTGAATAATCCCGAATCAACAGCCTGTTTCAGAAGAATCACATTGTGTGTAAACAGGAAACACATGCATAAGAAAAACCTTTATGTTTCATGAAATGATTGGTCACAAATCTAATGATACTGTTTATTTAGCATTCATAAAGGTTTTAGGAATCACATCAGCTTTGTCTGTAAGTATCATGCATTTCTCTTTTTAAAACATGTTCAGAATCGTATCATTGTATTACTCTTTGGTCTTGGCTCATGCATCGATGATGTCAGAAACACATCATACAACCACGTGGGCAGACGTGGCCGAGCGGTGAAGGGAAACAGAGAGCAAATGAATCCAGCGATTCAATAGAAAGAGGTGACAGGTCTGAGAAGGAAAAGAGGGCATACTTTTCGCAACGGCGATTCGGCCAACCGGACTTTCTTGGGAGATATCTGTGAAGAGAGCAAGAGAATTAAAATCTGTCCATCCCTCTTCAGAGATATCTCCATTAACACAAGAAAACATCTGCTAAACTCATTTACAGGGTTTTTATTTAATGAAACGCTCAACGCCGGAGCTTGAGATCTTTAGCTGTCCACCTCTATAAGACCATATTTCTGTCAAGGGTGTAGCCACGCCCCTTTTCATACAGTGAGCGTGTCGGTTAAAACGTCACACGAGAGCTTCACGTGATGTTTATCAGTTATTCTTTACTTTTCCTCATGAATGAGTGTCAAGTGTTGTT
>CM032807.1:97500-342500 GCA_019155185.1 Beaufortia kweichowensis
CAAAGTCATTCATCAATCATGTCTCGTGCACGAACAGCGTGAACGCGATGAAGGCGTTTCAGAACCACGGACAGCGGCGCTCAACGCGGATCGGGCCCGCGACGCGTCGCGTCATTTCTGCCGCACGGAGATGTGTGAGATCACGGATGGTTTTAGCACATGCCCTGCTCTGCATTACGCTGCAATATAAGCCCCATATCACATCCAATCACACGACGGCTTGTTGCTAGGAAAGAGCAGAATGATGCATTTCTTACCGATGCCGACGCTCAGCTGGTTACATGTCCTGCCCGTGATACGCTCCTCTTCTCGGGATTGTTATGATGAGGAAAAACAGCGTTATGTGCTGATCCGCGCCATAGTATTCTGATCGGCTCCGGGATTGATGCTGGACACTGCGCGTTACATCCGGGCTGCTGGCAATCTCAGCGCGTCTTCTAACCCTACCATGGAGAAGGCTGTCGGTGAAATAGTCAGGATCCTAAGAATTACGTCAGTGTTTATAATGGAACACATGACCCTGCTTACTGTATTTACATGTGTTGGTTTTGCCTGTTTTAATAAAAGAAAAGCACAATCATAAACGCCTATGATCATACAGTAGGAACAAAAGTTCTTCCTTTATTCTACATTAAAACTATGAAGGAATTAATGACTCTTAATATATATGGGTTAGGCTTAAACGTACTAACGAATAAACGAGCTGTGAGACAGAGAAGACTTCTGATTGCTCGAGAAACTGTGAATATCAGCTAGACGACTCGCTTGTCCATGATACCATGTGTTTACCTCGGAGAACTGCGACATACGGGCCTCAGATTTACGTAAATGACGTTGGACGTCAATGATGTCACTAACAATTCGTATTAGCGGCTGTTTCTATAGGCCGCTATACGTTAGTTGTCCGCCATATTGGAACGGTCAGAGTCGAGCGTCCGCAATCGTAGTTCCACACGTGTGTGAATACTGCTGTTGTGTACAGATGAATCTATGGGCAGGACAGCCTTCATGTAAATACTGCAGCTGTTGTTTATGTGATTATACTCTACACGTATATTCTCTTTCTTACCCTGTGTTGTGTTTTATTCTTAAAGATGGATTAAATTAAATCATCTGAAGCTGAAATCTTCAGTCTGAAACTATTTGAATATAATGAGTTATTTTTCAAATCATTTTAACAGCAGTGGGCCACTGACACAACACACACACACACACACACACACACACACACACACACAACGCAACACACACACACACACACATGCAACACACACACACACACACACAACACAACACACGTGTGAAATAAACTTTTAACATTCTTTTGAAACTGACACATAACTGCAGTTTAAGACTTGTGGAATAATTCTTTGTAGAGAGTTCGTTCTCTCTCAATATAATGTGTTGTTGTTTGACTTAAATATAATCTTTCACATCAAATAATGTAAGTAATGTTTTTATTTACTGTTACGTTCACCACACAGTGACAGTGTACAACATTATCTTATCTGTAATAAGTTATGATAACTTTCATCATGTTGATTATAAAGTTGTTTTCAGTGAAGAAACCTGACTAACCTACGACTCTTACTTTTCTCCACTGTCTAACCTTTGTCTGAATATTTGTAAAAAAAAAAAAAACTCTATCTGCAATTATAGCTTACTGGCGAAATGTTAAATGCTTTCTCATTTGTAAGTTGCTTTGGATAAACGCCTCTGCTAAATGACTAAATGTAAATGTACCACAGCTAATACCACAAAACAAGAAGTTCATTAGGTAACTTTAGACACAAATCAACATGATCATGTGTGATATGGCTGAAAGTGCTCATGAGATGTGCATTAGTGACATTTGTAATGTTTAGTGTTGTTGTGTTTGTTTCCACATGACAGTGTGTCGAGCTTACAGACACACACAGCTGTATTATTGCATTATGTTGGCGTGTGATTCTGTGCAGTCAATTACAGTCACGTGATCGCTGACAACACAGAAAACTCATAAAAGCCCTATTAATGCACCAATGAGGAACCTCGTGAGAAATGAATGTTTCATAAATTACTGAACTGATAGTCATTCTGTCCAACTAAAGCAACCAATCAGCTGTCACAAAAAACTTCATCATCAGCTAGTGTCCTAGAATGTGTGTAACAGAGTCATAGCACAGAAATGCTGGTTACTGTGGCAACCACTGAATATTGACAACTGGGTTTCTGATAATCGAATAATCCACAACAGTGAGCATTTATTTTCTGACAACAAGCTGTTGTTATTTCATGAAATTACCCAAACCCCAACCAACACTCTTCATACAACACTAAAACTCAACATTGAAAAAATGTGTTTTTAAACAAATAGTGAGTGTGTTTACACAGGTTATTTTACATCAGTTTTAACTGAGCTTATGTTTAATATTATAAACTTTTGTTTGTATTGAATTATATAAGAGAGTGTCAGCACTGATGTTTTGTGTGTGTGTGTGTTTAATGCTGTATAACATCATCATGTGTGTGTGTGTGTGTGTGTGTGTGTGTGTGTCAGACGCAGTCTGGTTTGTTGATGATGTGGAATGTTGCAGTATGTAAACGTCATCAGGACAGACAGATATAAATAAATGATGATCTCTTCTCTTCTATATTCTCTTCTGTCTTCATCCACTGCACATCGTCTCAACAGGTATTGTCACCTGGTTTATTTCATTGCTATCATTGCTTATGGTTTGACTGTTCTGTTGTGCATTTGTTTTATAGCCACCGTCTTATTTTGTTGTCTGTAAAACAATGTAAGAGATATTTGATTACTGCCATGATTATGAATGTCATTTTGGATTTTCTGCTTTACATTTAAAAACACAATCCACAGACATTACCAGATAATTGCTGTAGATTTCTTTTTGTTAAAAGTATATTTTTATGAGCAGAGTGAGACAGCAGCAGTTCATCTGATCAATGTTTAAATACTGATTTACAAATCACTGTATGTGTAAATGTAACTTTATATGAGGTAAGATACATGTTTGATAAGCTTTCTTTCTACAGTTGCTTGATGTGAAATAAATGCTCAGTCTTTTGTGGTTCTTTAATATATCCTCTTGTAATGACACACATTTTAACAAATGTATTAAATGAGACAATACGTAATTCATTAATGATTTCATTATATATATATATATGTGTGTATGTATATGGCTTCTTGTAAAGAGTATGTTAATATGATGTATTATGATAAAAGCTGAAACATAAGCTTGTAGTATATATGCTTTTATATTTTTTTTTTGTAGTTCTCAGGCATAATGAGTTGTCCTTCATCTGGTCAGCAGTGTAGTAATGGTTATCCACAGATGCTTCAGCAGACTCCTGGTGCTGTGTGGCCATCTCAACCCTGTCAACCCTACTGGCCCTGTCAACCCAGCCAGCCTGTATGGCCCATGAGTCCCAGCACAACACTCCCACCGACCTGGCCGGTCCAACCCATTCAACCAGGCTGGCCAAATCCTACTACAGCCCCTACAAGCCAGCCATTTCCAGTCCAACCACCAACAACACCCATCCAACCAAACCCACCCGTCCAACCAAACCCACCTGCCCAACCAAACCCACCTGTCCAACCAAACCCACCCATCCAACCAATCCCACCCGTCCAACCAATCCCACCCGTCCAACCAAACTTGCCTGCACAACTACCCGCCCCATCTGGATACTTACCATCTCCCGTCCCCCCAGCGTGGCACGGTAATCCTGGTCAGCCGGGTTGGCCCGGTCAGGTCCCTGCAGGAGGAACATTTCAGCCGTGGCCGCCCACACCATCCACTGCTCCAGTTGTAAGACACTATACCACTGAGTCTGCTCGCATCAGGTCATAGACCTGTAATGATAAATGCAAATATTATTAACAAGAAACAACAAAAAAGTAATCACAGCCTTCAACTTAAAAACAAAACTTTAGTGTACTGGGTAAAAAACCAGAAAATCCAGTTCAGAAGTCTGTGTTAAATTCTTCATCTTAGACTTGAAATATAATTATGTTGTGTAATGTTTGAGTTTCAGATGGTGCCCTTCAACATGAACTTTCCTCGTGGCATCTATGATAAGCTGATGCTGACGATCAGAGGACAGGTCAAACCCGACGCTAAAATGTAAGTCCTCTGTAGACTCGCATCTCGATCATGTCCCTTTGGTGATGTCGTGTTTTTTATTATTAAAGTTTATCTTTCCACAAGGTTCACCATTAATTTTTTGCGCGGAAATGACATCGCGCTTCACATCAACCCTCGCTTTAATGAAGGCGGGAAGCAGGTGCTGGTGCGCAATCATAAGTTGGGCGAGCGCTGGGGCCGAGAGGAGCGGGACATGCTGGCACCCTTTCCCTTCATGCCCGGACATCACTTCGAGGTAAACGACACGCTGGAGTTCTTACTCCACAGTCCGCTTCCTAAAAAGAAAAAGGGGTTTAAAGGTTTTCCGTTTATTGGTGGGATAAAAGAATCTGGAGAGCCCAAGAAGGGACGATAACCCCAGCGTTTAGACCTGGACTGAGTGAAAGACATTTCTAACTTCTTAACTGTTAAAATAGATGTGTGGATGAAACATAACTGCGATCATATGATCTCCTCTGTAGATGAAAATTCTCTGTACGTTCAGCGAGTTCAAGGTCGCGGTGAACAACACGCCCATATTCGACTTTCAGCATCGCATCAAAGAAGTTAATCAGATCGACCGCATCAATATCCTGCATGACGTCACGCTCACGTCAGTTAATGTGGACTCGCTCCCCTGAGCTTGAACAGAATCATCAACATCACCAACCCAATTCAACCTCAGCACCAATCCCAACACGATCCTGATGATTCAACATAATAGCAGACAACTGAACATAAGTGTCTGAAAGACCACGAAACAGTTTTCTTCATCGTATGATCACGTCTTCAGTTAATCTTCACTATTGTTGTAGAGCATGTGATCCAGATCACTGTCAGCTGGTGTGAGATTCAGTGCGTGTAACACATCCATCACTATACTGACGCTGACACACAGAAGATTTAGAAATATGGTGAAATTATTAACTCAACATTTAAAGACACATTACTTTTATACTGTCACTTTTACTTGACACAGTGGAGTATGTTATCAAATGTTATGATACATAGGAAACGTAGAAATATTTATAGATCACTAACCAAAGTACATTTGTAACCTGTTTCCAATAAATCACATGTAGATGTGTAACTGACTTCACTGTATGTCAATGCAGAATAACACGACTTCATAAATCTATACAGAGCTACTAGACATGAACTAATGATGTGTGTAAATGAATAACAGCAGAACAGATCCAAGGCAAAATATAACTTTATTTCAATGTAAAAGAACATAAATGACATCCACATCTACTTTATATTCTTGTCATATTTTAGTTAACTTCAGACACACAACAGAAGAAGAAGAAGAAAAAAAAAATCACAATGAAATAAATAAATACAAATAAATAAGATATGGATATATATATTGATATTATCTATGGTAGAAACAGGTGACCAGTGATCAGGCAGTTGACATCAAAATGATACTTTATGAAAATAATGTGATAACGTGTACTTGCATAAAAACTTGCCTGGCACTAAAATACAATGGAAATACATTAACCCTAACAAGCAATTAAAACCTTTGTACGTCACTAAAATGGCACACGTGCTTTAAATGATACGACCGAAATATAAAAACCCATCATGTTAGATGTTGTGCTGGAGTCTCTTCTCCACAGACTGAAGTAGAAGTTGTGAGTATTGTTCCAGCAATGTCTTTTCCTCGTCCATCATCACGGGTCCAGAGCCGTGTACTGAATCCAGTTCTGATCTCGCACACAGCAGAGCGTCCCATAAAACCTGCCGCTGCTGGACACGGTCTTCACCAGAAACACACATCAGCTGAAACACACAGCACTGCTCATCTCATTCTTCATCAGATCCAATAAGCTGACATGTCCTATGGTGTAACATACAAAAAACCTCTTAACAATTAAGAGAAATCTTTTTCATCCTATTTGTAGCTCCAGCAATGAAGATAAATCTCTCCCGCTATATGTATATTTTTTCTACATTTTTGCTGTCACACCATAGGACACAGTCACGTATTTATTTGTCAACTACCCAGGAAACAAAAGCAGCTTCACCAAGACCAGAGATATTTATGACATAAGCTGTGCTTGTCTAAACAATGGCACAAATCCATTAGGTGATGGGAAAATGACACGCGCTGTAAGCTCATCTTACTGTTCTGTAGAGGCGTGTGGTTCTCTGTACACATCTGCGCAGCTCGGCTGCAGCCCGTCTGCATTCCTCCAAACTGACTGACGCTTCTGTGAAAAAAACATCATTTTATCACCGCGGTAAAAACACGATAAAACATGTCAAATTGTGCAGGAGTCTGTTTGTGTCTCAAGATTTTTGAACATTGACATTAATATTTACTAGATCAAGATCAGTGCTTTAGCAGAACGTTACGTCTCTGAGTGGAGATATACAGAACGAAAAGTGAAGCCAAAGAAACACGGACAAAAAGAGAAACACAAAGAGTCCAGCTGTAATGGAAGAAGAAGAAACTGATGGAGAAGAGCAAGATGATGATGATGATGATGATGATGATGATGATGAAATGTGAGAGAGAACAGAGACACAGTTACCTTGAACAACAGGAGCGTCAGATGTTACAGAGAAAGCTTTAACAGCCACTCGAGGACGTTCATCTGAGAAGGTCTCGTGGCGTGGGCGGTTTATCACGGCAATCCCCAACGAGTCTGAATCTGTGCTCTGATTCTGATCTGCTGCTGAGCCGCTTCTGCTCGGCCACTCGGCAAACGAACCGCTCGTCCTCTGACACGTGCGGCCTTTAACACAAGAAGGAAGGTGTTCACCTGGAACAGTCGTAGATGATGGGCTCGATGAGGACGTGCTCAGCAAAGTCTCACAAAAAGTGGAGTTTAAATGGAGTCCATCTCCTATAGACACAGAGCGAGTGATTTTAGCTCTGGAGCTGGTGGTGGGGCTCATGTAAGAGCGAGCTCGAGAAATCCTCTTGACGTCTGGACTTTCCCATGACTGATGAGGACAGGCACAGGCATGATGAGCTCTGGAGTCAGTCTTTGGCGGGGGGAAACGCACCTCTCTCCGCAGACACAGGGTTGGTGTTACTGACCTTTGTGCTAAAAAGAGAAAAGTGGATTTTCACACGGACACGTCAAGAGTCACTAGAAACACGTGAAATGACTCACTGTCGGCTATCAGACTGTGAACTGAAGCAGATTTCTGGAACGTTGATGAAGGCGTGACCCCTCGGCTCAAGTTTGGATGATTTCTTTGTGGTGAAGAGCACTGCAGTGACCTTCGGTTTGTCTCTTCTGAACTGTTTTCAGAACGTCTGCTGGTGACGACTGTTGGATCAGAGGCAGAAGTGTCAAACAGAGCGTCGGCCCTGCACGCAGAAGAGAATACCATTTCATCTGTATATCCTGTTGGTTTGATCGTAAATATTACTCGTGATGATAAGCAAAAGATGACCTGCAAGTGGACTTCTGGCCATGGAAGTGCATCATGACACCTTTTGGTCTGTTTTGGGTTCCTTTTTTGGGTAGGACATGTGAAAAACCCACAAAATCTAACTTTATTTCGAAAACCCAAATGATGAACGATTTTACCATGAGCTCACCTGTATCGCTGCGGTCTGACATGATCTGATGATTCCTCAGGACCTTTTCAGACTGAAACATCTGCCGCGTGTCAGCTGGAAAGCGCCTGGCTTCTTTGTGATCATCATCAGAGCTGAGAGGCTCGGGTTCATCTGAATCTAACAGAACAGAAAGATCCAGAACATCATTCAGAGAGAAACTACAGCCGTGTCTTCACACAGTCTAGCGCTCTGTACAGGACAAACATCTGAACTGAGCCAACATTTAGCAAACTTCACCGAAACTTTTCCGTGCCCCAGAGAGCACAAGTCCCAAATGTGGGATTTCAGAGAGTACGGTGACGTACTCGACTGCCAGATTCAAATTCCGCTTTTGCGGCACACAATAGCAAACTTCAGAAATAAACATATGCGGATTTAGCTGGTTTATTGCATGATGCTGATATTACAGTATAAAGTATGGGTCTACAGTATTCTGTCTGGACAAACCAGATTATGTGACATAATGAAGTTGGGTTGAGCTGTGTAATACCGTGCTGCTGTCGATCCGGACCGGATAATCCACCAGATGAGCTCTGACACACGCTGACAGCATCGGCTGGACACGGGACATGATGTGATGCTTCAGACGCGCTGCTTCTGCTGCTCCATTGTTCTGAATATAACACAACGCTTCTGGATTCTGGCGTGAAGGCCGGAGCGAGCCACGGTGCACGAGGTCGCACCCGCCGCTCCGTACTCCAATCCTGAACAATATTCATATCAGATCGGTTCATTATACCACAACATGGATCTTTTTCTACCTCCATCTGATCAGCACACACAGACCTGCAGACTGGATGTGCTGGTCCGTCGCTCGAGCCGTTCTGCTGAGCTTCTGTTCTGACCTCGTGCTTTAGAAAGAGAATCCAGCTGCCGAAGCTCCAGCATAGACGTGGCCATCAGCTCCAGAGATCCCATTCGACGGGACCAACGTCTGCGCGGCCGAGGAACGACTTCAGACAGACTCTCTTCTGCACAGGAATCCTGAACGAACGACAACAAACATCATCTGCCGTTTATGGCTCATCATCATCATCATCATAAACTAGTGCATTGCGTAAGTGTTTGTTTTTCCTCTGTGACGCAGCGTCTCATTGATTAGATCTTTAACTTACTTGAACTTTCTTCCATTCATGTCCTTTAACAGAAGCACCTTAACAGACACAGAAAACACATGATCAATCTCAACGCTGTGTGATTGTGTAGTGTCAGTTAATGTCTGTGTTTGTTTTTCACCTAATACGTGCTCTTCGTCATCATCGTCATCATCTCTTTCACTCTCGGTGTTGCAGCTCATGATGGATGAAGACGCATTCAATGTTAAACCAGTTGAGCATCTGTTGATTCACATGAGCTCATGATCTCCACATAAATGATGTTCAGATCTCTCGTGGGCTTTTTTAAACATCAGTGACAGTACCTGAACGGAGGAGTGTTTTTAACGGCCTGATTGGGTTTGTGCCGAGAGAGATGTTCTCTCATGTTAACGGTCAGCTCAGGAGCCAGTCGCCACACAAAGATACAACTGCAAACAACAGCCGTGTGAGTGATCACATCACACCGGTTACAATATTAAAACACACGCACGCAGACACACACCTGTCAGCTGACGCAGAGATCAGATATCTACAGTCATCAGTGAACATCAGACTGCTGATGATTTCTGTCAGACAAACACAGAACATTCAGAACTCTCGTCCTCTTTCTATTCTTAAAAGTGTTTCATGTTTGATGAACAAACTGATACCTGAATGACCGAACACAGTTGCTAAACACTCTCCTGTCCTGAAATCAAAGAGACTGATGCTCTTATCCGAGCTGCTGGTGGCCACATACACACCAGACGCATCCATCTGAATCTACAAACACAAAACTGCATTTAAAAGAGACAAAACGTCCAACAAATAACTAGACTTTTACACCTACTGTAGAGAAACGAGTGATGGTTAGGGTTAAAGGTCAATCTTTCACATGTTAGTGATGTAATACAGCACCTTGAGCACATGACCATCATCTCTGTCTGAGCCTTTATAAGATCTCTTCTGTTTGCCACTGCTGATGTTAAACACTCTGTGTGACACACACACACGGCATCATACACCTGTCTGTAAATAACCCTGAACAAATCACAGCGTTACATACACACACCTGACCCTTCTGTCCTGACAGCCCACGGCTACGTATCTGCCGCTGGGGTCGACGGTCAGATCACAGAAAGTTGTTTTGGAAACCACATGATGTGTCCGCAGGAATTCTGTTCCTCTGAGAGTCTAAACAGAAGAAACGGGCATTACATCAGGAACACATTATAACACTTCAGTACACCCACTGGCACATACAGGTCTCGTTTTCCATGCTGAAATGTTTGTGTTACATCACATACGTATTGAAACATACAGCTGTAGCTCAGCGGTTAGAGCGTCGTGGGTTCCATTCCAGGGAACTCATAAAATCTATATATGTATAATGGCTGTACGTTGCTTTGGAAAAAAAAACCATCTGTCAAATCTGCATAAATGTAAATGTTTTTGTAGACATGAGCGGCAGGACATACTCTGTGAACAGCGTGAAAGTACAAACTTTTATCTGCTCCACAACTGATCAGCTTCAGTTCTCCATCACTGACTGCACACATTCAATCAGACACAAACATGATTTATTACTTTTAACACAACACAACATGTATTAAAGCAGTGAAGGTTTAATGATGTTTGTGATGATGTCACTGCAGGTTGCTCAGATGGTTCAGGGCTCACCAGTGAAGTGAACAGCAGTGACAGATGAAGAGTGTTTATCCAGAGTCTGAATCACTCTGTAACCTTCATCTACATCCAACACGTGAATCAAACGATCACGACTCGCTGTCACCAGAAGATTCATTCCTGCAACACAAACACTGAGAGCACCCAGACCACGCACACATTGTGTTTCCATGTTTTATAGGGTCTGAGAATGACATTTGGTCCACACACTGTAGGGTTTAGCAGGACTCACTAACCTGTGTGAGGTTTGGAATATTCCAGACACACGATCTCAGATTCATGCACATCAGCTTTGAGAATCTCCTTCATACAGGTCAGCTCATGAACCCTATAACAACAGTTACTGGAACTGAGACAGATTTGAAAAGAAATGATCTTTAGTGTAGATCACAGCTGAGAGCATCACATGCAGGAGAGAGAGAGATCTCAGTGTTTCATCCTGATGATGATGATGATGATGATGATGATGATGATGAGAGTACCTGAGTGTGCCGCTTCTGTCTCCTGACGCCAAGTGTCGGCCATCTGGACTCACACAGATGCTTCTAATAGCGTTTCTGCTCTCTGATGATGGAACTTCTGCTTTCTCTGAACTACTAACGGCAGTTCCCTCAATATCCTGCAGGGTGGCGCCAGTGTCATCCATGTAGATGATTTCATGAAGGTCCTGTGAAAGTTTGAAATCATTTTCTTTACCATCAGACTCCGTAAATGAGAATTCGGAGGTCTGGGCTTACCTTGCATAATAAATTGCTGCTGGACATGTTGGGAATGTTGTCTGAGCTCCACAAGCGGACGGTGCTGTCTGAAGAACAGCTGAAGAACAATCCAGAAGAACCATCTGTGCCTTTAGGAAACATCTGGAACGCAGTATGTCACCTTACATATGTCTAAAATAATGTGTTTATACTTTCAGAAGTAAAAATATCAGCTGTATACTCTGTGCATACATTTACTCTCCTGACACCAACTCTCTATGATGTGGATAAATGAACCTGATGTTTACCTGCAGATCCCACACACCGGCTGCGTGATACAGAGCAGAATGAACTTTCAGCGCTTTCCCCAGATCTCCCGTATCCCACACATACACGCTGTGATCATTATACACACACGACAGCCAGCGGTTCACGGGGTCATAGGTCACCGCCACCGAATCTGGGTACTGAACATCAGCACTCCTACGGGACAGAGGAAGAGAAAACGTAAACTAAATTCCTGAAATAGATCTTGAGAGAGATCCTGACGTTATGTATGCGCAGATGCACGGGGTCAGAGGTCGTACGTCTGCAGCAGCTCTCACCTCGTCCGAGTAACGGTTGCGACGCCGAGGTGATGAGGACGCAGCAGTGTGCAGATGAATCTCAGATCAGATGGACCGAAAACTCGCACGGTCCCGTTTGCACAGGCGCAGAAGATCAGATCCTCCGTCACGCACAGAGACGCCGCTGAACTCGTCTACACACACACGTGCACATTATAAGACATGAACACACATCACAAATCAGATCATGACTGTAAATCTTCTGACATAAAACCTCCTGACATCACACATTAAAGAGTTCATTCACCCAAAAAGGTGAACTGCCGCACACGTGGGGGCAGACACCGGCGTTCTGACACTGTGTATAAGCTAATCTTCTCGCAAATCCGAAAAAATAATGCCGGCGTCTGCCACCAAGCTTGCGCAATCCGGTCACACAGCACGGATGCGCGTGCGTCACGATGCTCTCGTGATTGCACGTCAGAGATGGACAGGCATAAATACAATATGTTGATTAAAGTCGTTATTTTGTTTCATTTGCACATGAAACTAATTTTAGTCGCTTCATAAAATTAAGATTGAACCACTATGATCACATGGACCATTTTAACCATGTCTTTACTACTTTTCTGGACCTTAAAGTGAAAATGACCATGATGCCTATGAGGGGTCCTGGAAGCTCATGGATCAAATATATCTTTTAGATAAGAAGAAGATATATTTGCATATAATAAAGCGAGAGGAATGGTGTACGTATTTGGGTTGCTGTCCGGGGAGAGGACTGTGAGATCGTTACTTTTTTCTTTGCCTTTTTATCTTTTTTTGCCTTTTTATTTTTGGAAAGGAAAGTGTAGTGAGACAGGAAGTGATTGGGAGGAGAGGGAGGGGAAAGGACGCCAGAGCCGGGATTGGAACTCGTGTCACCATGCGCAGTTGTGCTGTATACGTGTCTGGAGCGCTGTCCACTCAGTCCACTCGACAATGAGATCGGTACTTGACCGAACACAGCGCACTTCCCCCTGAATAGGGGTAGACGATGAGGTGGTGGGGAGGAGACGGGTGCTGGAGAGAAACGAAGGGTTGGGCTGATTGATTATTTACAGAGGTTCTCTCTGTGCTGGTTGGGCAGACAGTGAGATTAAACTGTTGTTGATTATCTGCACGTGCTCCTCCTGAAATCTGTTAATAAAACATCACTTAGTGTTCTGCATACGCACGAAGGTCTTATGTGGCTGGAACGACAAAATGTTCATTTTTTTGGTGAACTAACCCTTTAACATGTCATTATCAAACACACTGTCCACAGGAAGATGTTCTTACCTGTGACAGGAAGTGTGTGCTGTCAGACAATCGTGTTGTGGATTATTGAAAAACACCACATCACAGCCATCAGATTTAGGGAAACAATCAAAACAAGAGAAACTCAGTTTCCATTAAAAAGCAGCTCTATTTATGATAACCCGTTAATCACAGGATGAATGTGATCAAATCACTCACAGATAAATCCCTTCAACTTCTGTCAGGGTCACGTGATGCAGTTAAAACACGATACATGAAGAATTATTTACACACAGACACGCCAATAAACACAGAACACACATATATTCCAGCCGTTCATCCCATCACAGCACATATTACATCCTGAAACACTGAAGAGCATAAACACAAGAAATGCCTGTGTTTTCATCAAATACTCGCCTGCAGATGGACCCATTTCTCCAGAACTCTCCTGTCATTAAACTCGCACAGCAGACCTGATGACGTGATACAGAACGTGCTGTCGGACTTCAGCCCGCGGCCACACGCCACATCACAGAAGAAGTTATCCTGAAGTTCCCCGAGGAGACCCGAGCGGCCCATCAGCGGGACGGTCGCCGACAGCTGCGGGGATGACGGGATTATTAGAAACTTTTTCAATTAAACTCACACTGAACCGTGACACCGGACCATCATATGTTTTACCTTGTTAGGACGAGAAGGTTCCAGGTACCAGAATCGAACATGTCGGTTTCCAGCCGTGACAAAATACGAGCTGTCATGAGAGAAGGCCACAGCCGTCACTTTACTGGACACTTTGTTAGCGGCCACGAGTGCGTTTTTCTACAGGAGAGAGCAGAACGAATGCTTTTATCCCATTATTTACTAATTATGTGCAATCCCTGGGATCGAACCCATGACCTTGGCGTGGTCAGCGCCATACTCTAACGTGCTCTAACCACTGAGCAACAGGAAAGCAGAACTCTGATGAACAGCGTATCACGAGGCAGAAACAGACAGAAGGGCATGATGGGAGATTCTTGTACCTTCCAGACCCACAGGTTGACGCTCATGTCGTGCTGGGAGCCCACACTGACAACGTATTTGCTGTTGGGGGAAAACGTCACACAGGAAACACCGTATTTATGCTCCTGTAACTCGGCCACCTGCGTCCCGCCCTCAACGTCCCAAACACGAACGGCAGGCAGATGTCCGCTCTGCAAGAGACACGACACACGCAGAGATACGTTACCGTCATCATCATCGGAACACCTGCTGGAGATTTGATTACCCGTCAGCCGTGATGTCTTACCTCTCCTGTCACCAGATATTTACCATCTGAAGAGAAGGACAATGCTGTAATCGGTTTCCTGAAGATTCGAAACGCACGGATTACATAGAACACCAAATAATAAAGTTTATGAATCACGTGATGTGTGTCAGTCTTTACCTGGATGTATTGATGAGATGCTGTTGTCTGTTTCTGGAGGGATTCAGTAACACCACCACACATCTGTATCACAAAGACAGTTTATACACAGAGACACATCTCCATTTCCCAAACTACACATGATGGTGTTTGATGAGAGATTATAAACACTGCCTTCACTCGTGTCTAACACGGGCAGAACTCACCCGGCGGGATACGCGACTGTACCTGAAGACGGGTCACATGACAAACTGCTGTTACCTGAAGCTGTGATGCCCACAACCCTCTCTAGAGTCACCTGACACACACACATTCATGACTGAGAAACACTTCACAGGAATGGGTTGATCTTAAAGTATTTTTAAGTGCATTAGTGTATGTTAGTAGTTTTAATTGATGAGATCATGAACTTCTGTATTTACCTGACAGCGTCTCGGTGAGCGCAGAAGACTTTTAATCCGGTTTTTAATAGTACACGCTTCCATATTTATTCCACATTAATCTCTAGCGTAACAGTGAAATACTGTAATAAAAGTGATGATAAACACACTAAACAACACCGCCGCTGTGAATGACCTGATGATGAGGAAATCTAATCATCTGATTGGCTTTTGCAATTTATGACGTCTCATTCTGCATATTAACGAGCATGCGGCTCTGCGCAGATTGATCGGCGTGTGAGATCACAGTATCGCGAGATCACACTCCTCTGTATGCTTCAGAATAACTCTCGCGATGTGATACCACACACCAGTACCGCGTCAAGTCATCTTCAGACTTTTAATGATATTTAACAGGTTCCCATTCAGGATTTAGTTATAATTATTACACCACAAACATATAAGCACTAATGCGCCGTAATGGCATTTGAAAACCACAGTAAACATCTTACTTTTCTTTCGACGACTGCAGCTTCTTCAATAATAAAAGACAGAAATTAAACCTTGACGTATGACCCTACAGAAACCAAAAGCTCTTCTCAAAGAACACTGAATGTAGAAAAGCAGAAGGTTGAAGTAAGATTTTATTTTAAAGCCATTGTCATATGACACATGATTTGCATGACATTTGAACAGTAGATACACATGATCAGGTCCATACAACTGACTTCATCTGCAAATAATACATTTCACAGGTTGTATAGTATTAAACAAGAAGCCATGATAATGCTTGTGAGGTAATCAAGTGAGAAATGTGATTTTAATACATTCATATGTACAGTTGTAACCCTTTGCTGTGGAGGATTTAAATGCATCATGGACAGAGAAAGCAGAAGTCTTGCTGTAATTTTAATGATGATGAAGAGGTGACGGGTGAGAAAGATTATTACTCTGACATAATTCTGCTTATTTCTTCACTGTGATAACGATCGTAAGGCAGAGAATGTTGTAGTGTTTAAATAAAGATCAAACATCATTTTATCCTCTTGTTTTCTGGAAGATCCTCTTGTAATTGAAACCCGTTCTCTTGCTCGTCTGTGTTCTGATGAGCCCTAGACATTGCTAAACGCCCGCAGCACTACTTGAGGCAAACCTAAAGGTCTCTTTGCCACTGAGAACCAAACACATAATACAGTAAATTAACAGCATTAAAAATACCTGGCAATACCTAAGAATATATGGAAGACTTTAAAAAGTTCATCAATATAATCTGATTCAAAGACAACAATGAACTCTCACCCGAGTGACTGTGTGAAGCAGTTTCTGCTGCATGTTGTAAAACTGATCCTGTAACAACAAATCTGCATTATTAAAGCTCTTTTATTTAGCGTACGAGCACACAGCCTAAATATGACATGATATTCTAAAAACACACTTTGTTTTTGAGTATGACATGATGTTGTGTGTACCAGAAAGCTGTGAGATCAGAGAAATGTAATTAGACTGTTTCTGAATCAAAGATTTCTTCTTCTCTGTCAGAGATCTGCTGCGATGCTCAAGAGATTCAATCACATGACATGCCTGAAACGAAAGCATCTGTCAGACTCCAGCTCTGGTTGAAGACCTCAGAGAATAAATGATCATCACAAACACTGTGTAGAACTTGTTCCTGATGATTAGTGACGTACCTGATGGAGAACATCTTGAACGGTCACATGGTTTTCTTCAACGTTCAGAATCCTCCTCAGTAAATGAAAGTACTGCTTCAATTCATTGCGTCGTTTCCGTTTCCTCGCCGATTGATTTAGATGCCACGCTCGTTTATACACACACAGATCAGACTGATGTTCCATCCCACCCGATTCATCTCTCAGCTGCAAAACAAGAATATCAAAAATGACACAAAAGTGTTTCTATTGAACAAAAGATCTGAAAAAACAGAAAGGAAAGGCAATTTGACTGATGAATTTTCACCACTGTCACACATACAGGAGTATGAAAACAAACATATTCCAGTTTTAAATGTAAAGTTCTTTCAATCTCAAAGACAAGAATATCTACCTCCAGTTCATGCTGTTCTGCTTTCTTTAATGTTCTGAGAAGAGAGATTTTACAACAGCTTCAGTATATCTATAACATGAACTCAGAAGTGATCCAGAAGATCTTAAATGTTGTACCTTCTGGCCTGTGCCCGTAGCTGACAGATGTTCATATGTTCAATGTTCTCCTCAAATGTCTCGATGTTAAACTCTTCTTCACTACCTGCATCATTCTAGGATTGAGAAAGAGGCTAATTTCCATTGTATGATATTAATAACACCTGTAAATGTTTGTCACACATCTGAGTGATACACTTACACTGTCCTCTGTGGTCCAGTCGTCACTGAAACACTTCAAGATGTTACCAGAGTCATCCATACTTGAACTCATTTCATCATCACATGAAGCTTCACAATCATCTCTTGAATCTTCTGCATCCTCTTCACCAGAGTTCATAGCTTTCTGCATGAGTCTGAACGGCCAGCTGCGTATCTGAGCTTTACCGTCTCCTGAATACTGTTGGGCATCATTGAGAGATGATCTGATGGTCTGTGCTGGGTCATCACACCTGTCCTGGACACCAACAGGGTGTTTGAAGACCTCACGACAAATCGGCTTATCACCAGTTTCCTCTGTTTTAAGAACTTGAGAATTATTTTCAGTGGGTTCTGTTTTTGGACAGATGGAGGACGAGTGTTTGGTTGCTGGGTTTATGGTGTTTTTGCTGATGTCAACGCAATCAGGCAACTTGTTTTTTTCTGATGTTTCATCACAGGTCTCTATTTTAATGACAACAAAGTTATCTTCAAGATCATCATTGCTTTCTTTAGTGTTATCGGGGTGTGTACAAATCACTGCGTCTGTGTTTGTTGGGATATTAACAGGACAAGGGGTGCTCGAATATGACGGCTCCTGTTCATGATGTTTGGAGAAAGAGCCACGTGAGTCATACGGCTCGATTTTTATAAAAGCTCTAGGATCATCTTTAAGCATCAGATCATCTTTAAGTAAATTAGCGGTAAAGGGCGACTGTGCTGGAATTTCACATGGTTCGGTTTTAATGTGTGGAATGACTGAAGATTCGTTTCTCATCATACCTTCATTAGTGACTTCTACGTGCCTGGGGCTCATTCGTTCTGTTTCGTGTGCAGTGGTGTCTACTTTTGGACAACAAGCGATCTGATCCTTCTGTTCAACATCAGACTCAAGAACACAATCATTTTCAGTCTCTTGAATTGAGTTTCTTGAGCTCAGATCACAGCCATTTCTGAGGGTCATCTCAGGCATTACATCACACGACCCGGCTAGGTTTTCACATTTACCTTTAGGATGTTCATTACAGTCTGAAAAACTTCCACATTCTTGGCTGGATTTTGTTGTGGGTTTGTTAATGGGATGTAAGGGTGTGAAAGCAGACGGTCTGTTGTTTGCAGTGTTTACGGACTCCACACAGGGCAGTTTCATTAACTTGTAGCCTCCAGGGAGTAATATTGTAGAAGCACCGTCTCCTGCTTCTGAAGGTTTTTCTGTCTGGTCATCAGTGGGTGGACATATCCGGAAGGAAATTGTTCCTGCCCTACCGGCAAAATCTTTCTTTAAACCCTGAGCTGTAGTGCCTTCTGTAAAGCTGAAGCTCGCCATACCCGGCAACGAAATTATTTTGGGAGCAATGAGGGGAAAAGCCGTTTGTGAAGATGCCGGCTCTCGAGGATTCACGGTGGACTGGATCATCTGAGGTAGCAGAAAACGTGGTTTTTGCGGTTTTGACGAGTGTTTCCTATAAGAAAAGAGAAAGGATTTCCTTTTTAATTACAAGCCACAATTCTGACAATGTCCACTGAAAGGTATGTAGGTTCAGAAAATCAAATGAATCAAATGTAAAGCTCATGTTATGACACTGACCTTTGGTTTGCAGCTGAATGGGTAAGACTGCAGGGAGAGGAAACAGTTGAATCGTTTGCCCGTTAAACTGACAGATGTTTGATCCACTCACACCTGCAACGGGCTGCAGAACTACCTGCTGACCCGGCGGAAGAGCAGCAGGTGTCAGAATTATACTGGGCTTAGCAGGTACAAACCTGGGACACGCTTGTTTGGGTGGGGGTACAAAGATCGGGACCGGTCTGGGATTAGAAGATGTATTACAGTCAGGTGTTGATGAAAGGTTTGGGACTGAGACGGAGTCAGAAGGTGGTGTAGGATTAGAAACCTTTAGGGGTGATGGTGAACGTCTGTGATCATCCGGGGGCGTCGGCTTCATCCTGCCGGTGACATACGCAGCAAGACGATTGGCGGGATGCAATGATCCCATTTGGCCCAATAACAGTTTTGCTTTGCTATATGTTTTTCCATTGACCTGAAATAAATGCACAAATAGGGCTATTCATTAGAGCTGACTGGGCATTATTAATCACCCGAGATCAAACCAGTCTGGGCAACAGATGAAATATTCACAGTGATTTTGCTGGAAAGCTCTTTCATTAAACATGATGTTTCTTTGAATAATCACCATTTAAAGAAAATTAAAAATGACAAAGACCACAACTGGTTCTTAACTGTCTTATTCCTCAAACTTTACAAGAATTTACCTGAATTGAGCGGTCCCACGCAGACATCTTAAGGCTGGCCTTCAGACAACCGGCCGTAACAACACGAGACAGAAGAGGAAAAGGCTTTGGTGTCTCTTTGTCAACATTTTTGATGTGAATTTCATTATTGCTCTGCTTATCACTTGATTTGTATACTTGTTGACGAGTAGCATTGTTGACATGAATTTGTTCTTTAAAATTTTTACACTTGGTGCCTTTTTTCTTTGGCTCATCAATCTGCCTGGACGTCTCACTAAGTGAAACACAGACCTTGTAGTTTAACGTGCAGCATCCCTCGTCTTTTTTAAGAGTTTTTGAGAGAAGATCCACCCTGTAGATGTCAATTAATAAAGAGGATGAGAGGAGGTCCATACTGACGGAGCGAAACAGTTCTTTAAGCACCAGGGTCCGATAAGCCTCCCAATTACACTCCGAGATGATTTCCAGAACCTTAGTGGGTTCCTGCTCTCCAGTGTTTACTCCAGATGCTGTAGGGTTCTTGTCTGAAACAACACATCAAAAAACAACTTAAAACACTTTGACAATCCTCACAGAAATATAAAACTCTGTTCATCTAACCTGGACTTGAAGACATCAGATGTCTGTGAGCAGAAAGCTGTTGGAAGATTTCAGTTAATGTGAGAACACAGACACAATCATATAGAGAAACTCTTACTGTAAATATAAAGTAGAACAATTGTAACAATTAGAACAACTGACCGTGTGTGTTTCACACAGAGCATAACATACCTCACAACCAGATCTAGTCTTTTTTACAGGGAGTATGTAGAACTGCGGTGGTGGATTGCTGTTGTATTCACGCACACGTGCACATGTCATCTTGCTTTCCAAGTACCTGTAAACTGGATCTTTCTCCATTTCCAGTATCTGTGATAAAAGACAAGACAGAATATTACAGCTAAAAAAACGATGACAGCAAACTGAACTCGATCCAGCTAATCCAGAAATGTTTTTCTATCGAGGCAAAATCTATAAAAGCCACAGATGAAAAGACCTTCTTTTTACTGGTCCACAGACCTGTGCTCAGTGTGTATAATATACAACACTATACTGTATAACGTCCCATGAAAACATTGTTATATACAACCACTTTTTGTCCATGCTTGAATAACATAACTGGGTTCAAGTCCATGTTTTTTTCTGGTGTATGGTCATTATGATCTTCTGCTATGGGCTGGAACCACAAATCTCCAGATCATTAACCATTTAGCAGAAACTGACAGGAACCCTAAATTATAATACAGTTGACATAAAAAGACTGTCTGGCACTATTCTGCACTGCGTTTGGTTCATGATGTGACAATAAAGAGAGATTCTCACTACAGGATTCGGTCGTGGAACATAAACACGTAACCGAGCGTTTTTTTGCGGCACAGGAACAGATGTAGGAGTAAAGATGAGCTCTGTGTCATTATCATCAGATCTTCTGTTCCACAGGCTGATGACGTTTGCTGCAGGATCACGTCTCCGGTTGAATTCTGCATCAGCAACGGCTGTTTGACATCAGAAAACACGCTCTAGAATCCACACCAAAAAAACTTTGACACTAGCACATTGATAACACACACACACACACATAATAGATTAATAGATTTCTTTAAATAAACCCATGCATGGTTAGGGCTTTCAGATTTGTGAAAGCCTTAGAGACTTACAGAAAGCTATAAGCGGCTTCTTTCTGATGTTTTCTGAGGGACGAATGAGGAAAACTTTGTGTTTGAAGCAGTCGCAGTCAAACATGCACTGAGGTCGTCTGCAGTGTGTCGGTCCTCGTATCTTTCTACTCAGACTCTCGCAGACACAACCCAGCCGACAGAAGTCATTACCGCAAACGTCTTCATTCACAGAACACTCACTGAACGCTGACTTCTTAGACTTCTGAGGAGATCAAACACATAAAATCTCAGCTCAGAAACAGCTAACAGCTTTAAGCATTATGGCTTCAAATAATCACCAGAAACAAATTCATGCAAACTTTGTGTTTGTATTTTCTATGTGATATGTGATAAATCTACATCTATAATCACAAATGCACCTACTTGTGAAGTTAGTAGTGAAGTCAAAGCAAACTTTGCTCTCTCTGTAGTGACACAAGTGCGACTCTTGCCGTGATAAACTGCTTCCTGTTCATGCGTCGAGAGCTTCATTCGCGTTTTAGCAGGTGTAGACCAATGACCACCGATACTGGAGCACAAGCTCTGACGCCTAAGACCTCTGACCTCTGCTTTGTGTTTGGAAACAGCATTGCTGGCTGACGTTGGATGATGGTCTTGAGGAGAACGCTGAATTATTTTGGGTCTCTTACTCACAGTCTCTGGGGTGGTTGAATTAGACCTCGTGATAACAGCAGGTTTGGAAGGCAAAACATCCTGAAGGTTGTGATGGCCTGCTGAGGAAGGCATTGGATGAGCTGGTGTTAAGTGCCGCGTCTGAAGAACGCTGTCTAATGTTCGTACGTAACTGCTGCTTTTGTCAGGCAGCTGGTAGACAACAGGCGACTGAGAGCTTGTGAAAAACACATCGGCACGCCGATGGATCTGTTGAGCTTCACTTTCAAGATATTCCTCCAAGCCGTCCGAGAAAAATGCAGAGCGGTTGACTGAGCCTGATCAGGACAGATGAAGAGAAAGGAATCAGACAACAAAATATGTGACAAATCAATCTCCAAATCAAATGATAAGATAATGACATCAAAGTTTGATTTCACCTATAAATATCACTATGATTTCAATCTTTGACTTGTCATTACTCTTTTATGTAGAGAATTTTATGCAGAAAACAGTAAATCACAAAAAATGATTTTAGCTGGGTTTTCACAGGCTTCTCTATATGTAAGGTCCCTTACTGCTCACTGAGCGCTGTTCACTTGAGAAATTACAGTTCTTCTGCAAGCCTTTAATGTTCAGATCATTGTCATTGAAGCCTGAAACTGAGAAATAACATGAAGAATTTATATATTGCTAGAAAAACAGTTATTGGCAGGTTTCATGAAACTGAAATATTGTTGAGACGTGATGTCTATAATGACTTACATCACTGGAAGAAGCTGAAGTGTTTTGCTTACCAGAGAATGTTGGAAGGTTGTTCACACTGACAGCAGATGAAGATAAACACACACCTAGATAATGTAAGTCTATAGGTACAGCTGGATCCAGAAGGTTCAGCTTCAGCCCAACTGTGTAGAAATGAAATGTGTGATGTGTGTTGTGACCCTTTCACATTGAACACAATGCGATTTTGCGAATCACCAAAGTCACCGTTTTACACTAATTTACATTTGCACACTAGGTGGGGTCACTTACCATTAATAATAAACTTTAATGATGAATGTCCACAATGTTAAAGCCTCAATTCAATCTGCTATTTATGTAAAACGTTTGTGTCTTTTAAGTAAAAGCCATTTGGGTGAATTTTGCCGCTATTTCTGCAAGCCTCTTTTCTCTACAGTGGTTTTTAAAACAGGCACGTGACTTAAGGCTTAAATCTAATTGGACGGCGTGTTTCATCGCAGGGTGATGGATAAAAAACAATCAACACACTGGTAAACGCTTTTAAACGGTGCGAATCATCACACACAGTCTGAAGTGCTTCATAGGTTCAAACTATTGTTTTTCATCCTGCTTGTCATCACGTCTGTATGTTTACATTATTACATGTTGTCAATTGTTGTTTTAGGAGGAATAGTGTTTAGTGTTTGCAACAGTATCACAGTATTAGTTATTGTGGTACCATGACCAGGCACTTGAGCTTATCCTTCATGTGATATATTTGTACTTTAAAAAAAAAACACAGGACTTTTTCAATACAGACATTTATTTAAAGCTGAAGGCGTTTACTGTGTGGGTTTGTTTTACAAACCGTTTTGA
This sequence comes from Beaufortia kweichowensis, assembly GCA_019155185.1. Taxonomy (NCBI): domain Eukaryota; kingdom Metazoa; phylum Chordata; class Actinopteri; order Cypriniformes; family Gastromyzontidae; genus Beaufortia; species Beaufortia kweichowensis. The sequence goes on from CM032807.1 coordinate 120,827, forward strand.
AGTGCTGGATGAATGATCTGTCTCTTCTTCTGTTTTTTTAGATGTTGTAGTAAGATGTGCTCCTGATGTGAGATGATCTTCTCTTCTGCACAGACGGGATTATCAGATCACTATATTATCAAAGACTTTCAACAACGCTTCAGAGGATTTCAAACCTTCATCAGTCTGGCTGTGTGTGAGCGATGATGAAGATGGTTCCACAGACCTGCTCATATCTGCAACATGACCATCAAGAGCCTCCTATAAAACAAAACCATGAATTAGAGCAACGTCAAAATAAGCAATCGACAATTCAGAACCTTCGTTTTCAAAATGAACAAAAGAGCACAATGTTACAAACCTTTACACCAAAAGACACAAACAGCATGCCGTCCACATCCTCAAGATCTGGCTGCGTGGCCACGTCAGCAGGTCTAAAATCAACAGCATTTCTAGCATACTTCACATTAGACCACCATTTAGACTTGGCTTTCCTCGATTTCTTCGAGCGCTTCGACCTACAATAGACGGCCCGTGCTTTACCGGCAGCAGAGCGTCGTGAAGCAGTCGGGTCTTCAGATTTCTGCTGGCTGGTGAAGGTGTTATGGCGATGAGCTTCAGATGACCTGGGCGACCCCTCCTGATCACACGTGAACCTCTTCCTGTCGGATAACAACACTTGCTCTTCCTCTTCATTAGACTGTGATTCATTAGGAGTGCATGTTGAACTGCCAGAAAAATAAAGAAACTTTAAACTACATAAACCACCGCTGAAATTACATATTTACAATATTTATTTTTTTAAACACTGTGATTCAAACCTACAGGATGGCAATATTTACTACACATTTGAGATGATTTTGCAGAAAATATAAAATGTAGGAACTTTTGAAGGATTTTTTATAACTTTGTAATGGGTGGCTTTAATATGTTTTTAATGTATTCATTAACATGGATATTCACAATTTTCCTTTGTTTTCAGTGTGTATGAGGTCATTAAAGGCAGACAGTTTTAATAGCATATCTGGTTTTAATTTCAGTAACAAAACCAGCTCCAAGGTTCGTATGCCAGCTAAAGATCTGAAAGGTCAATAACATTTTACTGCATTTATGTAAAATAAAATGACATACATGAGGTGTTTAGAGTTCTCATCATGACTGTGACTGACAGTAGACTGACGCCTGTCACTCACAGCGAGTCTAAGCTTCTTCTCGCCATCTTCTCTTAAGGCCAATATAAAAGGATTGCAGTCGACTTTAAGCTGATTTATCTTGGGATTCTGAATACTCGTCACTGCGTAAAACTCTGTTTTGGGAAAGGTAAACGTCTGGACTTCTGGACCCTCCAACGAAACGGGCCGCTGGTGACCTGCTCTAACAGGAACAACGTAAAGGCGAGGCTGGTAACGATGCATGGGGCGCAAAGCCACACGACCATCCCGATCAACGGTGTCAAAGGTTAACATGACTTTATAGAAGGACACCGGGCCGTCCATCCAGCGCCGACCCGCAGCCGGAGACTCGGGGTGAAAACACGGCAGACTCCGAATGTGAGGTTCACCCGGTCCGTCCTCTTCCCACGTCTCTCCGTTCCATCTGTGCCGCAAGTCGTCCATAGGCACAATGTCCATAAGCAGATAGTACATGCGTTTGGGTTCTAAACCGTTGAGACGGAAACGACAGCAGGGGAACATGCGTCTGCCATGCTTTGTTATGATCATTTCTGTGCCCACGCTGTGAAATCGACTCCAGACAGACTGATTCTCCAGCAGCACATCATTAGATTCATTAGCAGCATGTGAAATACTCGTCATGTCTCCGGGTCTGATGAATCACGCTCTTTATCCAGCCCTTAAAGATCTCATGCATAACTTCTGTTTCAGCATCCTAAAGAGCAAAACAACTATTAATAAAACAAAAACAACAGTGACATGAGTAAGAAAGAAAATCCCTGTGTGAATGAGGTCTATATGGATGTGACATTATAAGCCAAAACTTCTCACAAAATGTATTTTTGATCAATATATTGAATCATCTGTTTATACTTTACTAAAGACATCAGAATAATATCAGTTCATACACGTGATATCTGTTTTAAAAACGGAAATATTCATGTGTTATGAATGTGACAGAAAAGAACACGTTTATAAGACTCAACACACTTTATAGGATTTCTGTGAATAAAAATACACAAACCAGAAGCAATAATACCCAACAAATGAAGAAGAGATGACTCTTTAAAGAACAGTTAATTAGTATTATTAGTATTAAATAGTTAATTCTAGTTGAATGTGTTCATTTATATGGACCGTTATAAATGTGACATTTCTTACCTCCTCTCGCTCTCCTGCTTGATTGTTTTCTCGTCTATTGTCATTATATTACCGCATAAACCTGTATGATCGCTCTTCTCTACATTATATATCTTCTCAATTATAAAGTAAAGGTCTGTGCTGAACACTTTACAGACTTCATTGCCTCAAACATAGAACTGATATAGACAGAAACTCGCTGTTTGACCAAACGATCAACTCAAAGTGAAGTCAATGTCTAGATGTCTAAAGCTGCACGAGCTCATCAATGGCGCGAGTTTTAGGCGCGTTCTCGCGCGCGAAGGTTTCTACTCAGCAAACATTTTAACTAACTCATCTAGTCCGATTAGATCTCTATATATATATATATATATATACGTGCACATAGAAGCGTATATAGATGTGATCCGCGTGTCACTTGCCTCAGACTCGCTGGTTCTAGACTCAAGTTCTCCAACTGTTCTCTGTTTCATCTCGCGCTTCACTGCGAGAGACTGATGACGCGAGTGACGTCACACTCATCACAACTGCCACGAAGATTGCGCTGTTCCGCTCTGGCCAATGGCGTGGCGCTGTTTAATGCAGCGATGTCTCATCGCTTTCATCCGGAATAACCTTAGAGGTTTAGGCCACTCTACGAGTAAATATGTTGATGTTTTTGTATTTGTGTATATGTATATGCTCAATTTTACTTCTCTAGTCTTTAGAGTAAGGTGCCTCTAGCATGGCCTTTATGTACAGAAATACATTTACGTTCAAATGGATATTTAACATAAGGATATTGTCTATTGACATGAGGCAAACACACCTCCGTCTCTAGACTCAGACCTGTTGAGTTGCGACACACTTTCATCTCGCCGGTCACGTGGTTCAGGTGGTCTCAATAGTTCCAAACGAATCGAACTGGTTTGAAGGTTTAAGCGAGACATCAATGACTATATGCAGCTATTTCAGTAAATATTCACTTGAAATGTAAATTGATTACTATGCTACTGTTACTGTATTTATACTCATTTTTATTCCGTCGTGATGGAGATACAGTGAAGTTAATAGTGTTAAACAGTTAATGTTAACCACAGTTTAACCATTGTATTTAAAATAAAAAACTTATTCAAACCTCATATTCAAAACCCACGAGTGTTTTCTGTGTGTGTAGTGTTTGGAACTCGCTCCATGAAACGACTTAGTTCCACATTTAATTCTTCCAATGAAACTATCAACCATAGACATGAATATAGTATCCACATGAATATTAATTCTTCCAACCATAGACATGAATATATATATATATAGACAACCATAGATGAATATAGATATATATATATAGACAGCTTAACCATAGAGCGTGAATATAGATATATATATATATGAACATGAATATAGACATATATATATATATAGATAGCATTAACCATAGACATGAATATAGATATATATATATAGACAGCAACCATAGCATGAATATAGATATATAACCATATAGACATGAATATAGATATATATATATAGACAGCGCAACCATAGACATGAATATAGATATATATATATAGACAGCGCAACCATAGACATGAATATAGATATATATATATAGACAGCGCAACCATAGACATGAATATAGATATATATATATATATATAGATATATATATATAGACTTAGCTCAACCATAGACATGAATATAGATATATATATAGACAAGCAAAACCATAGACATGAATATAGATATATATATATATAGATAGCGCAACCATAGACATGAATATAGATATATATATAGACACACTTAAACCATAGACATGAATATAGATATATATATATAGAATATAGATAGATATATATATAGACAAGCTTAACCATAGACATGAATATAGATATATATATATAGACAGCGCAACCATAGACATGAATATAGATATATATATATAGACAGCGCAACCATAGACATGAATATAGATATATATATAGAGCGTAACCATAGACATGAATATAGATATATATATATATAGACAAGCTGTAACCATAGACATGAGATATATATATATATATAGACATCCAGCAAACCATAGACATGAATATATATATATATATATCAAGCATAACCATAGACATGAATATAGATATATATATATAGTCAGCGCAACCATAGACATGAATATAGATATATATATATATAGACAGCGCAACCATAGACATGAATATAGATATATATATATAGTCAGCGCAACCATAGACATGAATATAGATATATATATATAGTAGCGCAACCATAGACATGAATATAGATATATATAGTATAAAGATATTATTATTAGTACAATTAATTTAAGTACCATTAATTTATTTATACAATTATTATCATTCTATATTGTACTGCACAAAAATTTCATATGCATGTGTGCATTTGTTTATTATAAGTCTAAATACAAAGTATAATACAAACACAATATAGTATTAGAAAAGGCAATAGTAAATGAACAACTGGAAGCTTTTACCATGAGAAGTAACCCTAATCTTGTTTGCAATAAAAACTCATAAGATACAGCCATAAAACTTGCTTAAACCATAACAAACTTATTTGCACACTGTTTTTTGGTGTTCATGAGATTATACAGCCTATAATACAAATGTGTGATGCTGTTTTTTATTAAAACCATCTCAGAGTTTTGAATTAAACCCAATACACAATATTTCCTGTCAATCAGCAGGTGTGTGATGAAGTTAGGAAGTCAAAGTCCATGGAGAAATTAAACCCGAGTTTCTGTTCATCATAATGTAAAGTACACCAAAGCTCCAAGGCACCAATTACAGGATTCCCACATCTCCAGGTTCTTCAACTTTTCCTTAAGCTCCAATTAACCAGGATGATGCCAATCTACTGACATCACAGAGATCCAGTGGAGCAGAAAGAGGACCAAGCGGATGATATAAAAGACCTCAACATCATCAAGGGCGCTCAGGAGATCACCGTCGAGTTCCTGTCTGTTCACTTTATATTTACTCTACACTGATGGGGGGGGTTTACATTGACCTTTTGGCATTGAGGGTTGTCATTTCTGTCGTTGGTGTTATAGGAAACACAATATTGATCATGTCCATTCTTAAAATGACACGTGTAAAGACCTTCGAAATTGTTCTTCTGGCACTGGCAGCAGCCAATCTGGAGGAGATCGTGATTGTGAACGTCTACGATGTCCTACTCCTGCAGCTGTCAGACAGACTTGGTGTTTGGACTTGTAGGATCCTCAAGTTTCTCACCATCATTGGAGAGATTGGTAGCATCCTCTTCACGGTGCTCATCAGCATTTATCGCTATCAGAAGCTGCGAGACGTCCACACGCGTGTCAACCTGCCCGTCTTCATGGACAACACGCGACATGCGGTTGGCATCGCTGGGTTCTGCGTCGTGTTGGCCCTCATTTTCGGTGTGCCCGCATTTCTGATAAACCTGAATGGGAACAGCGCTAATTCTACTAATCTCGGATGTCCTGCAGATTTCTTTCAGTGTACGCTGTCAAAGTGTCCGACTCGGAACCGCGTTTACAAGTACTCATTCCTCCTGGTGTGTAACTTGTTGCCCCTGCTGATAGTCACGCTAACCAGCAGCATGATTATAAGGATTCTGATAGTTCAGCAGAAGGTCGTGATGGCCCGGCAGGAGACGAGCGCGGCGGTGACCCAGCAGCAGAGGTCCAGGAAATCTGCCTTTCAGCGCAGTACCGCTGCTATTCTGGTAGCTATGGGTCTTTTTCAGGTGGACTGGACAATTTATTTGATCCTTCACCTTGTGTGTAACCCCTACAGTTTCACATCGTGGTCAGAAGTCGAGTTCTTCATAACAACCTTTTACACGGCGATCAGCCCGTACGTGTACGGCTTGGGTAATGACCTTTTCAACATAAAACGATTCTTAAGCTGAACACTTTCATGGTTAGAAAAATATGTATATGTTTGCTTCTTTAATTGTGAATGTATTTTTTATTTCATTAAGAAAAAAGGGCATTACTACTTTTCACTTTAATGTTTATGTATATTGAAAAGAAAATATTTTATTTGTAATAACAATAATAGACTGTAATTTTATTTAGCATCTTATTTAGGTTGCTTCCAGGATCTTAATGTAAAACCACAACAAGATATAAAAGATCGCCTTAACCTGAAGTCATTTACCATGGGTTTTGTTTTTTCTCGTCTGTTATTTCATTTGCATGTTTTCTTCAAAGGTCACAGATATAATTCTGTTGTGATACATTAAACAAGTCATTGATTTTGAGGTAAATCAGAGTCTGTTGATTCAGGGTTTCCTGTACCTGAGCTGGTGTTTTTTATTACAAAATGTAAGAGCTTTAATTGAACTGTATAAGTCACATGTTAATGATTTACCATAATGCTGTACACTTCTCCAGCTTTGTAGTAAGTGATATTATAAATACGTGAATATATATATGTGTTGTCTCTTGCTATGATGTGTTATATCAGCTGATACATATGAGTGTTGACTACAATAACTCTACAACACCTTCTGAAAGCCTGCACTCGGTGCTAAATAGCACTAAAAGTGGTTCTTTGCTCGTATTCAAAAGGGAACCACTTTAATAGCACTCAGAAAGTATGTAGTACCATGTCACATAGAACCTTAACCACTGAAGAAAGTTCTTTATACAGTAGCGGTGATATATATCGCCTCTATTTGACAAAGAAATGTGCTTTATAGCACTTAAAGGGCTTCTATGATTATGAGCAAAGAACCACTTTTAGTGCAAACATCTCAGAGCTGTAAGATTTCCTCTTTAGAATAAAATCAATGTTTATCATTTATAATGTTTATAAAAATTTTATTATTTTTATGATCTGTGTTTTGATTTAGGCACTTGAAAACACAATATACACAAAAAAAAAATGAAATGAAATGAAATGAGAAAATAAATAAAGATTCACTTACGTTAGTCTTTGACGTGCTGAAGTGAAGCAGGATTTTATCTCGTGATTTATGACCCTTAAACATCATCAAACATTAATGGATCATGTCGTGTGTTTCACTGATAATGTGTTATGATGTTCTTTCTGTCTAATTCATCACATTTCACGTGCAGTGACGTCAGTTCATCATCAAACTCACTGTAGGGGGAATATGAAGATGCTGACCGCTTACTCTTCACTGATTGGCTGAACGCGTTTAGCACGCGTGTGATTGGTTGAGCAGGCTGGGCACGCGCGCGTGTGATTGGTTGAGATGAAGCAGGAAGTGAAGATCAGCGGACGCGCAGCGCTGAAGGAAGAAACAGTTCGACGCTTCTCGGAGATGTTTGTGTGTTTGCAGCAGGTACATCACATTTATATCAATGAAACACATGATGGTCCTGTCGGCTCCAAACTCTGACCTCTGACATAGTTGCTGTTTTTAAATACAGATGTATTTGATCTTTGAACAAACGGAGGCGTTTTAAATGCGTCGTGATGACTCGATAGTGTGTAACAGCAGCTTTGGGTCATTGTTTGTCATATTGTATTATAGCGGTTGTTGTTGTTGTTGTTGTTGTTGTTGTTGTTAAGGATGGAGGCTGATGTATGCTGACGTCAGACCTCGCGTGCTCACCAGCTATAACACTTTAACGATGAAAAACGCGCAGCGATAATCGTCAGACTAAACACACACACACACACACACACACACACACACAACACAACAACAACAACAACAACAACAACAACAAGGGGTGTGAAGTGATGATTGACTAAATACTGAATAGTTAACGTGTTTGAGGAGTCTGTTAGATATCTTTAAGTTTTTCACTCGGTGTGACAGATTATTATTTAGAAGTGTAACTTTTTATATATGTCCTGTAATCTCTTAGTTCAATATGAGTTCACACTACTTGTAATAATAATAATTCTGTTTGATTTAAATGAAAGTGAACAACTGTTAAAACATTAAGTTGAGTTCTCTGATCTCAGAGCAGTTGCTTTAGTCTTTGAAACTCTATTAAATGATTTAAAATCTTATTGAATTACATCAAAGAATCAGACAGAGCTGCTCTTGTGTTTTGTGAGCGAGTTTAATGTGAAGTCCTTTATGTAAAACAAATGAGTCTGTTTGCTAGTTTTAGTTTTTTATTGTTAAACGGTTCCTCTCATCCACACAGCAGATGAATAAACCATTTATTTAAGATGATTTCTACTGATGATTATCTTCCCGTTTTGATGACAGAATGGTAAAAAGAAAGATCTAAAGCATCTAAGAAACTGACTATAACACAAGCCACATGCAGTGATTATAATGCACTGCTCTTCATACAGAGTAATCTTCATCAAGAACAAACCATTACATAATCCAGAAACACGGCTGCATCACACTGAATTCAACTCGCTGTCTGCAAGACTGTTTATTCTGTATTTTGTTTCTCCTCAGGAAGCATGTGATGACACACGCTCGGAAGAACGTTTCCTTCAGCCAGTGTCGTGGCGAGAGCCGGTCACATGGTGAAACTGTGGGCGGAACCTGGCCAAAGAAGGGCATGATGAAAAAAGTCAAGAGCCGGGCTCTGGAGAACATGGACACATGGAGGCAATATAAAGGCAGGAGTCAATGCTCCATGAAAACACTTAAGATTCAGAAGAACGAAACGAACAGAAGCAAACATCAAACTCAGAGGAAGCAGCGGATCGTGCGGAAGCTCTATCCGTTACGAGGACGCGGCGGCTCAAAGAACGAGGCTTTGAGTTGTCATGTCCTGCTCACTCGTATGGATGGATGTGAGGTTAATTCAAACCAAGTTTTAGAGCACACAACAATTCTGAAATCCAACAAGACAACTGTTAAAAACAGGGAGACGCTGAAAACCGAAACACATAAACCTTTTGCTCAGGAGCCACGAAAACGCCGACTGGCCTCTCTCAACGCCGAGGCCGTCAACAGTCTGCTGCTGGAGAAAACCGAGGGACCGTCCGCCGGCAAACAAGCTAAGAAACGTGTCGATGGTGCCACCGCCGCAGAGAAGAGCGGGAGCGAATGGAGTCTGTTTGCTCCTACACCCAGACGTCTGGCTGGACTGAACGCCGCGGCTCTGCTGAAGCTCACCAGCTCGACTTCGGCACATAAACAGAGATTAAAATCTGACCATAAGAGCGTCTCTGCTTCAGCGAGGAATAGTGTACACGATAAACCCAAAGGGCAAAAGTCTACGAAACAAAGCCGCAAGAGATCTGTAGTGAAAGGTGGATGTGAAGTTTGTGAAAGCAGGAGCTTTAAGTCCAAAGTGAAGTTTGAAGAGACTCCTGAACATCAGCCCTTAACCAAACCTTTGTATCAGTCCCAAAGCATGCTGGGATATCCTCTGAAAGTGATCAAAGAGGAGCAGATAGAAGCCGAGCTGAGTCCGTGTTACTGCTGTTCTTCAGAAGGATCGGTTGACTACTGTCACAGGTTAGCGCTCTTTCTAGGTCAGAAGCCTTACGACGAGACGGAAGATCATCCCGTGACCTCTGTGAAACACAAATGTCTGATTCCTCCCTCCCTTCCTCCACTGACTGTGAGCGCTCATCCGTGTCTGTGTGCCGACCCGTGTTACTCCGGTTATTACGTGCACATCTCTCATCCTGCAGCAGCCGCGGGTCTGAGCGCTTTACCCTTCTGTCCACGAGAGGTTTCTGGAGCGAAGCTGCTGACGCCGTCTGCGTCTCATGCCTCGGCTATCTCACATTCTGCCTTCTGCGGTTCATCGTGTTTTCACGAGGCCTGTAGAGTCAACGGATGCACGTTCAGATCCATTCGGCCGATCGGCAGCCGGACATGCTCTTACTCTAGCAGCTGCTCTCACTGTACGCATCCCATCAAAACCGGTAAACAGACTCATTGCGCAACATCACGTCTTCCTCAGAAAATCTTCAAAACAGTCAAGATGCATTGAAAAGATTTTTATGTGCCTCAATCTGATGCCAAGTTTATCCGTTCGCGTGCTTAGAAAGACACAAAGAATTCATATCTGTGATGATGATGTGTGTTTGTTTTTCAGAAGGTTATTCATCATGTGAAGAGGATCAGAAGAGTCGAGTGTTAACCGTGTCCAGAGTAAACTCGTCTTCAGCCGCTGTGCCCCGTCTCAGAGTGAAAGAATGTCCTCAAAATAGCAAAGCATCAGCAGGATCACTTGCTGTGAGTCACACCAGATTATCCCAAAAACCACCAACAGCCGGTACAGCAGGTGTCAAACAGAAGAAAGTAAACCGGAGACGGGTCACAAACGGCTGGCGGCCTGTGGGAGTCCCTACTGAACGAGAGGTCTTCATCGCTGTGAGTTTAACGTGTGCAATCTGAAAAGAGAAATGTTTATTACTGTTAACTGTTACCAGATTCCAGTCAATACATTCAGTGAACAAGAATGAGATTTACCTTTAAAATGACTTCTACTGTACATGTTTTCAGAGTAATCTCTGGGATGGAGCCCATGACCTTGGCGTTGTAAGCGTGCCTGAGCTACAGGAAAGCGAGAGATTTGTTAAAAAGACCAATATAGACCGATATCACTATTTTTCATATTTTGTATGTTATGCGTCACCTCAGGGTAAAACATTATTTATGTTTGTATTTGAAAGGAGTTTCAGAATGCAGTTACGCTTTCTTGTGTTTTAACGAAAGTCTGATCAAATCTACTAAAGCTGCTGGGACAGTTGTGTGTGTCTAACCTCCCGATCACACACAGATTTCATCTCTTTTTCATCATCGTTTTCATCACAATAAATTGTTTAGTTGTCATCTCGTTTTTGTCAGTGATGGCATGACCAATGTGATTTGTCAGCCAAAAGAAAACGGTTGTGCTTATGTCGGTGTTTCAGGGTGATGATGAGACGGTTCTTCGTCAGTGTTATGAAGGGGTGGAGCGTGACGGAGAAGTGATCAGGGTACGAGACACCGTACTGTTACGATCTGGACCTCGAAAGAAATCCCTGCCGTATGTGGCTAAGATTTCATCTCTATGGGAGGAACCCAGAACAGGTGACACACACAACCCCAACCTCATGTTGTTTTCATCTACACAGCACTGGTTCACTCCTTACTTTAATGATTTCCAAATGTGGTTGCAGGAGAACTGATGATGAGTCTCTTCTGGTATTATCGTCCTGAACACACTCAGGGTGGCAGAGATCCCAGCATGCACTGTGAGGTAATCTACTCACCTGACTCTCATAAACTTTCTCTTCTGCTCTATATTTCATCATAATAGAATATAATTGTGTCACACTCAAACATGATGAAAGCATTTAAGCGTGACACTTTTCTTGAGCTCCTGAAATAACAGCATTATGATAGATATGTGAAACCAAAAGAAAAAGCAGGTAAGAATCCTTCACATTTACTTTCAGAGTGAAATATTTGCTTCTCGACATCAAGATGAGAACAGTGTGGCCTGTATAGAGGACAGATGTTATGTTCTGCCTTTAGCACAATACTGCAGGTGAGATCACATCACTTATCATACTGACATCACAGGCAGACCGTGTGTTTTCTTCATGCAGGTGATGTTTATTAATAATCTGCAGATTTTGTGCCTCGGTGAAGCGTCGATCCGAGGGCGTGACCGGCAGCGTCCCGGCGGTGCTCTGCCCCTCTGACAGCTTCGTCCCGCCTCACCGCCTCGTGCCCGATGACGTGGATCCGGATCTCGTGTACCTGTGCCGCCACGTCTATGACTTCAGATACGGCCGCATCTTGAAGAACCTGCAGTAAAGGCTGTCTGTGCTGTGGTAAAAGATGAGTGATCCAGACACATCAACTGAACCTACACAGACGACAGGAACGAGTTTCTGCGTTTCAGAAATATCAGCTAGCTGAACGTTTGATCATATCTGTTGAATTCTGTCACATACGCTGGACTGACACTCTTATGAGAGATCCGGCACACATCCAGAGTTCTCCTGAGATCTCCGATCCAGACCAAAGCCTGTCCAGAGGCCAGCGTGTTGTAAACATTGATCAAACCTGAGGTTGTGTTGAATGCTTTGGAGCATTATTAGATTATATGCCAAATCCAGAGCAAAACACAGCGACAGGCAGGCGTTATATTTATATATAATATGCCGTTATATTCCCCCATCATCAGTCACGTCAGTGCTTACCATCATGACAGATCTTAAAGAAAACTAATGAATTAGCAGCACAACACAGTCAAATATCATATTAATATCAGTCATATCATATCAATGACAGATGAATTATAATCCTGAAGAGTTTTAACACTGATAGATATGTTAAGTGTTGTTTTATTATTTGTTTTTCTACATTTGAGAAGCGCTTATTTCATTCACATAACATGAACTTACATGGGTTTACATGTCTTCTAGCAGATCACCAGATTGTTTCTTCCTACAGCTCTTTTAAGTGCACTAAACTGACAATAATACACAAGCACTTTTAAATGCTCAGTTTCATTGAAGATTTAGTTAATGACAAGCAGCTCATATGAAGATTAAGGCACTTATGAAGCTCATGGTTTCATTCAAACTAATTGTACATTTCGATGAAAACAGTCAAAGAAAAACTCATTTTGTTCTTAAATTTGAAAGGAACCACGTGGACATGAAGTTTGTATGTTATTAAGATATTTCTTTATCTTGTTGTTTTGACTGTAGATCAGATGTTTAGTTTGTCATTCGCTGCTTTCAGGGTTTGTTTGGCTTATATCATGATGTGCAGAATAAAAACATCACATTTACAATAAGGACAGAAATGAAAACTGTTCAAATGTAAATTTTTGTACTTCTCGAGAAGCTCTGGCCTTCTTCTGAACAAAAAAAGATATTTTATTATCTCTCTTTTTAAAGCTGAAAAATGCAGTTCTATATTTTTAGAAGTATTTTTGTGACTTTCAGTTTGGACTGTAAACTCTCTGCGTGTCAGATCAGATGTTTATAATAATGTCTATGTTTCTGGATGGTTTACACAAGCTTCTAAAGACTCGCACACTGCATTCATCATTTTTTTCTATTTACAGAAAGTATTTAAAATAGATTATATGTGTAAAGGTGTATATATATATATATAAATATATTTCCAGTCCTCTTGGATAAAAACAATGTTTTGAAGTGCTGTGCAGTGTTATGGTGAATAAGTGGATATTGTTTGAGTTTTGATTATGATAATGAAGTTTTAATAAAGTCTTTTAAATTAAATTTTTATGATAGAAATTTCGATCAGAGTTTATAACTGCAGATGTTTCTGTTCAGCCTGTCAGTTTGGTCTGAATGAAAGTTAAATACATTCACATTTTTCAGTCATTTAGCGTAACACAACGTGAAAGATGTAACACTGGTTCCACATGGACTTTACTGAGCCTTTACTGCGTCATTTCTTTTTTTGCATTTATGTTGAATTTGCCATTTTGCAGCTGTGATGTTTATACTGTTCAGATTTGACACACTTTTCATGTGTTCATTGTTATAGATTGACTTTATATGGAAATATCATTTTTTTTCTGTCATTGGTTAAAATTCCAGATTATTTCAATGTGAGACGACATTTATTTTGTAGTTAGACGTGACATCACCCTTCATCAGTGTCTAGACATCTCATCTTCACTAAATCTCTCATTGACTTCTCACAGTTTTTTATTCCGCTGCGGATCGGAAGATTCTGCTATTTATTTTGACCTGATCAGAAATGATCTTTTGGTTTGTTTGTGCCAGTGCTGACCAACATGATGCACTTTTATAATCCAGTGCATTTATTTTAATAGACTGAGTTTATAAAGAGAAAACATACTGTCCAGTTTTTTTCCTTTTATTTTTCAGGACATGAATCCCTGCTGAATATTGTTTGATGAAGAATCTTTATAAAATCTTTTGTGAAAACATTGAGCTGTGTGTTTGTTTTAATTCAAGTCCCTGAAAGTCATGCTTCAAGCACACTACACAGTAATGGGTTAATGCAACAGTATTTCACACTGTATTCAGGTAATACTCCAGAAATACGGCAGTCGTGGTCGACTGGTAAGAGACTCGTGACCAGAACGGTGCAGGTTTGATTCCTGGTACAAGCTGGAAACAACTGAGGTGCTCTTAAACCCCCAATCCCTCCCTGGGTGCTGCATTAAGTCCCTCTTGTAAGTCGCTTTGGATAAAAGCATCTGCTAAATAAATAATTGTGAATGTACTTACACAACATTTACAGACATGATGACTTTTGCTTTCAGCTTTTGTCTGAAAAGCAATTATTTACCTGTGAAATATCTTAAGAAGGTCTGCAAAACAAGCACATTTGTGCTTTCCTCCAGCTTTAAGTTAAATAGATAAGTTTAATCTGAATGTTGTATTGTGTGTGTCAGTGCTGCTGCAGGTGAACTGAACTATCATCAGACAGACACACAGTAACTCTAAACATGATGATGTAGATTTACAGCGGGTTTGTGTATATTTGAATGAACACACAGATACTGATGAAGGTCATTTTTGCAGTATGTTGATGAGCAGCTGAGAGGTTTGTATCTGTGTGATAATCGGTCATGACATCATGTGTTGAGAGGGATAATCTGAGAGGAGGAGCTCATGTGTCTAATCTAATGTTTGTCTCTAAGGCAGCAAACGAACGGGACGTTTCTTTTTCTTCTGCTGGCTGGTGAGATGGCAGCTGAGGGTGAAGATGTTCTTCTGGCTCCTGACACAGACTTCATCATGGGTTAGTCATCATCCACTTCTTTATGATTAAAGCTATAGTGACACTGACATTTAAGACAGACAAACGTCTTATCAAACAGGTCCCTTTCTCAGTGTGTTGTGTTTTGCTTTAAGGATATTAAAGACAACACACCAAGATACTTGTTAAGAATATGAGATTTGTCTTTTACTGTTGAATAAAGTTCCTAAAGGTTACTATTCTTTACTCGACTGTGTTTATTTCTTATTTTCTCATATTATTTGTTTGGTTTTATAGTATGACTTTCTTTCTTTGTAATGTAAGTGAATAATAAAGAAAGAGGTTTGTGTAGGGATTGCGTTAAATCTTTTCTTGCAGTGGATTACAGGCTGATATATAATCCACACGTCCATATGGACACCTCTGACACAAACAGACATGTCTGCCTATAATAAAGATAGAACGTCTCTGTTTGGCTTTCACTTTCATTTTTCACATTTCTTATTGCGAATTAATGACGAGAATTACTTACACAATATCTCTTTAATATTTCATCTGTTTCTCTTGTACAGCTGAGAGTATATTCAGACTTCTGCACAGACGAGCTTCTCACGAGCGAGATCTCATTTCTCCCTATAGTCACATTTCACACTCATTTGTGTGTTTTAATGAACAGTTGTGATCAGATTCTAATGTTTCTTTTGTCCGGGTCAGATGATCAGTGTTGTCATCAGAGTGGGATGGAAGTGTCTGATCGTCTGACATATTTAGAGCAGCGTGTTCACATGCAGGACGATGAGATTCAGCTGTTAAAGATGACCATGTGTGATGTGCTGAAGAGACTCAACATCTCTGAGCAACAAACTGCTGCTCCCGCTAAGAGAAATTCTGTCAAAGGTAACACACAAACATCTTCTGGACATAAGTCTGGCTAGAAACCATATTCACACATTGACACAAATGAGGTCCAGCAGGGTTGTAAACATGTTTGGTTTTGTAGCGGCGCGGCCGATGTCTTTGGTGTTGAGCTCCAGAGCGTCGAGCAGCACCAGCGTCTCGTCTCTGAGGAAGAGTTCAACACTGCCCGCTTCACCCAAAAACTACAAGCCATCATCCACCGCCGGGAGGTGATCATAATCTTCATGTAGATGCTGTTAAAGATGCTTCAGTGAGATATTATTAAATGATCTCCGTCTCTCTTTCTACAGAAGTCCTGCTGGTGGGAATGTAAAGGAGAGCGCGAGCAGTAAAAAACTCCTGCAGACGTGAGTGAAATACTTCAGAAATGTGTAATAACTGAGTGTTGTTGTGTCTAAAGCGTTTCTGTTCCTGCAGCAAACTGAAGGAAAACAGCTCAGCTGGTGAGAACAAACATGACGTCACTCATTCTCCATATCATCAATGATTGCTTTACTTTAACAATGTTTGTTTTACTTTAGGCACTAGACGTGTGACTCAATGTAAAGGTACATCAATTATTATTCAGTATTATTGACTGTAAAACACTGTCTGTCATCTGTCTGTCATCTCAATGAAAGACGTTTAGCAGTGGCTTTCATTTACATTTCTTTCTTTCTTTAGCAGATGCTTTTATTCCACACACGAGGGAACATTGAGCAATTATTATTTAATACAGACAATATAAAGATTTCATTTCTCAGTTTTTTTCTTCTTTTCTTTTTCCTCCATTTGTTCCTTCTCTTTATCTTCTCTACCTCCATCCTGCCCCCCTTCACTTAGTGACTATGCAGATTTATCTGAGCCCGCTGTCCAGAAAGACTGGCCGTACTGACATCACCCTGCAGGCTTCAGAAGAAGAAAAGAGTCGTCTATGTCGTGTTCTGTTGAAGAAGAGTCCATGTGAAAACCTTCGGTCACCTCAGCCCAAAAACACCATCAGTCAATATTTTCAGATCTGCTATTAAACACTCTTTCATTTTCAACATATACTGCTATATTCTATGATAGATGATGTCAAATACAATGTATAACACATTTTATTTATTTAACAACTATAAAATAACTCAAGTAAACAGATGTGTGCTGTAAATTTAATCCGGGCATGGAAACACTATATATGAAATAATCCACCTGATTTATTGTGTTACAGTTTATTTCTCTCTGGTTCAGATGCAATTCCAGCATTATAGACGTGATATTTTCAGTCAAAACGTGAAATATAATATATTGAATTATCTGTTTATATTTGACTAAAGCCCTGTTGATAGAGTCCAGACATATGAATGTGATGAAAAACAACACACGTTTATGAGAGGAAACATACTTTGTAGTTGTTGATTTCTGTGAATAAAATACACAAAGCAGAAGCAATAAAACATATCAAATGAAGAAGAGATGACTCTTTAATAAAACATCAAATAGTTATTTTATTTTAATCTTCATGTGTTCATTTATGAGGAATATGAACTGTTATGAATGTGATAATTCTGAAAACAGCACAAAATCATGATTTAAACAGAAACAAATGCTTTAAGAGAGAGACTCACATGAGGATGATGAAATTGCTCATATGTGACATTCAGAAAGCTCTTGTTCTGCTAAAACACAAGAAATGCACTTAGAGGGACTGACCGTCACTTCACACACACTATAAAACCACATCTGCAGCATCACTATCAGACACACACACACACACACACACACACACACACACACACACACACACACACACACACACACACACACACACCCGTGACAACAGCGCGAGCGCGCGGACTCACTGACGAAAGATGGACGCGCAGCCGTCCGTCCCCGCGCACAGCCGCACCGGAGCGCGCCCGCCGGCTCTGTCGGATGGACAGATGAGCTAAAAACAGCAAGAAAAACACGAAACACACGCGTGAGCGTTTCACGGTGTTTAACACAGAAGCGGACGCGTTTCTAATTCTACCTCGCGGCGCGTCTCTGACTGGATCGCGTAGCTTCGGCGTTGTTCACGAATATTCTAAGGATTCTCATAAATCCGTTTATTAAACACGAGGAATCAAAGACTGCGTTGACATTAATCCATATTTTCATATAAGGAAGGAAAAGACGGAAACATGAGGTAAGCGTTTGATCTCACGCGCTGACCCGACGCGCTGTCGTGATTGATATGTTCTGACAGACAGTCAGTTGTTATAATGTGGGTCATTCATTGAGATCATGTGTTGAGCAGAGATTTAAAGCGTTACACCTGTGCGCGCGTGCGTGCGCGCTCCCGGAGTAATGCTGGTCGATGTGAACTGATCTCAGATCTGATCTCGTGTCACACGAGTGACCGACACAGTGAACTGAAGCGCATTAAAAGATGGAGACGTTCCGCTTCGTAGGCGGCGGTGGCTCTGTGACGTGACGTGGGGCGGAGGGCGTGGTCAGCGCGACAGCGAGAAGCTGTTGTCATGGTAACGCGAGCACGCGCACTGGGTCTGATGTTCACTGATCAGATTGATTGATCACTGTTATAGTGTCACATCAGCGAGCACCTATCAAAGCTGCTCTTAGGGTCACGTGGGACCAGTGGGGGTCAGGCAAGGGCCGCTTGTGCTGTTAGGGTCACACTAATAAAACCTACTTTAAGTGTTATTCATTCAGTTATTCTTCACCTTGGAATGTATCACTGCAATCTCTAGAAGTAACTCAAATTTATACATCATGTCAAATCAATCCTGATAGTGTAAATGATCAATAAATATAATTTAAACATCTATAGGCCCTTTTCTGCATCAGTAAACTATGACACATACATGTGAACTACAGATATTAGGCTTTTTTCTCTGTGGTCTTAATATATAGAGATATATGTAATGAGTCAAGTGTGCGTTAGTCTAGTCTTGTGTTTATTTTGTGTGAGGACTGTGATCATTTGTGTAACGTGTTACAGTGTGTAAAATCTACATTTACATTTAGGCATTTAGCTGATGCTTTTATCCAAAGAGACTCACAAACATTAGAGACAATGAAGCGACACATCAACAATAGTATGAAGAAGTGCTTTACTACATTTACAATGTTTACGGTTACAGTACCTGTAGAGGACAGAAAAATGTTTTTGGGGTTTTTATGATGGCAGGTGATGTCAAAATCTGTAAAATCTGTGTAAAGTATCTCACATCATGAGAGAGAGAGAGAGAGAGAGAGAGAGAGAGAGAGAGAGAGAGAGAGAGAGAGAGAGAGAGAGAGAGAGAGAGAGAGAGAGAGAGAGAGAGAGAGAGAGACAGAGAGAGAGAGAGAGAGAGAGAGACAGAGAGAGACAGAGAGACAGAGAGAGAGAGAGAGAGAGACAGAGAGAGAGAGAGAGAGAGAGAGAGAGAGAGAGAGAGAGAGAGAGACAGAGAGAGAGAGAGAGAGAGAGAGAGAGAGACAGAGAGAGAGAGAGAGACAGAGAGAGAGAGAGAGAGAGAGCATCAGTATTAGCTGGGAGGGGGTTGATGTGTGGTATTCACTGGAGAGGAGGGGGAGGAGCCTCGTAATTCACTCAGCCAATAGAGCGTCAGTAAGGAAGAGCGCAGCATCATTTTATTGAATGTCCTCTGAGCTCTTCATTCTCCTGCTTTCAGGGTCTTTCATGGACAAAGGATGAGATCACCTGCTCGTCTTCACTGACTTTCTTTATTCTCATGGTCATAACTGTAACATTCATTCCTGGATTTGTCTTATTTTTGTTAAGAAAGATAATTGTGTGTAATGAATGAGGTGACCGAGATGCTGTAGTTCTGTAGATTCTGTCTTTGAACCGCTAACAAACAGCAACAGTGAGAGACGAGGAAGAGGAGGAGGGGGAGGGGAGAGAGAGAGAGAGAGAGAGAGAGAGAGAGCACCTCTTCCTCTGCTATGACTTATCATCATCATTATCATCATTATGGATATTCAGCTTAATAGATTCCTCTTCCCTCAGATGTACTGCGAGTCCAGCGCTCACATCACTGACATCAAGATCAGGTATGATCAGACAGACTGAAGGTTGATTTGAGATTCTCTTTTGTTCTGTGATCTGTAGGCCTTGAGCAGACGTATAGAGACGCTCTGTTACCATGACAACCACATTCAGCGACGCTCTCAGACTCTTGACCTGCTCACCCATATCTGTCAGCTTAATTTGATGATTTAGATGGCGTCTTATCCTCTCGTCTGTCATTTCTCAGCAGGGTGTGTCCATGATTTCAAGCAGTCATGTGATCAGATCTGTTTAAAATGTTCTTTTGATCTTCTGATCAGACCTAAGGAATCTCCATACTGTCCATCTGACTCATGACATCACCTCATGTAGTTAGGGTTAGTCAGTTTTACTGATCTAGAGATTTACTGGTAAAGTCCCAGTGAGGAACAATAAGTGGCGTGGGTGTTTGTGTATTCCTATATTAATGCTATAATTGATGTTAAACTATGATGTTTCTTTCCTCTGTTTGTGCTCAGATGTTTACTGATCTCTACTGAGGTTATTAGTACAGCAGACAGACAGGAAACACTTCATGTAGAGAAGCAGTGTTTGATGTATAAAGTTCTTTAGTTAAGTTGAAATAAATGGATGGCATTCTTTAACCAGTATGATCTCTTGCTTTTGCAAACCTGAGAACGGTTTGAGACATTCTTCAGATATCTTCTGAAACTCTTGAGACATTTTTTGAGAAAGATTCGCTTCATTCATCATCCTATTACTGTGAGAAACAACTGAGATGTTAAAGAGATCTGTTTTATTTTCAGAGCATTTGCAATAAACATTGTTTTGAAGTGGTATTACAGATTTGAATCAGATGTAAAGTACATACAGAGAGACACACATGTGTGAAACAGCGATGCTACAGATCTCTCTCTGTACAGCATCCTTAAGACTTCTGGGTACCACAGAGACACGTGATGTTTCCCAGCATCCCATCTGCTGAGCAGATTTCATTTCATTTTTTTATAGGGAATAAATGAAAGAGCTCCTGCACATCACATATGCAGTGCATGGACTTATTTCTGAATATGATTTGATCTTTATCAGCTGTATAAAAACACTCACAGCAGCATTCTAATGAAGTTTTATTTGTCACTGATTGAATCTCATCATGAAACATTCTTGTTCTTGATTGGATTGAAAATATCAAATATTCAGTTCAGATGAGACACATGTCATGTGTGGTCACTGGGTTAATAGACTCTCATTGACTGACTCTCTCTCTCTCTCTCTCTCTCTCTCTCTCTCTCTCTCTCTCTCTCTCTCTCTCTCTCTCTCTCTCTCTCTCTCTCTCTCTCTCTCTCTCTCTCTCTCTCTCTCTCTCTCTCTCTCTCTCTCTCTCTCTCTCTCTCTCTCTCTCTCTCTCTCTCTCTCTCTCTCTCTCTCTCTCTTTTTCTTTATGTGCGTTACAGCGAGCAGAGCATATGTCAGGCTCGTGCCTCGGTCATGATCTATGATGACTCCAGTAAGAAGTGGGTTCCCATTAAAGCAGGTCAACAGGGATTCAGTCGAATCAACATCTATCACAACACATCCAGTAACACCTTCCGTGTGGTGGGTGTCAAACTGCAAGACCAGCAGGTAAATATTCGTATAATCTCATCTTATAACATCTTATAACATCTTCTCTCCATTTACTATTGAACTCATTCAGATAAGCTGATAAGATTTTCATGAGTCACAAATCTTTCATGCACGTTGTGAGAGCTTTTCCTCACGTCAGTACTAAGTGAAATGAGCGAGAGAATGACTCATTCATCATCTGTGTGATATTTTGACATCGGGCAGGTGGTCATCAACTACTCTATAGTTAAAGGACTCAAATACAACCAGGCGACACCCACTTTTCATCAGTGGCGAGACGCGCGGCAGGTGTACGGACTGAACTTTGCCAGTAAAGAAGAGGCCACCACCTTCTCTAATGCCATGCTCTTCGCTCTCAATGTCCTCAGCAGTCAAGATGGAGGTGAGTATATCATTTGTGATTATATGGTTTCATATGTTGTGAACAAGCTTCACTGCTGACAGACACACATGTGAATTATTCCTACAGCGCTGATATTTATTAAACCTGCTCTAATATATTGTGTTTGTGTGGGGTCAGCTGTATTATTCCTGTAGGTTTATATCTTGGTGTTCTTTAGTGTTAGAGGATTTGATAGATAGTCATAAAAAAGTTCTTATATTTTATTATATATCCACACATATGTTAGTGGGAAATTAAGGCAGATATTTGATAAATGTTTTGCAGGTGCAGATGTTCAGTTTATAAACTCAGAAGAGAAAGTCATGAGCTCCCTTGAGATCAACATGTAAAACAAGTTCTGTGGTCAGATATATCTGTAAGGTTGTAGTTAAAGAACTACTGCTGTTTATGTGTGTGTGTATTTACACACTGTAGAAAGCGCTATAGAAATAAACTTGAGTTAATCATGTTGTGTTGTAGAGCAGAAATGAGATCAGGTGAGCGTTCAGTCCACCTGCTACTCTTCTGCTGGTGTGATATTACACACACACACACACACACACACACACACACACACACACACACACACACACACACACACACACACACACACACACACACACACACACAGCAGACCGACCGACATGATGAAGACTCGGATATGATCACACACTGGATCTGTCAGTGTTTCTGCATCTGTCACAAAAAATTCCTCATCATCACCATGTCCTGTACGTACTCATCAATATCTCTCTGTCTTTCTTGCTTTTGTTAGCGCTGGTTAATGATGTTTTAGTGAAGGGTTTGTTCTGGGAATCTGTTTAACGGTAGGTTTATGTTTGTCATGTACTGATGTTGATGATTCTACTTCTGCTTGTTTCTTTTTCTACATGAAACTAATAATATCAACAAATGATTTTGTATGGCTGTATATTACCGCAGTAAACACATTGATGTAGTGCAGTTGGATAGAGAAAAGAACTTAAGTTTCATCTTGCTCGTGATCTTTGGTCTGATGTCACAAACAGCTCTGAAAAAACTGCTCTGAAATTATTTTCAGTTATTATGAATTTACTGTTTGTGTAGGTTTGTGTTGTGGGTTTTGATATGCATAAAATAATCCCATGAAATTAAAACCTGGACTAACTGGTAAAAATAACCAGAAAGATTTTCACACCTCGAATTTACATTTACCAGATGCTTTTATCCAGTGTGATTTACAATAATGAGAAACACAATAAAGTAAAGAAGAAATTACAATGAAAAGAAATTGAATAAACACAATACTAACCACTTCACATGTATTTCAGAAATGTTTACATCTTTCATGTGTACATCTCTGCTATTGGGTTTAATAGACATTGAAATGACCGGGACATTTTTGTTCTCCATGAGGAAAACTGCTTCTAAATCACATAAATGATGTTTATGTTGAAGGTTTGTGTGAGGGTTTAGGGGTAGGGTGAGAATTACACCACACACATATACAGTTTGTACAGTATAAAAGTCATTATGACTGTAGAAAGACCCTATAAAACATGAAAACACACCGTGTGTGTGTGTGTGTTTCACTTTGAGTCCGGTTTCAGTGTTTTGTTGAAATGTGATCTTGAGGAATGGATGCCCTACAATATTTACCATGTTAATGACGGAGGATCATGTTGTTTCTCATGTGGTTTCAAACATGCTGCTGACATCATCAGAATCCACCAACAGCTGTGATGTAGAGATTCACAGATCTGTTTCTGTTTCATTTGCTCTTTTTGTCATCATATGACTTATGGGTTGTTTTGAGCTTAAATGTTGCAATTAAAATGATCTTCCTGTGATAAAGTACTGAATGATGTGTGAGGTGTAATGAGATCAGACAAACAGAAAGTACTCTGTGACTGATGCTGATTATTTTCAGTAGTACAGGAGTGTGTCTGCATGGGCTTTACTGTCATGTAAATGGTTAAACAGGCTTATCTTTCATTATTCTGAACGTGATGATACGCAGGTTTGTTCTAGATGGGTTACTGTTGATCTCATGTCACGTATTCTGTTCTCATTCAGGTCCAGCTATTCAACGTCAGGTCCAGAATGGACCCAGTACAGAAGAACTGGAGGTTCAGAGAAGGTAAACATGCATCCCTTCATCACTCGCACACACCCCAAAATATTCATATTAATACCCAAAAATGATTTATGGCACAATCCCAGTATATTGTGTACCAATCAAGTTACACAATAACTTGTGTTCTGTGGGATTGAGTTGATGTTTTAGCTGACGGCAGGCTCGTTTTATGAAGAGCTGTCAGTAATTCCAGCTCATTTTACAGAACTTTCAAGTGAATGTTTTCTGTTTTCATCAAATGTGATGCTTTCTTGAGGCTCAATCAGGATACCAGGACATTGTCTAGTAATTTAGTGATTATTAAAAATAATTATCAGTGTCACATTTGTCATGACCTTTGACCTCTGAGATAATGCAGTGCAGTTTATTAACACTCTCTGTCTAAAATCGTCTTTTATAAGGAGACAATCGTACATATACGGTTACATGATGCTAAATCTAATAAAGCCACAGCGAGCAGTGTGATGTGTGAATGCAGTGCATTATGAGTGATGTCATCTCTGCAGGCAAATGGAAATTCAGCAGCAACAGATGCAGGCGCATATTGAGAGAGAGAGACGGTCGTCCAACTCGGGTAAAACACATTCATGTGTGCACATTTTCCATTCTGTCTGTATATATGCCATAATATTCCAGTAAAAACTTACTTTACCTCTTAAACAACTTTCTTGTTCAGTTTTAATTCATGTTTATTCATAAAACAAATAATGATTTACAGAATCACACACTCTTGGCAGGTTCTCCCTTTCAGGGAATTCCTGTTGTTCTCTCTGTAGCTCCGCCCACTGTAGTACCACCTCCTCTGTCGATGGGCGGACCCTGCCCTCCGCCCCCGCCTCCTCCTGGACCTCCCCCTCCCTCTGCAGGAACTCCTCCTCCTCCACCGCCTCCTTTACCTGTGGCTGGATACGGAGGTCACAGAGCGTCACAGGATGACAGTTCACGCTTCCACGGGTCTCGCCGCCATGATCGCCGGAGCCAAACTGCGCCGCGTTCAAAGGGTCTTTAACATACTGTAATATTCATACACGAGTGAGGCTTACTTTCAGATTATACAGCAGGCAAAAATCAGAACGAAAGACTTCTGCTGCAAGAGTTAATCAAATCTAAAATAGCGATTGTAAGCACTATTGCAGAGGATGTGATTTCCTCCTCTCACGTGATTTGCATCACTTCAGTGAAACACAGTTGTGAATGTTTAACATAAAGTTGAGAAGTTGGTTTTGTGAAGTGAGTAAATGATGATATCAGGTCTTCCTTAAACAACAGCATTGAAACAGCATAGACACCAGACGCATTCTCCTGAGGTCTGCGTAAAAACATATATGCACCAACACGTCAACAGGAGGCAGAGTATTGTGTGTTATTGTGTGGATGTGATGTGTCCGCAGCCGGAGGAAAACTCTGCGTCCGCTGCCAAGAACGACGCAAACCGCTCCAGCGGAGGCAGTGGAGGTCTGATGGAGGAGATGAACGCTCTGCTCGCGCGGAGGTAAGGACACGGCTGTGTTTTAATGCTGACAGTAAACATCATCTACAGGACACTGTATTTCTCATGACAGACGGAAAGCAGCAGACGAGAAGAAAGATGGAGATAGTCAGAATGTAAGTAACAGACTCACAGAGATGATCTGCTGAAAGATTTGCTGTAATTGTTGATAATTGAATGATGATTGCTTAATTTTTTGCAGGATGATCCAAACTCGCCATCACCCATGTCTCGTGGGCAGAACGGTACAGTATGACACAATATTATCAGTCATTATCAATGTGGATCTGTTGTTTTATTATTATTATTATTATTAATATTATGACTCGCTTGTGTTACAGATGGCGTGAAGAAGCCGTGGGATCGTGCCAACTCTGCAGAGAGATCTTCACTGGTGTCCAGGTCAGATCAGAAATCTGAAGAACATCCTCTTCAGACGTCCTCAAATGTTTCGTCACATACCTCACCGAAATAAACGTCATTGTATATCCAGCTTCACAATCATTGTTTTATTTCTATTTGTACTTTACATTGCGTCCATTGTACACAAGCTAAAAATAACACAAAGACTGTTAGGAACGAAGGATTGAATTGCCTGTTAATATTCTCTCGTTAGGGTTCGACCTGTGGGAAGCATGAATGATTCAGACACTTTAGACTTTGACAGAATGAAGCAGGTAAAGTTTATTATGTTCATCCGTCTTTAACTCTCTCTGTATGAAACTGATTGTGTGCTGTTGTGATTGACAGGAGATCTTGGAGGAGGTGGTTCGGGAACTTCACAAAGTGAAGGATGAAATCATTGATGGTATGTTTATGAGTCGACATCAGAAGATTTGCAGTGAATTTCTGGGAGTGTTTAGGTTTAAAAATGTTTTTAAGTAGACTGATGTCGTCTTAGAAACACTGTCATGAAGTCCATAACTTTTCTCACAAAGATCATTGTACCAAAGCAGCTTTACATGTAATAACAGATAACAGTCAGTGGTCAGGGGTTCAAAAAAACTCTTTAAGAGAAAAAACCCTCTGACATGACGTGTTATAGATGCAATCTGTAATAAAGGACACAAAGTGCCATTGATCGCATCTATAACTCGCTGTGCAGTTATATGTGTATGATAAAACCGGACACAACATTTACTTTAGTATGAACCGTGTGAAAAGCGACACAGTATAAACCTTATCAGCTTCTGAATATTAATGATATGAGCTATAAGGTATAACGATTCATGTAGATTTAAAGTGATGTCACTGTGTTTGTGTATCTCTGATGGTTGTGTTGTGTGTGTGTGTCCAGCCATTAGACATGAACTCAGTAGAATCAGCACAACATAATGTCCATCCTCACCATCTTCATCTGATCTGGACCCGAAGGCCTGGCAGAATCTGCTGTAGCTGATGACAGTGATGACGTCCATCGACGTTTCTGCCATATTAAAGCAGATGGATGGATTTGCTCTAACATGACTGGAACGTTGTGTGTCGTCTTGAATTTAGATGTGTTACGTGAAACGATAAACCTCTTGCACTGAACTTACTGTTTTAAATTGATCTTTGGTGAGAGTCTTTTGCAGAAGATTTTCTTTTTATTATTATTATTTATTTTTATTACTATTGTAGTAGTAGCAGTAGTGTTTTCATGTAGGTAGTGCTAGAACTAGAAATCAATAATAATCATTCAAATAACAATGATGATTTGAAATAAATCATTGCACATCCTTTCAGAATTTGCCTTGTATATTTTTGTTTTTCATTTTCTTTTGCCTGTGTTGAAAATGTTTTATTAGAACATCTTCAGTAAATTTCTTTCTTTTGAATGAGTGTTTTTTAAATCCTTTTGGCCATAAAAGTGTGTATTTATTCACTGAAGGAAAGTTTTCTAAATAAGTTTAAAAAAGACTTGAAGAGTTGATCTTTAGTTCCAGTCTAATGAACAAACATCAGTACAGACATCAGTGTTTGTCATCATTTATTGACGGCAAGGACATGTTCACTCTAAAAACAGATGTGTTCAAAATAACACAAGATGTGTCTAGTTAGGGACAACACACAGATAGATGTGTGTTTGTGTTACTTTCAACTCAACATGTGTTGTCCCTTTTATGTATTTAACACAAAATGACACATTATGTGTTAAACAGCATAACACAAAAAATTTGTTAAAAAATAACACTTTCTTTTTTAGAGTGTTGAAGTATTTCACTGTTTTTCTCTTTTTGACCAAGTGCTTCCTGGTTTAGAATAACTGAATGATATACATTTAAAAGAAGAATTGAAATAAAACTGTAAAGGATGTCTTGGAAAAACGAGCTGTTGTCTTTATTTGTGGAAAGAAATGTTTGTGTTTGTGAGAATAACTGAAGAGACTGAAGATTTATTGTGTCTCAAATGAAAGCTCTTGATGAGAGAATTATTCAACAGTGACACACATACATGACAAATAACACATCTGCAGATTGATCATATAGCCCATTATTCTTTTTAACTCTTTAAGAGACAAATTCACTACAATTCCTCACATATTTATTCATACTTCACATTCTACCCTCTATCCTTCTCGCGCGTGCCCGCTCCTGAGCGCGCGCGTCCGCCGCTCTCTCTCGCGAGATCTGTAAGCGGAGCGCCGTGAACTCATGTCACGAGTGGAGAGTTATTTGTATTATCGAGCGCGTGTGTGCGGATGTGAGGGGGTGTGTGCGTGCGTGCGTTTGCGGGATAACAAGCGTTCTGTGCGTTTAACGCAAAGCTGGCGGACTTCGACATGGCGTCCGGCGAAACGCTTTACATAGAGACGGACGGGGCGGAGATGCCCGCCGAGATCGTGGAACTGCACGAGATCGAGGTGGAAACGATCGAGACGACGGTGGTCGGCGGGGACGAGGACGACGAACATCAGCCCATGATCGCGCTGCAGCCGCTGGTCACCGACGACCCGAGTCACGTCCACCATCATCATCAGGAGGTGATCCTGGTCCAGACCCGGGAGGAGGTGGTCGGAGGAGACGATTCCGATCTGCGGGCGGACGACGGCTTCGAGGAGCAGATCCTCATCCCGGTGCCCGCGCCCGGTGCCGAGGAGGAATACATCGGGCAGACATTGGTGACGGTCGGGGGGAAGAGCTCCGCAGGACGGATGGGCAAAAAGGCGGGCGCAGGAGGCAAGAAGACGGGCAAGAAGAGCTACATGAGCGCGCCTGAGGGCAGCGGGAGGAAATGGGAGCAAAAGCAGGTGCAGATCAAGACTCTGGAGGGAGAGTTCTCCGTCACCATGTGGGCATCGGGTGAGTGTCAAGCGGGTTCCTGCTCGATGTGTGAGTCCCGGGGCCTCTGCCGGGGCGTTGTCCGTTCTGGAGCCGTGCCGTTCGCGCGCTGCCTTCCCGTACGTTGTCCGTACGATCTCTTACGAGGGCTTTCCGGCCCGGTAACGCAAATGTATGGCTTCGGGTGTTTTTGTTTTGAACGGAGGCCATGTTTTGGGTGTCGATGGGCGCCGCCATGTTCCCCGTCTCCAGTATGGCGGCCCGAAAACATGGCGCCGATGCTGCGGGGTGAAGATGGCGCGAGCGCGCTGCAGCTGATGATGAGTGTAGGCCTCGCGAGTGCGCGCGCTGCAGAGCACCGTTTAAACTAGCACAAGATTCTATTGATTTATCTTATGAACGCGCGCGCGCGTGTGTGTGTTTCTATGGATACAAATATATAATCTAAACTGTTGTATTGTATGATTTACAACTGTCCGTGTTTTCACGGAAGTAGCATTTAAAACTGAATTCATTTAAAACGCGAGAGTTTATTATAGTTTATTTGGACAGTGTTTGTGTCATTGTGTTGAGTTTAGTTTAATGTTAAATAGCGTTTAAACGCGATGGTTGATGGATGTCGCAGGTGTTATATATGTGGCGTAATACACACACACACACACACACACAATCGCTGATGAAATGCGTGACGTCACATTATTAACATCATAGACATGTATATAATAACTAGACGCGACATTGGCCGCTGGATCGCACGTCAACGCCGCCGCCATCTTAGCTAAGTCAACGTTTCCATAACTCTCATTACTGGACTGGAGAAAAATGATTTTATTTTTATTCGCCTGCTTGTTTTCTCAAATATGGTAGATTATTACTTAAGATGCACATTACTTTTACTATACACATTTACTATTACTAACCAGGTATGTTCTGACAGAAAAGCATATTGTGAAATGAATGATATCACATTAGTGATGCCTCCACAATTCTTAACCCAAAAGTTTAAAAGCCCAAAATATACATGACAAGTGTGCAGCTCTCGTGATTCCTTATGAAATAAATCATTTTCTCACTATCGAGATATGTAACTGGAGATTGTTTTGGACATCAGGCAGGTCATAAATCACTGATATCAGTTAATAAATAGAAGTGTTTTGTTTTTAATCTGGATAAATCAGCTCTATCGTTTAGTTGCATTCAAGGGGACCGAGACAATATCTATATATGTCTATAGTATATTTATTCAGAGCGCATATATTTGCGTGTGTTTTATTTGAATTGAATCCTAACCCAAAATAGAAATGTTTTATTTCAGCAAATAGAACTGGATACAGCTGGATATAAAAATGAACTAAACTAAATGTTCACAGTTGTACGTTATTATATTTGTCTGTGTCACATATTTAGGACCAATCAGCATTCAGAATGTGTGTTTTATAAATGTTGACTGTCATGTGTATTGTGTGTTGATCATGTGTATACGTTTGTGTTTCATTTCAGATGATAAGAAAGACATTGATCATGAAACAGTGGTTGAAGAACAGATCATTGGAGAAAATTCTTCTCCAGATTATTCTGAATATATGACTGGGAAAAAACTTCCACCTGGAGGGATCCCTGGAATTGATCTATCAGATCCCAAACAGCTGGCTGAGTTTGCCAGGTAAGATCATATCTCTTTACATGAACATTCATTTCACATTATTATGTGGACGGATGTGTATGAGGGTCAGTAATAAATCTAGATTTGTGTATAGTAGTTGGGTATGTTATTGCTGTAGGGTTGAGGGTTTATCTGCTTTTACATGTGCTCTAGTAAACTGTATTTTTAGGTCTTATAGATGTAAATGACATAATAAATACAGTTATTTTTGGCTTCTTTTGTATGTGATTGTGATTTAGGTTACAGCCAATAGAATGAGACATGATTTATTGTAGATTGTGATAGCTGGATGGGATGTTTTGAGTTTTTATATGGGAAATATCACTTTCATTTCTGACATTCGTGACCCTGGACAACAAAACCAGTCATAAGTGGCATTGTATGGGACAAAATTATCTATCTTTCTTTTATGCCAAACATCATTAGGATATTATGTAAAGATCATGTTCCATGAAGATATTTTATTAATTTCCTACCGTAAATATATGAAAACTTTTCTTTTGTGAATGGATGCCGTGCTAAGGACTTCATTTGGAAGGCAATTTTTTTTTCCAGATTTTCAAATAGTTGTATTTCTGGCAAATATTGTCCAATCCAGCTTTCAGATGATTTATAAATGTCCATTTAAAAACTGGACTCTTATGGTTTTGTGGTCCAGGGTCACATTTGTGTTTAACTGGTTATATGTCTAGATCTGTTATTTTTCTTCTATTATTATTTGTGTGTACTCTGTTTGTTCACTCAGATAAAGATAAACAAAAACAACGGCTTATATCACGTTTAAAGGTTTTCAGCGATGATGTTTCATAAAGACATTTTTCTCATGTTTCTCAGCCCCTTCAGTAAGAGTCCTGTCCGGTGAGTCTCAGTTAATCTCAGTTAGACGCTGATGATGATGATGATGATGATGATGACAGGGTTTGAGGGTTTATATTGGTCACTATGGTGATAGTCACTTTAGACAGTAATATACACAACTATAGGGAGCAGGTTTCACAGGGCAACACCTTCTAAATACACACGTCATCATTTACAACAGCACAATGTCTTAAAGCTGAGTTTGTGTTTACACACAGCTGCTGTCTGAATAGAATGAGCTGAAAGTTATTTCTATTGATTTAGAATGAAGCCGAGGAAGATCAAAGAGGATGACGCACCCAGAACCATCGCCTGCCCGCATAAAGTAAGTGATGATGATGATGATGATGATGATGTACAAACATCACACATTTCTTCTAACACGAGCTGTTTGTCACAGGGCTGCACTAAAATGTTCAGGGATAATTCAGCCATGAGGAAACACCTGCACACTCACGGGCCTCGGGTTCACGTGTGCGCTGAATGTGGTAAAGCGTTTGTGGAGAGCTCCAAATTAAAGCGTCATCAGCTGGTTCACACCGGAGAGAAACCCTTCCAGGTATCATGAGATGATCCGTTTAAACACACGACTGCTGTTATATAAATGAAGATGAGATCTGATCTGAGTGTCACTTTTCACTATATATTCAGTATATACATCATAAGATTTCTATAATCACTCAGTAAAATGAGTACTATGACCTTGTTGTTGTCATGATTTGATCATGTCTAATTCTCTGTGTCGTTCTCTTGTGTGTAGTGCACTTTCGAGGGCTGTGGGAAACGCTTCTCGCTGGACTTTAACCTCCGGACGCACGTTCGCATTCACACTGGGGACCGGCCCTACGTTTGCCCGTTTGACGGCTGCAATAAAAAATTCGCTCAGTCCACCAACCTCAAATCACACATTCTGACACACGCGAAAGCCAAAAACAACCAATGAGCACTTGCGTTCTGTGTCCTAAAGCCCCGACGCCGACGGCATCTTACCCCACGGAGAGACGAATCGATGCTCCGCTCGGTCACGGCGAAGAACTTGAAGCGGCGGTGACCGTGATAAAGACCCCTCCGGCCGATCCGGGCCCAAACAGACTCTCCTGAAGCTCTTGCGTTTCATAACGACGGCACATTTCAGATGATAAACTCTCGCTTTTTACCACACACGTGACATGAGGACATTTGAACCGTTGCCTCATTATTCCACTTTTACTTTAATCTCATATTGACGTATAGCTTTTAATTTTCTATTTCTCAAGTGTGCATATTGTACACTTATTTCTGGGATATGTTTAGTAATGATCATGAATTATCCCTGATGATTTAGGAGTGGTGACGTGTTCTTCACAGATGGGGTGATGATATTAGTTACTGTAAATGATGATGCTTAAAGTATTTTTATGTATTTTTCGTTGTGTTCGTTTATGTTTTCTGCCTGTTGTTTTGTATGGTTGTACTGGAACCATTAAATGCTGGTGTGAGATCATGTAGAATTGAGCAACAGCGAGTCGCTCCGTGTGTTTCTGCTTTAGACATCGGTTGCTTTTCTCTTCTTGTCCTGAACTGTAGAGCATGAGATGGATGCGGTAAAGCGTCTCGTCTCGCCGCGGTAAACTGCAGTGTTAACTGATGATGTTTTTCTTTATTAGAATGTATGT
The DNA here is from genome assembly GCA_019155185.1 of Beaufortia kweichowensis. NCBI lineage: Eukaryota > Metazoa > Chordata > Actinopteri > Cypriniformes > Gastromyzontidae > Beaufortia > Beaufortia kweichowensis. The sequence goes on from CM032807.1 coordinate 153,685, forward strand.
AAAGGTCTAAACTATCAACTATCCTTTGTTTATATTTACACCTCACCTGTATTCCAGTGAGCTAATATTAAAAAAAAAAACAGAGGGAAAATATATTTTGTCACATTCATTGTCATGTAAATTTATGCTGATAGTGATTGAACCAAAAACTGCTCGATTTCACTTTCTTTAGAGATTTCACTGTCAAAGTGGGATCACACAAACACTACACAAAATCACGTTTGATGGATTAAAAGTATTGATAGATATAAAAATATTTTGGGAATAAAGAAACTTCATGAGATGATTGTAACGATACGCGTCATCTTACATGTATGTCATATATTAAGTAACTTGTGGTATTGATCCTTTTGGGGATATTATGCATATTTGACAAGTTTATTTATAATAATTTGATCAGGGTTTGTCCTCAATATCACATTTCTCAGTCTTATGAAATCTCTATAAAATGTAAACGGTGTGCTTTCATGACATCTTCCTCCAGGAAGTGACATCACGTTCGGAGGGAAAAACAGCAGAAATATTGGTAAGTATTAACAGATGGATTGTGATGAATTCTGTGGTGTTTGATCATATTTACTGGGTAATTTGAGTCAAAAATGCATTTGATGAAAGTCTGTCTGATAGGACAATGTGAAAAGAGTTTGTAAAAGCAGCAGAATTGATCTCCACATGATGTAACTAATGAATGAGCTCTTCAGTTCTGTTCAGGATTTTCAGTGTCTCATCCTTAAACTTGAGTTCATGAAGTGGTCCTGATGAAACTGTGTCAGTGTGTGTGTGTGTGTATTTGTGAAGTTCACACACTCACATGTGATCAGAAAGTCAATGAGCTGATCTTATGCTAATGACACCAAAGATTTCACAGCTTATATTCTTTGATCCCTGAACAACTTTTGTCAGATTCTTTCCAGAGACATTTGTGTCTCCACAGTGGTTCTATATTTTCATCAAATACACTCTTTTTCAGTTATTTTGTAATCTAACAAACAGTAATATCATCATCATCAGTCATTTTTGAACTTGTGGGGAATTTTTTGGTCACCATGAGAAAAACTGCTTTTAAATCACACTAAATGATGTTTATGTTAAAAATGTATAAATGTTTGTGTGAGTGTTTAGGGTTCGAGTGAGGCTTGCACCATACAACATACTGTGTGTGTGTGTGTGTGTAGCTGCATGTTTCTGTTACCTTGGCAACATGTTTCTGCATGTGAAATGCAGGCAGGACTCGCGGTTCACCTGCTTTACACACACACACACAGTATAATGTAATTCACATCATCTTATCACCTACATTAACAACTATTCATTTAGAATGAGTAAATGTCCGTGTGGAGAACATCATATTGTCATGTGTTCTCTTGTGGTAAGAAGCATGATAAACCAGTTGAGTCTTTGTTGGTTTTGTGTTGTTAACAGTATAATCTCAGATGTTGGAAGACATTAGCTGCATACTGTATATGTTGTGCTTTAATATAATGATAAATAATATAATGACTTCTATATCATTTAATAAAACTGCTCAGAGTAATAATAATAACATGTAGTGTGTTCACGGAAGCATCATAGAAGCATGCTGTAATGTAATAAATGTGTAGAGGTCACGGGGGATATAGAGTAAATCCATGATGTGGGACACGGTCATCACGTATGTCTAATGTTGACTGTAAAGTTTTCATTGTGTTCTTTGTATTGCAGACGTAATCACAACCAGTATTAACAAGGACGTTCATTTGAAGCATTCATCATTTAGATGCTTGGAACTGCTTCAGCTCATAGAACTCTTTGTTGATAATTTCTCACTACAGGTATGAAGAGATTCTGTGTATATCACGTCATTTATATTCTGTTCTCGGTGTGAGGAGTTAATTGAGTTCATGAATAATATAAAGTGACAAAGTCAAATGATGTGGTGAAAACAGAAACTTTACTTCTCATTTATTCCTCTTGATTCATAAAGTTATGTTAAATTATGAAGTCACGTGAACTCAAACAGTACATGATATAATGAGCGGGCAGTGTTTAGATATCTGCAGTCCTGCTGAAAGTCACTCCATGTGTTTTATAACTGGACTAAAAATATATTCCCTGTATTTTTATCTTATCCAGTAAAAAAGGGATCCGAGACAGTTACATATTCATATATTTAATATAATTATCACATAACTCCTAAATTGAAGTGTTTCGTCACAATGGTTTTAATTGATGTTTTGATTGATTGTGCTTTAAACAAGTAAAACATCTGTCAGTGTATATGTGATGTTTCCAGAGGAGCACGTGCAGATAATTGAAGCGGATAATTCATTATTAGTAATGGCATCGTCTGCCCTACCAGCGCAAGAAAGAACCGAGCAGCCTTCCCTTCATTCTCTCTAGTGTTTCAGCATCTCTCCTCCACAGAGTCCTCCTCAAATACACATATTATCCCTCTCGCTTATTATCTGCTAAGGCAAACTCGTGAAATATATATATATATATATAGTAATTTATGAATTTAAACAATACACTACAATGTGTAATTCAATATGTCACAAAATCTTAGAATGACTGTATAAATGCAGAATGTAAAACACATTAAGACTGCATAGATTTCACAGTTTATTTTACACAACTTAACATGTTTGTATGCAGTGTTTGTATTATTCCATAAAACAAAGAAATATACAAGTCATAGTATAATGTTACTCTTCTATATGCAAGAAAAACAGTATTGAATTTGTGCTTAAAAAACATCAGCCGGTCCTTTCCGTCTCAGTCTGTCTCAGCTTACTTGCTTTTGCATTTCAAGGGTGACCACGTCTCATCTGGAAACCAAAGGTTTTTAAAGTCTTTCTTAACTTTACAGCCTGATAGTGTAACACAGAAGATCATCAGATGATCTATTAAAAACCATTATAACGTGCTTTCTAGAACCCATTCAGACTGAGACAGAGATGATCTCCTGCTGCGTCTCTCAGCAGCGTCCATCTGCGGAAGATCACCGCCACTCATTGATAAACTGCGTTTGGATCGCAGGCCGTCAGACGGATGGTAACTCACGTAACCGGCTCGTTCGCAGGAGTCCACGAGGTTGAGAGAGTGACGCCGACTGACCCTCACGCAGCCCACCGGGACCGTCTTATAGTGATGAAGATTCTGGAGCTGCGCTCTTCTTGATCCTGGAGTCACCATGGTGGAGTAAGCCCGTACGGTGGCTTTGGGACGGACTCTGGCCGAGTTGTTCTTGTTGCCGTTCTCCATCTCTGCGGCGATCTGTCCCTCGGCCCGTGCCGGTCGCAGGGGACTGGGTGACGCCGGGTGCCAGCTGTGGCTAACCGAGGACGTGGAGACGGTGCAGTCGAGTTTGGATATACGGGACGTTGCCGTCGGTGCGGACGTCGGTACAGATTCCACTTGTGGAGACACCTTCCGACACGCGTCTCGCTCCGGACCCAGAACCTGCTTGGACACGGACTTGATGATCCCACAGACCTGCAGATGTTCAGTCCTGGACTGGGAACGGACGTCTCCTAGCTCTACTTCTTTCTCAACGCCTTCCTGGTTGCACACTCTGTAGCGCACGATGAGGAAGATGATAAACGCCAGCACGGATGCCACGATGACGCCTCCGATGATGACGACAATGGTGCCGCCGAGGAACTGAGACTGCATGAAATGACAGCGAAGATACTGCGGCTCTGTGGAGAAGTGAACGCAGCCCACCACGCGGGTGGCCGTCAGCGCTGTCACGGCGTCGTCGTAAATGGCCAAAACGCACAGGTCATACGTGGTGCCCGCTGCCAGATTGTTCACCGTGATGCTTTTACTGGTAGGAGGAATCATCCTGCAAAGACAGACGGTAAATAATAGTTAAGTTTTCTATCACAGAGCTGCTCTTGTGTTCAGTAGTTTTGTAGTTTGTATTAAAGAAATATCTTTTGACTAATTGTTACAGTATCGTTTATTCAACCATCTTCTCTAATGTACAGCAAGATTAAAGAGAGAACAGCTCACCTGTACACCAGAGAGTCGTCATAGGTGCCGTTGTATTGAACCTGGAACATCCGAATCCCTGGAATATTACGCTGAAAGTTAAACTTCACCAGAGCAGAGGAAGCTGTGATTTCAGAGATCAGTACCCGCCTCTCCTGTCCACTTTTATTGTTGCCGATGGAAGATGCGCCGTCGCTCTTGGCGGATGTGGCGATGTCGGACGAGCCCGGGTCTGGCTCCTGCACCATACTGGTGTCATTGGTGAAGTGTGGAAGTTTGGTGATGAGCAGATCCACCGTCTGCTGAGCCTCTCCGGACGGATTTGACGCCACGCAGGTAAACGAGCCCGAGTCTTTTACCGTGCTGATGTGAATGTCTAGGGTACCGTCGCTGTGGACCACGGCGCGGCTCGAGTTGGACACCAGCCTGCCGTCGGGGGCGATCCAATGGATGACGGGATCCGGGTCGCCGCGGGCTTTGCAGCGTAAGGAAACTTGCTGTCCCTCCAGCGCCCGGGTCTCCTGCGAGTGTCGAGTGATAAGAGGAGGCTCGCAGAGAAACTCCTCCTCAGACACGGTCCAGAAATAACGTCCGGCGAGATGCTGCGGTGCCGCGCAGGTCTCCAGATCGTCCTCTCGTCTCAGTCTCCGGAGCCACAGCAGCTCACAGTTACAGTGAAGAGGATTGCCACCAAAACTAAGAGCAAAAGACGACGGGCCTAAAACACCCGACGTGGCCAGAACGCCCGCGCGCTGAAAGACCGGATCAGGCGGAAGCTTGTGAAGTTTGTTGGAGGTGACGTCCAGACGCTTGAGTTTTTGAAGCCCGGAGAAGGTTCCTTCAGGTATGTAGTTGATCATGTTGTGATCCATGTTTAAGGTGTGCAAGCTAATCATACGTTGGATGGCCACCCACGGCGCGCTCTCCAGATTGTTGTAGGACAGATCCAGCTCTTCGAGAGCCAGCAGGTCATTGAAAGCTCCTATGTGGATGTGCGTGAGCTGGTTGTTGTTCAGAATGAGATGATGAAGCTTTGACATGCCGCTGAACGTGTCGTTTGTTATGTGAGTCAAGCGGTTGCTATCCAGGTGAAGAGCTCGTAGATTCTCCAGGTCATTAAAAGCGTGAGGTGAAATGGAGCCTATGGTGTTTCTGGAGAGCGTCAGGTCCACCAGTTTGGTCATATTTGCGAAATCCTTACGCTTGATGCTCGTGATGAAATTGTCCCCCAGTCTGAGCTCAACGGTGTGTCTGTCGATGTTTGGTGGCACAAACAGCAGTCCTTTTTTATCACATAACGTTGCCAGATTGGGGGACAGCACCTGACAAATGCAACGCTTGGGGCAAACTTGGATCTTCTGGGCTTTTAGTGCCATGACCATAACCATCAGGTAAATAAGTAGCATCTCCATCTGGATCCTGGGGTTTGGTTAACCAACCTGTGTAAGAGAGAGAGAGAGAGAGAGAGATTTCTCAGTATTCACATCAGATGAATCAGATAAACAGTAAGTGTGACAGTCCAATTTCATTTCCAATCCCAATGAAATGCTTTGGTAAACATAATGTATTAACAACAGAACGACAAGACAGACCGAGGGCTCATGTGTTTGCATCTTCAAGCTTTAGTTTATGTGTCATAGCTCTGTGTGTGTTGTGGTTATCTGGTGGCAGCTCATTCTTATTCTACAGAGGACATACATCTGCATTTGAAAGATCACAAAGTCATTGATTTTACTTTTTCTTTTCTTTTGATACAAATAAGTGAAAGCAAATGTGAGCTCGAGAGACAACAGCCAGAGCTCATATTTGCTTTTAAAATGTCTTTTACTTATTTGTATCAATAAAACAAAACGTTATTCCTCTTTTATGATGACATGGACTGTTTTTCTTTTCTTAAAACACAATATCGGCGAGAATCTGATGCTTTCTGTGGACACTACTCCATCGCTTTGCTGTTTTTGAGATGAAAGGCTCATCTGGCCGTCTTCAGGATTATTCAGACGTCTCTAAAGATTAAACCCAAAGAGCATCATTACAGATGCTGCCACATCAGAAATAATGCATCACTGCTTTAACATTGATCCGCTCAACACTGATCATCATCTTTACATTTACATTTACGCATCTGATTTATTACTTACACCGGATGAGAAGCACATTCTCTCAGTGACTGATTTCATATCAGCTATGATTCTGAATGTTTGTAAAGGTCACTGTCTTTCATTCTGACGTGTGTTGTATTATACACATTTGAGAAATATGAAATATTGATTCTTCATGTCTTTAATCACCTGACTGTAATATTCTCATGTCTGCTGTACAACCTCATAACATGGAGTGAAATTATAACAATATGAAACTGAAAATTCACATCTTTTAAATGTGTGTGTTTTAAAACCATGACAATGTCAAACATCCTTCAACAGTATAGCAGGAGTGAAGGCATATCAGAAAGCATATGATAATACCCTTCCATACGAGACGTCTGTGATCGCATTATACTTTCATGACAGACTACACTGAGGTGAGACCTGAATGTTAAAACAAGAGTTATACTCATAACAGCATCTGTCGTCTGAGCGAAATGTATCAGCTGACAGGAAAAACATTTATTACATGTCTTACTGTTGAATCAAACTCGGCATAAATTCATCTTTCTCCAGATATGGACACAGAAAGCAAACACTGCTGTCAGGTATTATCATCCACTGCTCAGGGTTTGATCTGATCACATGATGATGGCATGTGCATCTCTACTCTTTCATTATGTCACACACATGTATTGTGACCTCAGCACAGGGACATGAGCTCAAACAGCTGTCACGTCAATAAAATACAAACTGCACAGCATTAAGTGCTCTATGATCTCATATAGCAGAAAGATACAAAGCAAAATAATAATCAGAACTGAAATAATGAAATGATGGGTCTCTTTGCATATCAAATCTCTTTTCTTCAGGAGCCTCTGTTACCGCTGTTGTTTTCATCCAGCTGGCTGCATTAGTTGCCAAAGCGTCTGGATGTTCAGCGAGCCGCTGCAGAGATGTGAATGTGCTATCCCATGCCTCACAGAGAGAGAGAGAGAGAGAGAGGATTTTCCAACACAACAGGATCTGCTGCAGAAACCTGCATGTTTGACTCTATAAGATGGCAGATTTAGAGATGTTGTGAAGTTTTCACACGTGCACAGCTGCTTAAGTGAATCTATTCAAATGAAACATTCACTGCATTTACAGCAATAATTTACACCAGACGTAATCATTCTAAACCCGCTGTTATTAAGAACTTAATAATCTGTGTCACTACACAAAATAAAACCATACCGCTTGTTTTGTGTGAGAAACAAACATCTCATGCTGTCATACACCAGGCTAACAAGACTCACATCGGTCAGTTATCAGACTATAATAATTCATCTTAGTGAAAAACGTTTTGAGCAGGAAGTCTTCTTCAAACACAGCCGAGAGTATTCTCTTCTTTCTTTGTATTGACGTCTGACAGATGGACATAAATGATTTAAAGACTGACTGCAGACAGGTCATTTTCAGCCAGTGTTGATGTTCTAAAGAGTAATTCATAATGTAGAAGCAAGTTTTTTCTAAAAAGATTAAAAAGAAAACTTCCAAAAAAAATCCAAATCTATGAAATTCATTGAGCGTTAGACTTTGTTCATCTAAAAAGCACATTTCTCTACATGTCGACTGGTTAAAGAGTAAGAAAGAGCTGAAAAGTCTTCTTAAATGTGAAGCGACTCTTTATATTTTTGTGAAAGATTACAAATAACAATTTTTTCAAGCAGATTTTATGTCCAAAATCATTTTGATAAATCTATGAGTGCTCTGCTAAAACACCTGCAAATGTTAGATTATTATATATTATAGTGCAGCTGATCAAAACAGACTGAAACAATGTTCAAAGATCATGTTTAAAGCAAACACCTGTCTTCAGTAGACCAAAGTTGTGTTCATCTTCTATCACCTTTAAATGATTCAGAGGATGAAGTAGGCCTTGTCATGTACATGATAAAAGAAATACATCTGAGATGAGCTTTATTTGAGGTGTAAACATACAAAATCCAGATCTAGATAAATAATAAAACCAACTCATTCCCATGCAAATATAGATATAGAATATAGAAACCTTTCTGTCCACGAGGAATTTCTGAATTTTAGAATTGCTGTAATATAATAAGCAGCATTAGCTCAATAATATATTATATGGATTGGCAATGACAAAAGACCTGCATGCATTACTACAGCTAAAGAGAATATGTGACCTTGTAGTATACTGTATCTGTTCAGTCCTATATATATATATATATATATATGTCCATATTTACATGATGTTCCCGTATATCTGTCCTCAAGATCTTAGTGAAGATGCTCCACAGAGATCCAGCATCAGCATCATCAGGAAAAAATGAAAGAATTTACCTGCAGAAAATATCAGCTGAGCTTCATAGCAGCAGAAATCTTCACTGAAGTCATCGCATCTTCAGCAGGTTTCACTCATATCGCTTCATTTTCAGATGACCCAAATAGATATCTGGGCGATCCCAACATCACATTACAGCATCATTACAGGCTCGTGTCCTTCATCACAGCTGAATTAAACACGCGCGCGCGCGCACGAGGGCATGTGCACTTTGTCATGTGCTTGATATGATCGTTGTGTTTGCCGTGAATAAATCCGCAGACAGACAGAAATGTCCCGTTATCTCTCCAGCCGGGATCGCCTCTCCGCATTACGCCTGCATGCACCCAAATTACCCATCCTACTACGGCGGACCATCGACTCATGAATATTAATGAGATAGCGCTGACGTCACTCTGCGGGCTTCCAATCGGACTGTTGTATTTGGAATATTAATCGCGTTGAGTTGCTGCCCTCCAATAGTCACCGTTTCCTGAAATATTCATTAGATCATGTTATATTGTATTTAATGTGTCATTTATACGGAATGTCGTCTGTCTGTGAATGTTGATTTAGGATGTTGCTGTATGTGTCTAAATATTGACCGTTACCTTCCAATGGCGAAGTGAAGCTTCTGCACATCAATAATCCTTTTCTATAGTAGGATTGATCGATTCTTGGGCTCGTCAGAGAAAACGCCTTTGAGGAGACAGCAAAGACTCCGAGCGAATCTAAATCAGTCTGTCTGATGTCACGAGCTTTATATCATCATACATCAATAGCTTTAGTAATGCACGTGCACGCGAACGCAGATGAATATAATCGAGCAGAAGCCTAAATCATATAATCATATGCAATTATATAGATGGTGTCTCATTGTCTACATCCTGGTAATTATTTCATATAGACACAGTTTCTCCAGCCATCAGTGGGTTTATATCTGTCAATCAAAAGGTCCTAACATTATTATATCTGTACAATCATATTCTATATAAGATCTTATTGTTATTGTTGTGTGTTATTTCAGACAGATCTGCTGATTCTTCTGTCAGTCCAGTACGGCTCTTTATCATTAGATCAACGGTCATGTCATCTTCAAGAGCATCTGCAGCACTTTGACTTCATGACACTTTACAGATGAACATGAGCTGAGATCATCATCTGAGATCATCTCATACACACGTGTTACACGTGTCAGGTATGTACAGTAGATTTGTGAATGTTGATGAGTCCTCTCTCATGATGTTGGGTCATGTGTCTGGTTGTTATGTGGTGTTCTGGATGGTTGCTAGGGTGTTGCTATGTATAGCAGTACTCAGGGTTCGTCCAACTGACTAACATGAGCAATAAGAGTTATGCAAACAGTAATACAGTCTGAAAACCTTCAACACCCAAAGAAGCTTTCTGTTTCATAGAAGAAAGTCCAGTGGCATGGCGAAGGTTTCAGCACATTCGGTCTTTGCCGGCGCTTACTTATTACTTTTAATAGTAGGAAATTATATCTTACTCATATTTAACCATTATCTTGATTTCTCATATGATTGAAATATAATTTTACTATATATTTATATAACCATTAAATTTAGATAAATGTTTGATTCGTCTGCCTTATTCTAAATTATACTCATTACGACTAGTAGCTCTTAGATGGCCGTTTCCTACAGTCCACTACTAAACGTACTTTATTTAGCCCCCTTCATTAAAATAATAATTTACTTACCAACCAGAGGTCATGACCACTCCATAGAGATAAGCCGACCAACATCTCCAACGGCAGCTTTATATAATCATGCCATAGAATAATATTACAGTAATCAGAGGTTGAGGCTCATCCCATTTAGATTGGTCAGAAATTAGCCCCTACGGTCTAAGTACACTTAAACTAATGCCAAGTTATTAGCCGGATCAGATTTTGCAGTCACTGTACATTGAGGTGTGCTATCTGAGATGAAAATGCAACTCTTTCCCAGGATGTGATGTGCTTTTGGTAAGCAGCATCTTGGCACTATAAAAAGGTAAAGAAAATGGTGCTTTAAAGAACCTTTGACAAAAGGATTCTGTAGGGAAACAAATATGATTTTTCTATGGCATCACTATGAAGAAGCTTTTGAAGCAGATTTATTTTTAAGAGTGTGACATTTTTCAGTTTATGTCATTTGAATGAAACAAAATGTACTTCTGCTTGATAATGACACATTTCATTTGCATATGGAAAAAATGTGTCTAAACTTTATGTTTTACCTTCATGTGCTGGACGTCACTGATTCCCAGTCATGATAAACTGGAACAGTTGATACAAATCAGTTTTCTGACAGTGATGAAATTCTCTGTAAACACAATTTCACTCTATTGAGTTAATCAATGTAAAGTATTTATTTATGAACAAATATATGAGTTCAACCAAATTAATTCAATTCATATTTTCACAATTTACCAAATATGCAAAGCAGCTTTTCATATATTACAGAAGTAACAGATATATATTCACAGCGTGTTTGTCTACAGATGTTTATTATTATAGAACAGTATGTGTGTAATGTGGTAAAGGCAGTACTCCACACATGACTGTGATATGATCAGATGATCAGATGGATATTACAAATATTATTCTTGTGTAATGAAAATGAAGAAAACCCTTCATCATTTAATAATGCAACAAACAACTATAACCTAAACAACAGCTAAATATAAATAGATGAGACAAACAATTATACCATGACTTTAGTCTTGTGAGAGATTTTGTTTATTTCTGTAAATCTAAAAACATTTGTTGAAGATTATACCATTAACTGTAAAGATTTTATTTAAGGTTATACAGAACAGTATAAAAATGAATAATCTATTGACAGTTTAATCATGTATTAATGTAGCTCTAGCCATACAGAAATAACATTTTTATTTATTCTTATAATATCAGTGAAGGTATTAAACCAAACAATTTAGAAATGAAAATCATTTTTGTCTGTTGTGTTTCGCGTCACAAGCAGCTGGTGACGTACGACACGCCTACAAACACCCACGTCACGAGCAGCTGCCGCTGTCAATAATCAAGCAGAAGTTTTTAAACACGGGCTCCAAATAATCTCATACATAGATTTAGATTTCATAAGACATTAAAGTTGATCATTTAGCACATGATTATAATCGGAGGAATCTGCAGGTCGATCGTCACAGCTGTTGGTGTAATTTAGCACGTTAGCAGCTAGCAGATATAAAACTACAGACAGAAAGTGTGAAATATATAACATGTGACGTCATGTGTTTATTACAGAAGATAAAGAATGAAATGAATATGATGAGAACACATTACTGGTACATATGAGCAGCTGTGGATATTATAGATCAAGGTACAGTATATGTGTGTGTGTCTGTGTGTGTCTCTGTGTGTGTGTGTGTGTGTGTCTCTGTGTGTGTGTGTGTGTGTGTGTGTGTCTGTGTGTGTGTGTGTGTGTGTCTGTGTGTGTGTGTCTGTGTGTGTGTGTCTGTGTGTGTGTGTGTGTGTGTGTGTGTGTGTGTGTGTGTGTGTGTGTCTGTGTGTGTGTGTGTCTGTCTGTGTGTGTGTGTGTGTGTGTCTGTGTGTGTGTCTGTGTGTGTGTGTGTGTGTGTGTGTGTGTGTGTCTGTGTGTGTGTCTCTGTGTGTGTGTGTGTGTGTGTCTGTGTGTGTGTGTGTGTGTGTGTGTGTGTGTGTCTCTGTGTGTGTGTGTGTGTGTGTGTGTGTGTGTGTGTGTGTGTGTGTGTGTGTGTGTCTCTGTGTGTGTGTGTGTGTGTGTGTCTGTGTGTGTGTGTGTGTGTCTGTGTGTGTGTGTGTGTGTGTGTGTCTCTGTGTGTGTGTGTCTCTGTGTGTGTGTCTCTGTGTGTGTCTCTGTGTGTGTGTGTGTGTGTGTCTGTGTGTGTGTCTCTGTGTGTGTGTGTGTGTGTGTGTGTGTGTGTGTGTGTGTGTGTGTCTGTGTGTGTCTCTCTGTGTGTGTGTGTGTGTGTGTGTGTGTGTGTGTGTGTGTGTGTCTGTGTGTGTGTGTCTGTGTGTGTGTCTCTGTGTGTGTGTGTGTGTGTGTGTGTGTGTGTGTGTCTGTGTGTGTGTGTGTGTCTCTGTGTGTGTCTCTATGTGTGTGTGTGTGTGTGTGTGTGTGTGTGTGTGTGTTTAATCATTACAGCATCATTTAATTCATCGACACTTTCAGACATTCAATATTTCTCATGTACAGTACAGAATGAAATGTTTCTCATCTGATTTAATGTCTGAAATTAGTTTTGTAGACAAAAATATATTTGTGCAAATAAATATTTTCGTTTGTTTCTGTGTTTCACAAAATGACAATTTTACCTTCAATGCTATAAATAAATAAATAAATGAATAAGAGTAAAAATCAGTCAAAAATCATCTCAGGATGAGACCTGAAGAAACTGACTGAGAAAATAATGCCAAGAAAACCTTTCTGTAAGTTCTAGACAAAGAGTCAAACACTGAAGATGATCAAATATTGCATTTATTCTTCTGATTGTATTTTTTAATCGTTACATTTGTGTAATTTTATAGTTTTGATGCTTTAACTGCTACTCTAGGAAGAAATACTTAAAGTTTTAATAAAGAATTCAGAAAGTGACCCTAAAGTTTTGATGTCAGCTGTAAAACCTCATGATCACTTATGTGAATGAATTCTCTGTTCCTCAGGATCAATCACATGTTATACAGGACAGTTCAAGTTTCTTAATCATTTTGTTACTCATTGCTCATGAGTAATTAGCAGGAACATCTTATAATTGTAGAATGACAGTGATTTCTGAAGATTGTGGTACGGTCTCTTATGTTTTCTCAGACGGTTGGATGATGTCAGCACTGATCTGTCTTCAGCTGATGTCTCTGTTTGGACGGTGTTTGTGTCAGCTGAACGAGATGAACGCTGTTGATGTCTTATCCCTGTCCTCTCGCAGTCGTCCTGCTAACAGCAGTCACGTCATCTATGGGATCATGTTTGACGCCGGCAGCACGGGCACACGTGTTCATATCTTCAGCTTTACATACAAACATCCAGGTGAGAATCTCATAATAACTGTGTGGTTTTTATTAGGTCATATTAAACATTACAAGTTATGTTTTACGAAAAGACACAAAGATTATGTTTAGGAAAGTGACACACTGGAAAAAAAGACAATATCACAATACATATTTTTGCTTTTTTACGGTAAATTGTGTAGATTATGGTGAGAGCATCATCACATGTTACTCTTTTCTGATTTATGCAGATGAGATGCTGGTGTTGATGAATGAAACGTTTCATTCAGTGAAACCTGGTTTATCATCATATGCAGACACACCAGAGATTGTGAGTGACTTATTACTGACATTTATTGCATTTAGCTGATGCTTTTATCCAAAGCTACTTACAAATATTAGGAGACAATGAAGCGATACGTCATAAGAAGGTAACAATAATATCTCCAGGCTGGAGATACAGTACGTGAGTTATTGAGATTGGCTATAAGAACAGTTCCTCAAGAGGAATGGAGAAGAACACCGGTCCTCATGAGAGCCACTGCTGGATTCAGACTAATGTCAACATCTAAAGCCCATCAACTATTACAGCAGGTACAAACCACACACAAAGTCTGAAAGTCACTGAAATGAACTTTTCCATCTAGACTCAATATATGTTGTTAAATACTGAAGATGATGATTCACTTCAGATTCTCATTTAACACCTAATGGATCCGTTTTAACCTAACAACAAACCCTTTCATACCAGTATGTTTCAGTTGTATTTTTCTCTGTCTTGAGGTGCGAGATGTGTTTGATGACTCGCCGTTTCATGTTCCTGCTGACAGTGTCCAGATCATGAATGGAATAAATGAAGGTGTGTTTTTTCTCATGTAAGAACAGAAAACACATGCGTCTCATACAGACAGTGATGAACAGAAAGTCAGCAGGTGAACGTGATCTTCACCACACATTCTACAGTCTGATATAATCAGTCTATGTGCACTTGGTCAATTATAAACATTCTGTAATTACATCAATAAACTTTTTATTGCTTGGCAGAAGATTGATGTATTGTTTCATATGATTCTTAATGAAATGATTATTTTTTTGCATTGTCCTTTAATATATTGCCATCGTAAAGTCACTGTAATCCCTCACAGGTGTTCTCGCGTGGGTCACGGTCAACTTCCTGACAGGTGAGATGTTGTTTTACTCTCTATACGACATCTTTAAGGAAATGTTCTGTGTGGACTTGAGTGAGTGTGAAATCTGATTGGCTGGTGGCTGAAGGGGAGGGGCTAGTGACATCATTCAGATGCTCAGCAAATCAACTTATTACATTTAGATGAAGGATTATGAAAACAAGTTGTATTGCTTAAATCAATAAAGACAATATTGAACGTGTGTCAAGTGAATATTCTCATTTCAAATGAACTGTAATTATTAAAGTTTCTCACTGATTCCTGTGATCCTTGTGTTTTTCTTTATATAGATCATCAGATGCTTTATAAGACTCCTGCTTTTATGTGTTTCAGGTCACCTTCATCCCAACACACAGAAGACAGTGGGAATACTGGACTTGGGCGGAGCTTCTACTCAAATCACTTTCCTTCCTAAATCACGGGTCAGTGCGTGTCTGTTTGATGCCTCATTAAACTCTGGAGGAAGTGTGTGATGTTACCTGCACCAACAGCTAAAACAGATCTGTGGTCATGTGTCGTCTCAACAGAAAACCATTGAGAGGGCAGATCCAGATTACATCGCAAGATTTCACATGTTTAACTCAACATATCAGCTCTACACACACAGGTAATGTTATAAATACTGTAGAATTACTGCAGAAATGTGACGTTTTCTCTTCTTTACAGTTACCTTGGAAACGGCATCAAAGCTGCTCGACTGTCGGCTCTTGGTGCTTTGGGTTCAGAAGGTGATAATCGTCACTGACATTATGTTCTGAATTATTGTCATTCGGTGTTTAATACGTTTGATGACGTTGACATCAGTGAGTTTTATGCTGCAGGTGTGGAACAGAAAGTTTTCAGCAGTTCTTGTTTACCCAGAAAATCCACAGCAGAGTTCAGTTTTGGAGGTGTAACGTATCGCGTCAGGGGCGTCACAGAAGGTCAGAGAAACTGTGTTTGATGATCAATGAATCTCAGTAGAGCTGTAAAGAAAATCTGATTTTAAAGAAATGACTAATTATATTTTGTGTAACCGAGCTCATGTTTTCACCAATTTAACACCAGTTAAACACATTGTTCCTCGATGGAAATGCACATTTCAGCAGTTTATGATTTAAATTGTGTGTTTATGTTTTTCAGGTGAAACAGGATTTCAGATGTGTTATCAGGAGCAGTTAAAGGTTGTGAAGGGAATCATTAAACAGCCGTACGAGTTGAAAAACAGCTCAACGTTTTATGCCTTTTCATATTACTTCGATCACGCTGTGGAAGCCGGACTCATCGGTAAGACTTCATTGCATTTACACAACAGACTGACACAGCTTGACATGTGTCTCTCTATCTTCATTAATATTCCTGCTTTTATAGGAACTGTTATTATGTGATGTTCATACTGCTGTTATGGCTGTGTTTGTGGCAGAATGAACATTAGCTGATGGGTGTTCTGTTAATAACCCTTTCTTTTTTACAGATGAAGTTAAAGGTGGAGCTGTGAAAATCCAAGACTTGAAAAAACGAGCAAAAGAGTGTGAGACACTTTCTTGTGATTGAATTTATTTAACAGTGTCAGAAAAGGAATTGATTTCATGTGTTTTGTAGTGTGTAACGGAGCGTCTGAACTCCGTTTTCTCTGTATGGATCTGACATACATCACGTGTCTGCTCATTGATGGGTTTGGATTTAAAGACAGCACCGTTCTGAGAGTACGTTTGGGTCTCTGTTTGGGTTTATGGGATTTCAGATGAGACGTTTATTATTTGCTAATAAAACTCATCTCTCACTTTTTTTTTTTTTTTTTACAGATGACCAAGAAGGTAAACAGTGTGGAAACCAGCTGGGCTTTAGGAGCCACAATTAACCACTTTCACAAATTCAAGATCCACTGAATGAAAAACATCCAGAACATTTATCTCATTTTAACCTTTTAACAGTCGTTTCCATCATAAAACCTCAATGATCCCACAATCAGAACAATTTACAACCAGTTTTCATTTCCCCCGATGAATGAACATTATTGCAAAACCACATAAATATAACGATCATGAACGTGTCGTCATTTTCCTTAAGAATTATCCTTCTCTAAGAAATATTTGTTAAAAAATAAACTTTAAAATAACCTCACAGTTGTTAAACGTGAAGTTTGCTGTGCTGAATCACAGTTTTGACAGTTTACCTCACAAAGATGAATGTAATAATATCTTATTATTAAATATGTTTTTGTGAATCCTGAACTATATTGAACTTGTCAGATCTAAACTTAGGACTTAAGCTAATGTTGATCCATATGAAACTGTTCATGAATGAACGTAACCATGTTCTTTAAATAAACGTTCAGCTGCTGATAGATAAAAATGATTTATTTAACTAAAACACTTCTATAATAACTGCAATAAAAGAGGAAATGTTGTCTGTGCATTAGAAAGAGATCAGTAACATTTCAGTCTGTGGTTTCATTTCATCTGTATTTTTATTTGTTTGTTCGACCAAACTTTTAGATTTAAAACATATCTGATGTCTTTGGTAAGAAATACTTTTATCTAGAAAATGACAATATCTAAAAAGAATGAATGAGCTCCATTACAAACAGGTTTTCTAAAATAGTTTATTTACAAAAACGAGCAACGCTACAGCAGAGTGACTACATCATCAGTGTATGTGTGTCCTGTTGCCATGGTAACCAGGTCATCAGGAGGAGACAGGACCACCACCGCGTCAGAGGGACCTGAATCACAGACACATGACTTTACTGTACTTATGATTACAGTATTACAATCAATCATGATTCATTACATTTACATTTAACTGAAGCTTTTATCCAAAGCGACTTACAAATATTAGGAGACAATGAAGCGACACATCAAAAGAGGAAACAATAGAACTAAGAAGTGCTTTACAATGTTTCACAGTGATAGATAAATACCTGTAGAGGAAAGAAAAATGAAACTTTTTATGATGTCATGTGTTGGTGGAAGAGGTGTGTTTTTATCTGTTTCTTAAAGGAGGTGAGGGATGTGACAGATGAGATTGTGTTAGTGAGATTATTCCACAAGCAGAGAACAGAGAAGAAGAAAGAGCGAGAGAGAGATTTAGTGCCTTCTGTGAGGGAACCACCAGTCCACGTTCATTCACTGAGCGCAGGGTTCTGGATGGGTTGAGCTCAGGGTTCTGCGTTCTATATCATCTGATTCACTTTACCTTGTGTTCTTAACATCTGATGATTCAGACTCATGGACTCTCCGCTGCTGTCCACCTCCAACAAACTGCTGTGAGTGAGCGCTTCACCTGTCAATCAAACACAAACACCGCCTACTCATTAACAATGAGACATGTAGTGTCTCCTATAATGCAATGCACCTTCCATTTCTGAATCATCAACCATCACAGCTAATCAACATTTATTTATTAACAGCTGACTTTTTCCAAAAGATTCTTAAAAAAATGGTACTAATCAATAAAAAAACAAAACAAAGCTGACTGCTAAACATGATGCATATTCAGACACTTTTACATTCTGACTGTGGATGTGTGCGTAAAAATCTTTATTGAAGAAGAGTGAAATGAAAGCAGTCCTTACAGTGCAGTCACATGTAATAAACCCATACAGTCTAAATAGAATGACCCTAAAACAACACATCCAGAACAAAACAAGTATGTCTAGATGGTGATGCAAATAATGTACAAGAGCTGTAAAGTATTTGATATTACACGCTTAGCTGTGAATGTTGGATTGTTTGGCATAAAAGTACATATTATTGCACGTCACAACAGGTAGTAATGCACTCATATTATATTATATTTCATACAGACACCTCCAGTCTCAAGAGTAAATCATGTTTAAAGACGTTACCCATTTCCCTGCCGTCAGTGAGCGGTGCCTCCTCGCCGTGTCTCTTCTTCATGTGAACGTTTCGACTGCCGCTCTGAGAGAATGTTTTTCCACAGACTGAACACACGTGTGGCTTCTCACCTGACAACAATACGAGGAATGATGATGTCATCAGCGCACAATAAACCCAGACATTAGTATGTGTTCATCTCTATTGATCTGAGGAACATCAGTTGAAGAATCAGTTTCTCACTAAAGAGTTTTGAGAGATGAAGTGCATGACTTTCATCTTACCAGAATGAACCAGCATGTGTTTGCGAAGACTTGAGTATTCAGCAAAGCATCGGCCACAGCTGTCCACCTCACACAGGAATGGTTTCTCACCACACACACACACACACACACACACACACACACACACACACACACACACACACACACACACACACACACACACACACACAGACACACACACACACACACACACACACACACACACACACACACACACATCATAAATGCATTCAGCATGTAACTGTGCTAAAGAGTTTAGGGTTCGTATAGTTTCTGTTAGTTTAACTTTCAGGAAATACAAAATATTTTATACAATGAGCGTAATAAAGAATCCGTGTACCAGTGTGTGTGCGTCTGTGGTTCTTGAGGTTTCCAGCGGTGGTGAATTTCTTGCCGCAGTTCTTCTCGCTGCAGATGAAGGGTTTCTCTCCGTTGTGGGTTCTCATGTGAACCTGAAGCCTCTGCAAAACATAGAAACTCTTCCCACAACCTTCTGCTCCACAGCGGAACATGCGATCATTTCTGAAACACACAGTGCGTTTTCATAAACATCAGTATTCAACGCAGATCTAAATCATATATCACTGTCTGAGAGAGTCTAAAAACATCACGTCCGATGTCATGAGACGAGAGAGCACGTCCTGCCTACCTGTGTGTTTTTAGGTGGTACTTCAGGTGGGCCGGCCAGGTGAATGTCCTGTGGCAGTTCTCATACGGACATCTGTGGGTTTTCTCTGAAGGTACACGATTGTTTCGAGACAGCGGCTCTTTCTTTGGCCCTTCTGATTGACAGCTGTGAATGTGGTCACCTTGACAACAGCAGAGCAAGAGATGAACACACACGCACATCTTCTGTTTCATCTGAAGACGACTAATCACTGGCTCAATCTCTACAGCAGGCTTTGAATGACTGAAGACACGTGAGGGCTCACGCTGAGATGATCTTACTGTTGGATCTGGCATCTTTGGCCAGCTGTGCTCGTGTGGCGGCGATCAGACTGTCGTGAGCCAGCTCTTGAACGCGCAGGTACCACGGAGCGCTGCCGTCCTCTGAGATCTCCTCTTCTGCCTCCTCGACATCATCCTGTACAAACACCAGAGGCTCCGTCGATGCCGCCAAGCCTACGGACACACGGACTACTGCGTCATTATTTTAAAACACGGCCTGATGGAAATGCGTTACACAAGATCTTCTTTGCATACCTTTGGCCAGGTTGAGCAGGATGTAAGAAGTGTTGTCATGGTTCTGGAGGTCTTGGAAGAGGTTTGGTGAGCTTGTTTCTGGAGGTGATGTAGACACCAGAGGACTCCGCTCCACTTCAAACTCTGACAGTGATGGACGGATGAGGGAACTCTCTGAATCACACAAACCAAAGACAACATCATTCATTTACACATTCTGATCCGTTTTCCTTCATACGTCGTAACGTTTTAGCGTTTCACCTGCAAGCTGCAGTGGGCTACACGAAGACTTCTGTGAGGAGGAGATGAGAGGAGACGGGGGGATCTTCTGTGAGATGAGAGGAGACGGGGGGATCTTCTGTGAGATGAGAGGAGACGGGGGGATCTTCTGTGAGATGAGAGGAGGCGGGGGATCTTCTGTGAGATGAGAGGGAGGCGGGGGATCTTCTGTGAGATGAGAGGAGACGGGGGGATCTTCTGTGAGATGAGAGGAGACGGGGGGATCTTCTGTGAGATGAGAGGAGGCGGGGGATCTTCTGTGAGATGAGAGGAGACGGGGGGATCTTCTGTGAGATGAGAGGAGACGGGGGGATCTTCTGTAAGGGTTTGTTTTCCGTCTCCTCCAGACTTTGAGCCAGCGGTATGGAGGCGTTCTGAACGAACTCAACCAGCAGCTGCATGAAAGAACACAACATGAATATGATGAATGAGAATGTCTGTCAATGACCTTCAGCATCACATGTTGACATGATAACCTGATCCACACACGAGAAGTGCTCCATGTAATCAGTTCTTGAAGCACAACACTCACAATAACACATTTACAGTTCACACCTGCATTTATTGATCCATGAAAACACAATGATTATTAATATTATATGAAGATGTGTTGTGCTAATAGCAGATCTGTACCTCAGGTTTGGAGTCAAGCTCATCAGAAAGCATGGATTCAGTCTGATGTGATCTGACACAGACACACAATAACAACACAAGAGATTATAACAATCATTCATTCATCACAGACTGCAAAAGATTCAGTTGTGCTTCAGAATTGATCAGATATCACACAAATATAAATAATAATAATCATCATCATCATGAATGAAGTGTTCGTGCGGCTGTTGAATGAATGTGTTTATGTTATTGATCGTCATCACATCACCGTCATTCTCTCTGACAGATATGAAACACATCATTAATCTTTAGAAACTGAATTTACCTTCACTGCGAAGCGCTGATGTCTCTCATGGCTCACATATACAAGCGTACAAAAACACAAACACAAGCACTTCCGGCTCACGAGCGCGCTGCTGAGACGTCATGTCCGGGTCAGTCATCAGAAAACCACGTGACGGATCAGCCGCTCATTCCGCGCTTTGAGCCTAAAGAAATTACATAATAAAATGACATGTTTATATATTATTACACACAGTTTATTATTACAATTTCATGCAAATGACAATCTTAAAACTCAAAGGTTTTCATCATCCTGATAGTTCAGATGGTTTAAATCCTCATGTGAGTCTCTATCTTAAAGCATTTATTTCTGTTTAAATCATGATTTTGTGCTGTTTTCAGAATTATCACATTCATAACAGTTCATATTCCTCATAAATGAACACATGAAAAATAAAATAAAATAAAATAACTATTTGATGTTCATCATCTCTTCTTCATTTGTTATGTATTATTGCTTCTGCTTTGTGTGTTTTATTCACAGAAATCCTACAAAGTTTGTTTCCTCTCATAAACGTGTGTTTTTTTCTGTCACATTTCTATTGTTTAAACTTGTGTATAGACTGATATTTTTCTGATGTCTAACAGGTCTTTAGTCACATAGAATGATTAAACAGATGATTGAATATATTGACAATAAATACATTCTGTGAGAATTTATAATGGACACGATGAAGATTTTAAATGACTTTAATAATGTTATGGCATGAGCACACACGCATGATTATAACACAAGAATCCCTTTCACAGTTCTGCTCTACACACAGAACAGGTCTGTTATACTGTATATCATACTAATGTTACTTAAACATTTTCATCCTAGAAATAAAGAGGTTAAGACAGAATAAAAAATATTAATAAAAGCAAGAAAAGACACAAATTCTGCTAGAATCAGATGATGTATCTTCACATCTCAGTCTTTCTGAGCTCACTGTAAACATGTGACATTTCACAATATACAGAAAGAGAAAATACCACATTCCCACCAATACCTCGAAAGTCAACGTGAAAAGCCATTAGAAATCCATCTTACTTGTGTAGAATTTTACAGAAGCTGATTGGACAGAGAGTGATGATCTCTCCATCTGATCACATTCTGATGAAATATTACAAACATGTTTTTCCTCAGGAGTAATGTGCACTTTCTGAAATCAAGTGTGTATTATTCAAATAAATAGTGTCCATTTGCGGTTATGTGTTATAGCTGCCACAGACATGTTCATGATCTGTGTGTGATCAAGACACAGTAAGGCAAGGCAATGATGCTACAGCAGAAGAGAAATCCTCCATTCATCTCATTACACACGCAAAGAAGTATAAAAGGAGAAATACAGACTACATCTGTCCTGTGTCAACAGAGCAAAGCCTTATAAAATATAAAGATTTCTCTCATGCATTTGTAGAAACTCATCAAGAATGTCCAATTCACAAACAAACGACTGATTTGAATAATGGGAATCGTTATTGAGAATCATAATAAACATCAAAATAAACTAAATACAAATACAATGAATGGATGTAATGTGAATTTTTGTATTCAGTCAGACAGAAATATCTGTATTCATTACTGTTCAATTAGAATCATTGCTTTGACCAACAGTGCAAGTTGGTGAACATTTCTGGCCATCATCATGTGTGTCGAGTGTTTAATGATGTCTAACAGACAGGACACATTTCAGGCTCTTATTATTATCAAGGTCATTCTGCAGATCTGGAATGATCAAATGAATAATCATTTCAGCAGTACATCAGCTCTCTGTTCCAGAACCGAGTGTCTGTCTGCAACACACAAACTCAAAAGTCTAGTGTCCAGTGTTTGGAGGACTACATAGACACAAGAATGTGTTTTAGAAGACTAAACACAACAAGCATTTTCTGTGAGAATTGTTTGTAACATATGTGTTCTGCTCGTCTTTAATGAATGAGATTTAATTATTCATCTTTGTTTCTGGTCCAACTTTGCACAGAAAAATGCAGCAAAATGAGTGTAAACGGCAGAAGTCTCTTAACAGTGGAAAAACACAAGCAGTTCAGATATTCAGACCGGTGGGTGTCTGGAGCTACAATATTTATTCATTTAGACAGAATAATTCAACACGTATAAAATTGTGATTCTTTTTCAAACGCTGGGGTCCGACGTCATTGTGAGCACATTGTAAGTTTGTGTCTGTGTTGTCAGTGTATCATGTGCGTGTCCTCGTGATGTTCAGTTCTGCTTCTGTTTTCCTCCAGCATGCTCATCTGCAGTTTACTCCAGATTCCAGAATCACCCGTCTGCAGAGCCGCCACGTACAGGTTCGTTTGCTCACGCAGCCGCTCCAACTCCGTCTGTGTCCGACGATTTTGCCGAATTAATTCTTTCGTGCGCAGCGTGATGTCCAAGAGTCCTGACTTACTGAGAATATTGTAGGTGTTGCAGAAACGCTTTAACTTGTTGTCCATGTCGCTGCCAGAAACGTCTCGTGATTTGGCCGTGTCAGGACGTACGTCTGCAGAATCGGGTCTGGCGCTTGCTTGCCGCTGGCCGGGAAGGGTGCCGCTAGCGTCGGCGGGTGAAGAGCTGGGTAACGTCGAGACGGCTGGCACCTCGGAGGAAGCGCTGACCTGCGAGCTGTTCTCACGGTCTTTCTCTCCGCTATCCAGCTGAGAGGAAGACAAACTCTTTGCTGATGAACTGGAGCTGGATGTGGATCTGCTACTGGTGCTGCTCCCCTTCGGTGGATTGTCTCCAGGGTGAGGGGCAATTTTAGGGTAGGATTTGAGGATGGGGAGGTACTTCTTGTGTCGACGGCGTTTAGAAGGAAGTCCCTTTGATACTGCGGCTGTTCTTTGGGGGACCATGGGCTGGAGGAAGACCACCTGAGGTTGCTGAACCACCTCAACAGCTGGATTAAAGCTCCAGGGTTTTAAAGCAGGAGGATTATCACCAGACTGCAGATAAACAAGTGAAAGATTACTCAAACCTGTACCATACTGAAACACTTCTTTGATTAAATTCATTTTCTCTGAAACAGACATCACGTCACAACAGTTCTGGGTATCAGATAAAGAAGAATAAATTAAAGGCTAAACTGAGAAAACTTCATCGATCACTGACACTCATGTCGCTGCAGTTTCTCTGATGTCGTTCAACACCTTTTTCTTTTCTGTTCAGCAACACTAACATGATTACATGGTGAACTGCATACTGTTCCTAGTTTTGCTTAAAAGATGTAATGTTAAATAAACAACAATACAAGTAAAACAGTAGGGAAACAGCTAGAGTAAGTAGAAATTTGTGTTTCATGTCAATTGACAAATAAACACAAAAACAGACTGTAAAGCCTCATTGACTCATTGTTTTTGTGTCATGACAATCAAGTTTCAGGGAGTTGGTTAAATGTGGTTTAATGAAAAGTTTTGATCATGAGACCTCACACATGGAGTTGTGTCATTACAGACAGCATCAGTTTTTATACGGAGAACGTTACAGCGAACATAATAAAAGAACAAACAGGTAAAACAGGCACTGAAACCCAGCTGAACTAATGAGACCATGTGAAATTTACCTGTTTCAGAACAACATTGTTCATAATGATCACAGGTGACAGACCCTGCAGAGCCCCGCCCCCTACCACAGCAGCAGCCAATCGAGAAGGCTGTGATCTAGAAGCGGTCCCTGCTGATCTCACTGAGGTCTGGTCTGTGTCTGTCGGGTCCACTGCACTCAGATGCTCAGAGCTGGCGTCTGTCACACACAAACACACACACACAGTAACACAAATAATTACACTTTTTGTAAAAGATCAACACAAACCAAAAGAGTCCAAACCTGAGAAGCCCGAGTCCCTCTCAGACTCTGATCTGTCCATCTGTATGCCTTTACGCTTCACCATCATCCTCACGTGTCCATCATCCTTCACCTTCCTGCTCATCATCATCATCATCCTCCTGATACACAAACACACACTTAAACCTTTCATGACGTCATTAAAGCGGTGGCTCATGTGACTTACTATTTTTCCAGCAAAGTTAAGTTATGTGAGGTCATCTTGGATTCTACAAAAACACTTCAGTCCATCGCCGTCACGAAATTAAACCAAGCTGTGACGTCACGGTTGACCTATTTAGTATAAGGCGATGCGCAGCTACAGCGATCACCAGTTCTTTAGTTTGCGTGTCTTAAACGCTGTTATCTCGCAGATCAAGAAACACAAAGATGTCAAACCCACAGCAGGCGTGTAATGCAGCTCGTCACGTGACGTCCATCATCCGGTTAGAAACACACAAAAGCCACATTCTTCATGTATGTGCAGCTTGTTATAATCGTGTCTATCAGTTCATGGAGTCTTACCGTGTTCTCAGTGCGTCACGTCGCTCAGACGCGCGCTGCTCGTGCCCGTTACAGTTACACGGTGCTGTACACGAGACCCGAACTGGATTCATTCCACACCCGTTTCCGCGAGCCCGCCCTCAGTCAACCTTCATTACGTTCCGCGTTGTTCGTGTTTCATTCATAATAACTACATTTTACGCCCATTAATATCTTCATGTCTATCTACAGTACAATAACGCTGATAAATGTACGCTTTCCCCACACTGACTTCCGGTCAGGAGTCGGGTTCTTAACAGTTACTTGAGTGACTTCTTAACTCTCCAATCGCTGATCACAAAGTTTACCCACGAGCCAATCCGTAGCCTGGAGGCGGGGCTTGTCAAAAACCAGGTTGTCTGCGGAAGTGATGTGCGCCTGTCACTATACTCGTCTGCTATTGGTTATCGGCCCGAGCATCACGCTATAAAACGTGACTGTTGTGAGACGTGAGAACATTGTGTTGAGCCGCAGCGAGGCGTCAGAGAGCCGCTCGTGTTATATAACATTAGTGACCTCACTTTCACCTCTAAAACCATGGGTTGCGTCATTCTTTTCACAATACTGTGTCCTTTAATGTATGACGGTCTATAAAATAGATAGTTGTTATGACGTCACTGCGCAGCACCACAGTTTTTTGTATACTTTTTTAACTACACACACACACACACACACATATATATATAATATATGTAAATATACGTTAGTTATATTTAGGACATATGTTTTAAATCATTCAAACATTATATTAAACTTGTGTATAATGGCTCAACAGTTTGTTAAACACAGCTTGGGCTCCAGAAGGTACTTTTCTTATACTTTTACCATATCGTTTTAAAACAAAACTATAAAGAAATGAGTTCTCAGTCTTAAACTAAAGCAGCTAAGATTAAACACATCACCACAAACTTTCTGTAAATACACAGAATCACTCATTCATCACATTCACCTCCATTTAAACACAACAGAGCAAGAAATAAATCAATTCATTAAGATATTAATGACTGAACACCCTCAGAACTCTGTTTCAGGTTTAGATATAATAACAAACAAATCTGTTGCCTTACAAACCAAATGTTTCACTGCAGTTGTTGTGATATGAGGAAACAATCTCAAATCCATAAAACTGAACAAATATTTTCTTAAAGTTCATTTATTTTTATTCTTATTATTAAGTTATGGGATGCATTGACATATTTTAAATGTAAAAAATAATGACAAATAAACAGGCTGCTGTACATGCTTTGATTTTCAGTTCTTGAAATCTCTATTTGTGATTTTACAGTAAAGAGTTACTGACACACAACATCATTAGTGTTCATCTCTTCTTCTTCTTCTTCTTCTTTTTTTTCCTTCTTTGTGTTTACCGTTCCGTCTCCTTTTACTGATAAAAAATAGCAAACAACAATAATTTTATTTGTCACTTACACAACAAAATGACTGAATGAATAATACTCACGGTTGGGTTCTCCAGTGGTGTCGTTTGGGCCTAAATGTCAGAAAGTAAGTTAAGATGAATGAAGAAGAACGTTCATCTGTGAGATGGCAGTGAGTGTACAGCTCTTATACCTGCATTCACACGTGTGATGCTCCTGAAAGGACAACAGCACATATTCTCTGTTTCTGTCTGCTGGAGTTATTCTCAACAGCTGAACAACACAAACATGAGCATCATCAGACAGATTCATGTCTTTTAATGACTGTGTCAGTGGAACTTCTGAATGTTAAAGTTTATTTTCTGTGTTTCCAAACATTATTAGAGCTCTCGATGTGACGGGGATTAAACATTACTGTGATGTTTTTGAAAATATGAGACGGTCTTGCCTGAACGGTGATGTTGCGTGTTGTTCTGGGATAACAGGCTAGTTTGTCATCATTACAGCATCCGGAGCAGCGCAGCAGAGGAACACATCCAGGACTGTAAATGTGCTCAACACCTCCAGGATACTCCTCATCCACCTCCACCAGACGCTGCATGACGCTGCACAGACTGCGACTCCATGCCTCGTGAAACAGCATCACTGCAACACACACACGTTACACTGACACACAACAACTGTGCTGTTTACATATTTACTATTTTTTTAGCTAACTAACTGTATCTGTGTAGAGAACCCAAGAAACATAAACTAGCAGCTAGTCTTACCTTTAAAATGAGAATCACTCAGAGTGATAGAAACCTGTCAAAAATAATTAAAACAAACTCAACAAAAAGTATTTTACCATGTATATGTTAGTGACAATCATTGAGCTCAATTTTGAGATTATTTATATGCTTTTAATGTTGTATTTATCACTTCACTCACAGATTATGTGTCATGTCCATTGATTTCTTTGACAGATAACATGTGAGATGGAACATGATCAACTGCTCATTAACACACATATAGCTCAGCTGAGGATGTACACACATACAGGTGAAATGAATAACTTGTAGAGCACTATCCAATGATGATAAAATGATGACTTTGGATTAAAGTCTCTTCTAAATGTAACATGATTTCAATCAGGTCCTGTTTGTGTTCTCAGGGACGGCAGCGTTTTGGGTTTGCATCTCTTTGCAGCTCATTGCATCTCTCACTCCAGCAGGTTTATTTATGTGCTCATGGACTTCAGGAAAGGCACGTCTCAACGGTTCCACATGAGCAATGAAACTCTCTGAGCGGCAGAAATGGGCGAAACTGTGTGAAGAGAGAGAAGGTGGTTTCTGCCACACAATGAGATTGTCTGATTGTCTTTGTGCACTGAACCAAACCTGACTGAAGGGCCCTGGATACAAATCTGGCTCCCGTCCATCGTCCAGTCATTTGTGTGACTACACGTAGGAGATGTACATTCATTAGGGCGCACGGGCTCTCAGATCTTCTGTGAGAGGGGCTGAAAACAGGAGATGGGCCGTCCTTATGACAGTAATGAGCAGATTTTACGTTTTTGACTTAGATTCGTTCAGGAAGAGTTCATCCCGAAATAAAGGGGAAAGTAAAAATGAGAATTTTATAAAATGCTACACTTGATAGAGTAGAGCTCATATGCCGTGACCACATCTGTTAATCACCACAAAAATTAAATGCATTCAAATATCATTGAATCGGTTTATTTCACCCCCAGCCTATATATAAGCATCTTCATGTTTTCATCTGGAGCCGTGTGAGAAATGTCTCTCCCATCATGACGCTTGTGTATTTGTGTGTATGATAACGTGAGAATTGTTTTGTATTTGCAAAACAGATCAATCCTGGGAAATTTTAATTTTTAATGTCCTGTACTTGTACTGTATTTTAGAATTCAATAAGTTTTTTTTTTTTTAAGAGTCTGACCGGCATTTAACAACTGAAAACAAGCAAAAGAACCGACAGGAACTAAGAAAGAATGGGAGGATTTATAGATCCACGGCAAAATTCTGCTCAGGTCTACAAACAAACGTTAGCTGGTACCACAACAATCCTGCATGTAGTGCTTTTATTTAGCTTATAAAGATAGTTTTTTTATCAAGATAGATTCTTATATTTACCATCACCACCAATACACTAAATGAGATTAATTCAGAGTGACTCATCCACCGTTTATTATAATCACCTTATATATAGGACTAATTAATTAAACATAGCATATTTTCCCATACAATTATTTTTTTTACAGGAAGCAGTTGTCAGGGTAAAAGAATGCCATACTACCTGTATGAGCAGAAACACAATCAGCTGCGATACACACACAACACGCTTCATGTCGAACTGATGGAAGAATGTGGCAACACAAGAGTGTCTTCTGGTTATGTTAATCCACTGCAGTGACAAACACTCTTTAAAGTCCAGTGCATTATTTTACAAACTAATAATCTGCCCTTCAATTAGAGGAACAAAAATAACAGCAGCAACTCCTTAAGAGACACTACAGGCATAAAAACACTCGCAACAGTTTTAATGTTACCCCTCTTTGTTTGGAGTAAGTTGGCCCACCCCCATGTATATCAGTGAGCTCCCGGTCAGACCCTCATGAGTAATGCTGATGGTTTCTGGGTCAGATGCTGGCATACAAACATTTACCATACCTTAAATGTTCTCCCGAGTAGTTTATACCACAAGGACTTAAAACAAGTTAACCTCAGGAACTGGTATCAAATCAGAGCTTGGGGTATACAGCCTTAATAAAAACAGACAGTAGGAACACTGACTCAGACTCACTGCAGCTGTGGTGACAACAAAAACCCACAGGGAACACTAAAGAAACACTTAAACTAAAAAAAAAAACACACTCTTAACCCGACAGCAAAACTGAGATTAAAGTCACGACACACTCTAATGTGAAAATACCCAGTGGCTCCAAAAATGTGGCTTCAAAAGAAAGAGACATGGTCATTGCCCACCTGCATGCAACAATTTTACAGCCCTTTCAAGACACTTGAATGACAACCATGCAACGTTATGAACAACAGTAACATGTTACAGGATTGCTACCATGGAATTGTAAATTAGACAACACAAGTTAGTTTCACAACACAAGAAAGTGTGAATTAAGGCAATGACTTAACAACCACTTCTAAAGGGAGGAACAGCCCAATCATGGCAGTGGTGCCCATTTGTAAAAAGTTAATTGGTCTATATGCAGTCATTTTTAAGACTGGATGGACCAGGTGTAAAAGGACAGTCAAAAGGGACTATAGAAAACCAGACCACAAATGTCAAGAAACTGCAAACCAAACACAATAGGCAAGAGATCATGTAATTTATTAAAGTCATAGAACAAGCGTCACTTCCCCACTAGAAACAGTTTGTTCATTAGTGGTGCTTCTTTTAGGAACACTCCTCCCTAAAAGACAGGAGACAAATTGGTTAAATAAGCGTCACAAACAACTTCATTTTTTATACAGAGGCACTCACTTTGCCTTGTGCAACTTCTCTCACAGGAGCCAGAAGCAGAATGGCACACCGCTGTACTACAGTGGATGAAGATCTGACAAGAGAACATGAACATTTAGCACATTCAGAGTACCAAAGGGTAAAACTGTTGGTAGAGTCATTGATCATACAGTCTCCTGCAGCGGGGTCAGTGATGCGGGATCCACAAACGTGAACATCTTCACAACAAAGCGCTTGTAGTGGGTGGGAAACTGAAGACCAGACGAGCCAACTACAGGAACCAGCGTGGTCAGGTAACGGTCATCCTGATAAGGGCATCTGAAACAGAAGTAGCAGTCAGGGCTAGTTCACAGAAAACTACTGTAGCTGGACTAATTCTCAGGAATCTACAAACCCATCAACTAGAAGGTCCCACTGGGGTAGACTGAGTGGACTAGGAGCCGATGTCGCCCAACAACGTCCCAACGTCAAGGCAGAGATTGGGATCGGTCCTCTCCATAATGCGCACCTCAACATATACTGGCTCTCGTGAGGACCTTTGTGACTGGATATTCCTCCTCACTATAGTAGGAAGTGTATGCCTCATCCCTAAAGACGAAAAACGGGCTTAGACAAATGCTAAAAGCACAAATTCTTTTGGGAAGCATTTTGTAGTTCATTACCTTCTGCACAGCCTTTAGTGACACACAGACCATTTGCCAGTCTAAGCTCCACCCGGAGGGGACCGGGAGCAGCTACTGGTGGAGGTGGTGGAACAGTGTTGACCTCCACAACCAGAGCTTCCACAGCAGTACCAGAATATCTACACTGGATGAGAAGTCTGCACACATACAAAAAGTGAGCTGCTTGCATTTGTTCAGGGATTAAAGTCATGATAAAACACCAATGACCTACTCAAAATGGCTGTCCCTTGTGATGGAGCCAAGAGGTCCAATCCCCACTTCGTAGGATGAAGTCATTCGGTTCTCATACACCACATAGCCATTATCCTCCTATAAGAGGAAACAAGGTTGACGTCAAAACGGTTTTGGGACATTCAAACAAACGGTCAACAGCAAACTCACCATCACGCTGGTGCCACAGGCAGTTACAGGAAACTGGTATATGGCAAAGGAAGGTGTGGAACCAACAGGAGCACAGGGTGGTTCATTTCCACCCACTAGACGGATGGTGTCCAGACTCAAACGAGGCAGCGTAACATCTCTAGCCACCACTAACACAAACTGGCCATCTCTTATACACTGAAGAGTCACTGGCATGAGAAACAGAGAAAGTCAATAAAGGATAAATGACACAAGAACCACCTTACTGGTTTAACAGCCTTACCTGACATCCCATAATAACACTGTTGTCCGTTAAAGCAGCAGTTTATAGCTTCACACGCAGCTCCACTGATACCAGGTTGTCCACACTGGATCTGATCATATTCAGCTACAGCACACTTGTCAAGAGGTTCTGTCTGTGCCACTAGCTGCTGAAGCTGAAACTTCTGAGGAAACTGTTGCCCAGTTTGTTGTTGCACTGTCTGTTGAGGAAAAACGGTCTCAGAAGCCTGCTGATCAATTTGTTGGATGAATAAAGGTCGTGGTTTGTAAGCTGGAAGGCCTCGTTGAGGAACTGCATGACAAACACAACAAATCAAAATGCATAGTGCCTGCAAACAAAATGAATACCACTGGCCTGCCATCATCTCACAACTGAACAACGTTGAGGCGTTTCCCCTTTGTACTTTGCAAATAAATCAGTGTTAATTATAAACCCGCCTCCAATCAACAATCATTACAATATAGCTTTGACCAATTATGTGTTCAATTTCCAATTTCATTGGCTCTTCCCCCAAAAACAAATGAGAACTTTGAAATAAATTAACAACATTAGAAGTTGTGATTACACTTTACGACTGGTGGGTTGTCATAAAAACAGACATTTCTGCAGATACAATATGCAAGACACTGTGTCTAACATCTGCACAACATCACATGCAGTGTTAATGTTCAAACAGTCATTTCAAAGATTACAGTGAACAACAGAAGAATACAGAGTAATTTAATGAAGATGTTTCTTGTATTTCATGTGGTTGATTGGATACAATACCAGAGTTAATACACTAACTGAACGTTCAAAACATTTCATTGAGAATCAAGTAATATTTTTAACATTTCACAGTAAAGAATATGAACTGTGGCCCTGATAAATAAAATTGTTAATTTTACAGAGACAGTTTAAAATCAAATGAGACCCAAACACTAAAATTCAGCTGCATTTATTGAAGATGTTTGCATCGTCTTAGGTGAAACACCTTCCAATATTTAGCCAACTAATAAGCTGTAGTGACTTTGTTAGCCTCTACACAAAAGCTATATTGCAATGTTTTGTTGAATTCTGTCATATTTATGAAAACATCCACCCGATACATACTGTAGATCTTATACACAAAAATAGCATGCATTTTACAAATTTGAGAATGAGCAACAAGCTGCTCATCTACATAGCATGGTTAAAAATAGCAGGAGAGCACATGATGCATGTTTGACAAAAAGGACACTATATTTTAATCAGAATCTTAAGGCAACTGTGTCTTGTACACATTGACTTGTCTTCCATCATATTACATTAAAGCATTTTAACATGAACTTGTAACATGACTTTAGAAGTGGAAAACGCCCAATAGCACATGAAAGCCGGATAAAGCCGACAAAGAATCATTGTAAAGTTACCAGCTGTCGCCTTTTAATCTTCTGACAGGTATAACAGGACTGGGGAAACCATCTATTGGAAATCAAGTTGAAACAGTGGATTCTTTAAGTATTTACCTTGTTGGACTTGTCACTTAATCCTTCAAGTCCACGTGTTCGTTTACCCAGGAATGAAGACTCAAAAAATATCTTTAAAAGGATTTATTTTAACAATCAAAAATATATTAAAGAATATCACACTTGAAGAAAATATGCAGAGCTCTGGGTTCAATCTGTCCCTATCATTTACACAATCAAAGGAGTTCCCCCATCGAGCAATACGACAGAAAGAACCCCGTCTATCCCTCAAAACCCAATTTTTATGGTCTCCTCTCCCCAAGGTTAGCAGGTGGCACCTCTCCACCCTTCCGGTGGGCATCTTCTCATATTTGGTCATTGTTATCTTCTGCTTAGTCTGCAAAGATAGATCTTGGTCTGCACAAATTCAGGGTTAAGACACATACTTGGAGTGCTTAGGGCACTTTGACCTAAGATAGCTCATTTCATATATGGTTATACCGGTCCTTCTCTCTCCTTGGTAAATTTCCACTGGCACAAGACTATGAATATATATATATATATATATATATATATATATATACACACATATATATACATATATATATACACATACATATACATATATATATACACATACATATACATATATATATACACATACATATACATATATATATACACATATATACATATATATATACACATATATACATATATATATACACATACATATACATACATATACATATATATATACACATACATATATATACACATATATATACACATACATATATATACACACATATACATACATATATATACACATATATATACACACACACAAGCAAATAGTGATATCGTTTTACTGATTAATGTTATTATAATTATTAATATCAACACCAGAATTATATGAAAGTAAATAATGGTTATTAAAGACACAAGAATATATCAGAGTAGATCATGATTATTGTTGAACTGTAAAAGAAAGTTAAAACATGAATACAATTTCCCTTTAACCTACAGTCTACATTATGCACTGTTGGAAACTTTTTTTCAGCAAAGACCAGGAGACTTGGATTTCCTTGAGCAGTAGTCTTTATTGTAGATAGCAAGTCTTCAAATCAAAGCATACTGCACAGGCGCTGCAGTCATCAAGTCTGATTTGAAGTCTAAACTCATTGCATATATAGACATTTCAAGGGGCAGTCCCTTGAAATGGTAACAAAGCATTTAGGTGACAATAGAAACAATGGACGGAGAGGTAGTAGACTCTCTTCAGATCCTGGAGTCTGACCCACCCTTACTGAGACCACTTCATTATCATAGAGTGAAAGAAATGTTCACACCTTGGGCCTGTTGTTCCTTCCTGAGTTTTGACCTTTGAATCATGAGCAAATGGTCACCACCTCAGAGGGATATGATGGGTAAACATCCTAGGAGCCACCCCATGTTCCCATGTTCTTCCAATGCAATATACATCATTTTAGTAGTTTGTGTAAGGATGGGGGAAATAAAGAGAATCAGCTGATTTTAAAGTTATCCTCAAATTTACATTTCCACAGCACACTAGTGATAAACTACCTTAAAACACTAGTCAAAGGATTTCTTTAGTACACTAGTTGAGAGGATTAGTTCTTTGGTAACATGAGTTCTCAAAAGGAACAATTTTCCTGTTAGAAAACTAACTCTAGGCCAAGTTTATATGTGAAATAACTGAAGGGTCAATGAACATGTATTGCATTAGTTAAAATGCACAGCTTATCAAATAAGTGGTAGGTATGGACAAGACTATCAATTTACATTCAGAAACTTCCAGACAATGGGAATCACTTTTTCATGTAGTTTATTGATGTCAAATGACCAAAGTAACAGCCCTGCTGGAAACCACAATTGCGTCACTGGAGGCATTGACATTAACATCTCTTCCTGGGAGAAAAAAAGGTAAGAATTAGAAGTTAATTATAAAAAAGTATGTTTCCTCAAAAGAAATCAAGTTGCATGGAGGCACTCACTTTGCCTTGTGCAACTTCTCTCACAGGAGCCAGAAGCAGAATGGCACACCGCTGTACTACAGTGGATGAAGATCTGACAAGAGAACATGAACATTTAGCACATTCAGAGTACCAAAGGGTAAAACTGTTGGTAGAGTCATTGATCATACAGTCTCCTGCAGCGGGGTCAGTGATGCGGGATCCACAAACGTGAACATCTTCACAACAAAGCGCTTGTAGTGGGTGGGAAACTGAAGACCAGACGAGCCAACTACAGGAACCAGCGTGGTCAGGTAACGGTCATCCTGATAAGGGCATCTGAAACAGAAGTAGCAGTCAGGGCTAGTTCACAGAAAACTACTGTAGCTGGACTAATTCTCAGGAATCTACAAACCCATCAACTAGAAGGTCCCACTGGGGTAGACTGAGTGGACTAGGAGCCGATGTCGCCCAACAACGTCCCAACGTCAAGACGAGATTGGGATCGGTCCTCTCCATAATGCGCACCTCAACATATACTGGCTCTCGCAGGACCTTTGTGACTGGATATTCCTCCTCACTATAGTAGGAAGTGTATGCCTCATCCCCTAAAGACGAAAAAACGGGCTTAGACAAATGCTAAAAGCACAAATTCTTTTGGGAAGCATTTTGTAGTTCATTACCTTCTGCACAGCCTTTAGTGACACACAGACCATTTGCCAGTCTAAGCTCCACCCGGAGGGGACCGGGAGCAGCTACTGGTGGAGGTGGTGGAACAGTGTTGACCTCCACAACCAGAGCTTCCACAGCAGTACCAGAATACCTACACTGGATGAGAAGTCTGCACGCACACAAAAAGTGAGCTGCTTGCATTTGTTCAAGGAATAAAGTCATGATAAAACACCAATGACCTACTCAAAATGGCTGTCCCTTGTGATGGAGCCAAGAGGTCCAATCCCCACTTCGTAGGATGAAGTCATTCGGTTCTCATACACCACATAGCCATTATCCTCCTATAAGAGGAAACAAGGTTGGCGTCAAAAGCGGTTTTGGGACATTCAAACAAGCGGTCAACAGCAAACTCACCATCACGCTGGTGCCACAGGCAGTTACAGGAAACTGGTATATGGCAAAGGAAGGTGTGGAACCAACAGCAGCACAGGGTGGTTCATTTCCACCCACTAGACGGATGGTGTCCAGACTCAAGCGAGGGCAGCGTAACATCTCTAGCCACCACCAACACAAACTGGCCATCTCTTATACACTGAACAGTCACTGGCATGAGAAACAGAGAAAGTTAATAAAGGATGAATGACACAAGAACCACCTTACTGGTTTAACAGCCTTACCTGACATCCCATAATAACACTGTTGTCCGTTAAAGCAGCAGTTTATAGCTTCACACGCAGCTCCACTGATACCAGGTTGTCCACACTGGATCTGATCATATTCAGCTACAGCACACTTGTCAAGAGGTTCTGTCTGTGCCACTAGCTGCTGAAGCTGAAACTTCTGAGGAAACTGTTGCCCAGTTTGCTGTTGTGGTATAAATCTCTCAGGAAACTGCTGCGCAGTTTGCTGGAAAGCCAGAACTTGAGAACTATGGGCTGGAACTCCTCTTTGAGGAACAGCTCTACAAACAGAACACAACAAAAGACAAAGTGCTTGAAGCACTAAATTCCTATTTTCAACCATATCTGTACAACTACTCAATACATTCGCTGTTATTCTTGTGCCCCTTTTGTCGGTTTTTTATACTTCGTAAATTGATTACTGATGATGAGAATCTCTCAGTTCTAATTAACATCCATCACTGCCCAGCTCTGCCCAATCAATAACCTAAATCA
The DNA here is from genome assembly GCA_019155185.1 of Beaufortia kweichowensis. Lineage (NCBI taxonomy): Eukaryota > Metazoa > Chordata > Actinopteri > Cypriniformes > Gastromyzontidae > Beaufortia > Beaufortia kweichowensis. The sequence goes on from CM032807.1 coordinate 190,553, forward strand.
TAGATTATTTTAATTGGCCCTTTCCAAACAAGCAATTAATTTAGTTCATAATTAAACCAACAGAAACAGCCGTTGTGGTTATTTGCCAATACCAGGATGCAGTCTTCTCCACAAACTAGGTCCTGCACAGACAGTATAAATCAAATAGTTTTTAAAACTTGACTTTTTGCGAGAGGATGAGTTTTAGCTGCACAGTATTGTTAATGGAAACACAATCATTTCCTCATAGTTTTTATTGACATTTAAAAAAATATCACAAAACATCTGTGCAAATTTGTAATGGAAACACCTAGTAGCACTTTCAAATCAGGGAGTGGCCTAAAAAGTGCAATTTACCTCGGTGGCAAGAGTTTGGGGCAGTTTGACTGAACAATGGAGAAATGTTATTTCCTGCAATTCTGTTGGTGCAGTTAACCATTAAGAAAATTACAACAACCTTAAATAGGATCAACTTAAGACAAGACCAACTTGTTTCTTTGTTCTCAACCGTTGGAGATGACGACAAGGTCCCCCACATAATTTGTGCTACGAAAGACAAAACTTTGCCAACTACAAAATACATTTCCAATATAACACAAATATTGCATTTCAGCCCACTTCAAACCCTTCCCTTGCTACAACCCCTTAGTTTTGTAGACTTGGATGAATGGCCTTAATTACATTCTTTAAGTGTCCAGTGCTGGTAGAAACCTTGTAATTAGTTTAAATTGCACACTGTACAATTTGCACCCATCACAGCAATGCCCAGAGAGCAACAGAGCGAAAAGGGGGCCTTGCTCAGACACACCAGTGCCAGCAGAAAACCGAGGTATCCTTGAACAAGACACCTTCCCCCAGTTGCTCCCCAGGTGTTGCAGTGATAGCTGCCCACTGCTTTAGGGGTGTGGGTGTGCATGTTTGCAACTTGCAGTGATTGTTCACCATGCACTGGAAAGGTTAAATGCAGAGGACACATTCCTAGTATGGGTTATCATACATTAGCAAATGCATCACCCCAATCATTAGAAATGTGAAGTAAGACCATATACTCCATTATTTATTTTTAAGTCACTTTACAAAGTTTCTACACTTAAATTGTGGCAGGATGGAAGAGGAAGTGCTGAGACAAGCCTGTCAGTGCATGTACAAGTGGACATGCAGCAAAGGTTGCTATAACATAACAGGGCTTTAACGATTGGCACAGTTGTGCTAAACCTCAGAAAAGGAGGGCCAGGCTTGTTTCTGACAGCAAAGAGCCTGTAGTAACCTTACCACTGGCTTAGTTTTCCATGCCATTTGCTAGTAAATGTAGGCATCGACTCAGAACACCAAACAGATTATGCAGTCCTGCATTTCACAAGCATACATGGCCACAGACTCATGTTGGGTTTCTTGCAGTTTATTAAAACAATAAAAATCATATGACCAGAGTAACCGCTCCACTAGAAACAACAGCTTGCTCACTAGAGGTGGTCGAGCAGGAACCTCTCTCCCTGAAGGAGAAATGAGAGAACAATTAAAGACATGCATGCACATATGGGGAGAAAAGTCACAAATAAACGCATACGTTTCCTGAAGCAGCTCTGCTCACAAGAACCAGAAGCAGAATGGCACACCGGGCTGTACTACAGTGGATGAAGATCTGACAAGAGAACATGAACATTTAGCACATTCAGAGTACCAAAGGGTAAAACTGTTGGTAGAGTCATTGATCATACAGTCTCCTGCAGCGGGGTCAGTGATGCGGGATCCACAAACGTGAACATCTTCACAACAAAGCGCTTGTAGTGGGTTGGGAACTGAAGACCAGACGAGCCAACTACATGAACCAGCGTGGTCAGGTAACGGTCATCCTGATAAGGGCATCTGAAACAGAAGTAGCAGTCAGGGCTAGTTCACAGAAAACCACTGTAGCTGGACTAATTCTCAGGAATCTACAAACCCATCAACTAGAAGGTCCCACTGGGGTAGACCGAGTGGACTAGGAGTCGATGTCGCCCAACAACGTCCCAACGTCAAGACGAGATTGGGATCGGTCCTCTCCATAATGCGCACCTCAACATATACTGGCTCTCGCAGGACCTTTGTGACTGGATATTCCTCCTCACTATAGTAGGAAGTGTATGCCTCATCCCCTGAAGACGAAAAACGGGCTTAGACAAATGCTAAAAGCACAAATTCTTTTGGGAAGCATTTTGTAGTTCATTACCTTCTGCACAGCCTTTAGTGACACACAGACCATTTGCCAGTCTAAGCTCCACCCGGAGGGGACCAGGAGCAGCTACTGGTGGAGGTGGTGGAACAGTGTTGACCTCCACAACCAGAGCTTCCACAGCAGTACCAGAATATCTACACTGGATGAGAAGTCTGCGCGCACACAAAAAGTGAGCTGCTTGCATTTGTTCAGGGATTAAAGTCATGATTAAACACCAATGACCTACTCAAAATGGCTGTCCCTTGTGATGGAGCCAAGAGGTCCAATCCCCACTTCGTAGGATGAAGTCATTCGGTTCTCATACACCACATAGCCATTATCCTCCTATAAGAGGAAACAAGGTTGACGTCAAAACGGTTTTGGGACATTCAAACAAACGGTCAACAGCAAACTCACCATCACGCTGGTGCCACAGGCAGTTACAGGAAACTGGTATATGGCAAAGGAAGGTGTGGAACCAACAGGAGCACAGGGTGGTTCATTTCCACCCACTAGACGGATGGTGTCCAGACTCCAAACGAGGCAGCGTAACATCTCTAGCCACCACTAACACAAACTGGCCATCTCTTATACACTGAACAGTCACTGGCATGAGAAACAGAGAAAGTTAATAAAGGATGAATGACACAAGAACCACCTTTCTGGTTTAACAGCCTTACCTGACATCCCATAATAACACTGTTGTCCGTTAAAGCAGCAGTTTATAGCTTCACACGCAGCTCCACTGATACCAGGTTGTCCACACTGGATCTGATCATATTCAGCTACAGCACACTTGTCAAGAGGTTCTGTCTGTGCCACTAGCTGCTGAAGCTGAAACTTCTGAGGAGACTGTTGCCCAGTTTGCTGTTGTGGTATAAATCTCTCAGGAAACTGCTGCGCAGTTTGCTGGAAAGCCAGAACTTGAGAACTATGGGCTGGAACTCCTCTTTGAGGAACTCCTCTTTGAGGAACAGCTCCACAAACAGAACACAACAAAAGACAAAGTGCTTGAAGCACTAAATTCCTATTTTCAACCATATCTGTACAACTACTCAATACACTTGCTGTTATTCTTGTGCCCCTTTTGTCGGTTTTTTATACTTCGTAAATTGATTACTGATGATGAGAATCTCTCAGTTCTAATTAACATCCATCACTGCCCAGCTCTGCCCAATCAATAACCTAAATCATAGATTATTTTAATTGGCCCTTTCCAAACAAGCAATTAATTTAGTTCATAATTAAACCAACAGAAACAGCCGTTGTGGTTATTTGCCAATACCAGGATGCAGTCTTCTCCACAAACTAGGTCCTGCACAGACAGTATAAATCAAATAGTTTTAAAACTTGACTTTTTTTGAGAGGATGAGTTTTAGCTGCACAGTATTGTTAATGGAAACACAATCATTTCCTCATAGTTTTTATTGACATTTAAAAAAATATCACAAAACATCTGTGCAAATTTGTAATGGAAACACCTAGTAGCACTTTCAAATCAGGGAGTGGCCTAAAAAGTGCAATTTACCTCGGTGGCAAGAGTTTGGGGCAGTTTGACTGAACAATGGAGAAATGTTATTTCCTGCAATTCTGTTGGTGCAGTTAACCATTAAGAAAATTACAACAACCTTAAATAGGATCAACTTAAGACAAGACCAACTTGTTTCTTTGTTCTCAACCGTTGGAGATGATAAGGTCCCCCACATAATTTGTGCTACGAAAGACAAAACTTTGCCAACTACAAAATACATTTCCAATATAACGCAAACATTGCATTTCAGCCCACTTCAAACCCTTCCCTTGCTACAACCCCTTAGTTTTGTAGACTTGGATGAATGGCCTTAATTACATTCTTTAAGTGTCCAGTGCTGGTAGAAACCTTGTAATTAGTTTAAATTGCACACTGTACAATTTGCACCCATCACAGCAATGCCCAGAGAGCAACAGAGCGAAAAGGGGGCCTTGCTCAGACACACCAGTGCCAGCAGAAAACCGAGGTATCCTTGAACAAGACACCTTCCCCCAGTTGCTCCCCAGGTGTTGCAGTGATAGCTGCCCACTGCTTTAGGGGTGTGGGTGTGCATGTTTGCAACTTGCAGTGATTGTTCACCATGCACTGGAAAGGTTAAATGCAGAGGACACATTCCTAGTATGGGTTATCATACATTAGCAAATGCGTCACCCCAATCATTAGAAATGTGAAGTAAGACCATATACTCCATTATTTATTTTTAAGTCACTTTACAAAGTTTCTACACTTAAATTGTGGCAGGATGGAAGAGGAAGTGCTGAGACAAGCCTGTCAGTGCATGTACAAGTGGACATGCAGCAAAGGTTGCTATAACATAACAGGGCTTTAACGATTAGCACAGTTGTGCTAAACCTCAGAAAAGGAGGGCCAGGCTTGTTTCTGACAGCAAAGAGCCTGTAGTAACCTTACCACTGGCTTAGTTTTCCATGCCATTGGCTAGTAAATGTAGGCATCGACTCAGAACACCAAACAGATTATGCAGTCCTGCATTTCACAAGCAAACATGGCCACAGACTCATGTTGGGTTTCTTGCAGTTTATTAAAACAATAAAAATCATATGACCAGAGTAACCGCTCCACTAGAAACAACAGCTTGCTCACTAGAGGTGGTCATTGAGCAGGAAACCGCTCTCCTGAAGGAGAAATGAGAGAACAATTAAAGACATGCATGCACATATGGGGGAGAAAAGTCACAAATAAACGCACGTTTCCTGGCGCAGCTCTGCTCACAAGAACCAGAAGCAGAATGGCACACCGCTGTACTACAGTGGATGAAGATCTGACAAGAGAACATGAACATTCAGCACATTCAGAGTACCAAAGGGTAAAACTGTTGGTAGAGTCATTGATCATACCGTCTCCTGCAGCGGGGTCAGTGATGCGGGATCCACAAACGTGAACATCTTCACAACAAAGCGCTTGTAGTGGGTTGGGAACTGAAGACCAGACGAGCCAACTACATGAACCAGCGTGGTCAGGTAACGGTCATCCTGATAAGGGCATCTGAAACAGAAGTAGCAGTCAGGGCTAGTTCACAGAAAACTACTGTAGCTGGACTAATTCTCAGGAATCTACAAACCCATCAACTAGAAGGTCCCACTGGGGTAGACTGAGTGGACTAGGAGTCGATGTCGCCCAACAACGTCCCAACGTCAAGACGAGATTGGGATCGGTCCTCTCCATAATGCGCACCTCAACATATACTGGCTCTCGCCCAGGACCTTTGTGACTGGATATTCCTCCTCACTATAGTAGGAAGTGTATGCCTCATCCCTGAAGACGAAAAACAGGCTTAGACAAATGCTAAAAGCACAAATTCTTTTGGGAAGCATTTTGTAGTTCATTACCTTCTGCACAGCCTTTAGTGACACACAGACCATTTGCCAGTCTAAGCTCCACCCGGAGGGGACCGGGAGCAGCTACTGGTGGAGGTGGTGGAACAGTGTTGACCTCCACAACCAGAGCTTCCACAGCAGTACCAGAATATCTACACTGGATGAGAAGTCTGCACGCACACAAAAAGTGAGCTGCTTGCATTTGTTCAGGGATTAAAGTCATGATAAAACACCAATGACCTACTCAAAATGGCTGTCCCTTGTGATGGAGCCAAGAGGTCCAATCCCCACTTCGTAGGATGAAGTCATTCGGTTCTCATACACCACATAGCCATTATCCTCCTATAAGAGGAAACAAGGTTGACGTCAAAACGGTTTTGGGACATTCAAACAAACGGTCAACAGCAAACTCACCATCACGCTGGTGCCACAGGCAGTTACAGGAAACTGGTATATGGCAAAGGAAGGTGTGGAACCAACAGGAGCACAGGGTGGTTCATTTCCACCCACTAGACGGATGGTGTCCAGACTCAAACGAGGCAGCGTAACATCTCTAGCCACCACTAACACAAACTGGCCATCTCTTATACACTGAACAGTCACTGGCATGAGAAACAGAGAAAGTTAATAAAGGATGAATGACACAAGAACCACCTTACTGGTTTAACAGCCTTACCTGACATCCCATAATAACACTGTTGTCCGTTAAAGCAGCAGTTTATAGCTTCACACGCAGCTCCACTGATACCAGGTTGTCCACACTGGATCTGATCATATTCAGCTACAGCACACTTGTCAAGAGGTTCTGTCTGTGCCACTAGCTGCTGAAGCTGAAACTTCTGAGGAGACTGTTGCCCAGTTTGCTGTTGTGGTATAAATCTCTCAGGAAACTGCTGCGCAGTTTGCTGGAAAGCCAGAACTTGAGAACTATGGGCTGGAACTCCTCTTTGAGGAACAGCTCTACAAACAGAACACAACAAAAGACAAAGTGCTTGAAGCACTAAATTCCTATTTTCAACCATATCTGTACAACTACTCAATACACTCGCTGTTATTCTTGTGCCCCTTTGTCGGTTTTATGCTTACCGTGAAATTGATTACTGATGATGAGAATCTCTCAGTTCTAATTAACATCCATCACTGCCCAGCTCTGCCCAATCAATAACCTAAATCATAGATTATTTTAATTGGCCCTTTCCAAACAAGCAATTAATTTAGTTCATAATTAAACCAACAGAAACAGCCGTTGTGGTTATTTGCCAATACCAGGATGCAGTCTTCTCCACAAACTAGGTCCTGCACAGACAGTATAAATCAAAAGTTTTTAAAACTTGACTTTTTGCGAGAGGATGAGTTTTAGCTGCACAGTATTGTTAATGGAAACACCATCATTTCCTCATAGTTTTTATTGACATTTAAAAAAATATCACAAAACATCTGTGCAAATTTGTAATGGAAACACCTAGTAGCACTTTCAAATCAGGGAGTGGCCTAAAAAGTGCAATTTACCTCGGTGGCAAGAGTTTGGGGAAGTTTGACTGAACAATTCTGTTGGTGCAGTTAACCATTAAGAAAATTACAACAACCTTAAATAGGATCAACTTAAGACAAGACCAACTTGTTTCTTTGTTCTCAACCGTTGGAGATGACAAGGTCCCCCACATAATTTGTGCTACGAAAGACAAAACTTTGCCAACTACAGAATACATTTCCAATATAACGCAAATATTGCATTTCAGCCCACTTCAAACCCTTCCCTTGCTACAACCCCTTAGTTTTGTAGACTTGGATGAATGGCCTTAATGACATTCTTTAAGTGTCCAGTGCTGGTAGAAACCTTGTAATTAGTTTAAATTGCACACTGTACAATTTGCACCCATCACAGCAATGCCCAGAGAGCAACAGAGCGAAAAGGGGGCCTTGCTCAGACACACCAGTGCCAGCAGAAAACCGAGGTATCCTTGAACAAGACACCTTCCCCCAGTTGCTCCCCAGGTGTTGCAGTGATAGCTGCCCACTGCTTTAGGGGTGTGGGTGTGCATGTTTGCAACTTGCAGTGATTGTTCACCATGCACTGGAAAGGTTAAATGCAGAGGACATATTCCTAGTATGGGTTATCATACATTAGCAAATGCGTCACCCCAATCATTAGAAGTGTGAAGTAAGACCATATACTCCATTATTTATTTTTAAGTCACTTTACAAAGTTTCTACACTTAAATTGTGGCAGGATGGAAGAGGAAGTGCTGAGACAAGCCTGTCAGTGCATGTACAAGTGGACATGCAGCAAAGGTTGCTATAACATAACAGGGCTTTAACGATTGGCACAGTTGTGCTAAACCTCAGAAAAGGAGGGCCAGGCTTGTTTCTGACAGCAAAGAGCCTGTAGTAACCTTACCACTGGCTTAGTTTTCCATGCCATTTGCTAGTAAATGTAGGCATCGACTCAGAACACCAAACAGATTATGCAGTCCTGCATTTCACAAGCATACATGGCCACAGACTCATGTTGGGTTTCTTGCAGTTTATTAAAACAATAAAAATCATATGACCAGAGTAACCGCTCCACTAGAAACAACAGCTTGCTCACTAGAGGTGGTCGGCGCAGGAACCTCTCTCCCTGAAGGAGAAATGAGAGAACAATTAAAGACATGCATGCACATATGGGGGAGAAAAGTCACAAATAAACGCACGTTTCCTGGCGCAGCTCTGCTCACAAGAACCAGAAGCAGAATGGCACACCGCTGTACTACAGTGGATGAAGATCTGACAAGAGAACATGAACATTTAGCACATTCAGAGTACCAAAGGGTAAAACTGTTGGTAGAGTCATTGATCATACAGTCTCCTGCAGCGGGGTCAGTGATGCGGGATCCACAAACGTGAACATCTTCACAACAAAGCGCTTGTAGTGGGTTGGGAACTGAAGACCAGACGAGCCAACTACAGGAACCAGCGTGGTCAGGTAACGGTCATCCTGATAAGGGCATCTGAAACAGAAGTAGCAGTCAGGGCTAGTTCACAGAAAACTACTGTAGCTGGACTAATTCTCAGGAATCTACAAACCCATCAACTAGAAGGTCCCACTGGGGTAGACTGAGTGGACTAGGAGCCGATGTCGCCCAACAACGTCCCAACGTCAAGACGAGATTGGGATCGGTCCTCTCCATAATGCGCACCTCAACATATACTGGCTCTCGCAGGACCTTTGTGACTGGATATTCCTCCTCACTATAGTAGGAAGTGTATGCCTCATCCCCTGAAGACGAAAAACGGGCTTAGACAAATGCTAAAAGCACAAATTCTTTTGGGAAGAATTTTGTAGTGTATTACCTTCTGCACAGCCTTTAGTGACACACAGACCATTTGCCAGTCTAAGCTCCACCCGGAGGGGACCAGGAGCAGCTACTGGTGGAGGTGGTGGAACAGTGTTCACCTCCACAACCAGAGCTTCCACAGCAGTACCAGAATATCTACACTGGATGAGAAGTCTGCACACACACAAAAAGTGAGCTGCTTGCATTTGTTCAGGGATTAAAGTAATGATAAAACACCAATGACCTACTCAAAATGGCTGTCCCTTGTGATGGAGCCAAGAGGTCCAATCCCCACTTCGTAGGATGAAGTCATTCAGTTCTCATACACCACATAGCCATTATCCTCCTATAAGAGGAAACAAGGTTGACGTCAAAACGGTTTTGGGACATTCAAACAAACGGTCAACAGCAAACTCACCATCACGCTGGTGCCACAGGCAGTTACAGGAAACTGGTATATGGCAAAGGAAGGTGTGGAACCAACAGGAGCACAGGGTGGTTCATTTCCACCCACTAGACGGATGGTGTCCAGACTCAAACGAGGCAGCGTAACATCTCTAGCCACCACTAACACAAACTGGCCATCTCTTATACACTGAACAGTCACTGGCATGAGAAACAGAAAGTCAATAAAGGATGAATGACACAAGAACCACCTTACTGGTTTAACAGCCTTACCTGACATCCCATAATAACACTGTTGTCCATTAAAGCAGCAGTTTATAGCTTCACACGCAGCTCCACTGATACCAGGTTGTCCACACTGGATCTGATCATATTCAGCTACAGCACACTTGTCAAGAGGTTCTGTCTGTGCCACTAGCTGCTGAAGCTTCTGAGGAAACCGTTGCTCAGTTTGCTGTTGTGGTATAAATCTCTCAGGAAACTGTTGCTCAGTTCGTTGGAAAACTGAAGCTTGAGGCTTCTGGGGCAAATTACTCCACTGTGGACCAGCATGACAGGATGCACAAAACCATGCACAAAGTACCAGAAACCTCTCCATAAACCAACTTTCCATCATTGTTCCAGAACTGAGCACACACTGAAATGCTTCTTTCTGGCCTTTTTGTACTCTGCAAACCTCATCTCATGAATGACAGCCACTCTATGTTCAATTAACAATCATGGTTCTCCAGACTTGCACCTGCAAGCCAATTTTCTTGTTTTGACGTTTCATGACAATTCATCAGATCTGTCATATTTTAGAAAAGTAAGAAGTGTTTATGGTTTATGGACTGATAACTTATTTGTTAGCATTGCTAAAGAACGCATAACCAACATAAAGACGGATGCACACTGTACAGTATTGACCACAGTATTGCTATCTGAGATGATCAGAGGGATGAAATCAGGGTAAAATCAGCAGGCCTTTATCACTGTGACTTGACTCTTCAGTGAATGTTAGCCCTCAAAGTTCTGTCAGTGCCACAGTCATTCAGTGTGAATGGTCTTGCAAGGTTTTTACCAAAAACATCTCAATTGGGTTATATTTTCACAACCATTGTGAAGTGTGCATTCAACCCAGCCAATGCAGTATACAAATGGTAGCTATGAAACCCCCTAAATCTTTCTCAAGAAATGCATTCCTGTAGAACCATATATAAATAAGTGACACATGAAGAAATTTAAGTTAACATTACCAAACAAACAAAACAGAACACGCTATTGTAGAGTCTAATAAAGGTTTATTTATTTACAACCCAAATAAATACACTATGCTTTTTAACATATTAATTGCATTAAACCAAGGCTGGGCAATCCTGGTCCTAGAGGGCCAGTGTCTTGCAAAGTTTAACTACAACCTTAGCAAACCTGATTCAGCTAATCAAGGTCTTCAGGATTGCTAAAACGTCAAGGTAGGCGTGTTGGATCTTTTTGGAGCTAACCTCTACAGGACAGGCCATCCTGGACCAGGATTTCCCACCCCTGCTTTAAACCTTTTTTGCTCAAATATAACCGAAACAGGCTTTAGTTTGTTTTGACACTTGATGGTCTTCCATGTTCTACATCTTTGCATTAAAATGTGACCTAAATCTGGAATGATCTGCTATGAGTTTTAAATACAAATAACATGTGAGAAGTAGAATGTTGAATATGTTTTTAACTTAAAGATCCATTTAAGATTGTTGTTTAGGACCACTGCAACGCTCACAAACACACATTAGTAAAGCTGATCATGTTATGATTGTGACGGTCTGGTAGTGGATGTTTTTATCTTCACCCTTCACATCTGACAGACCTCAGATAATTACAGAACAGGAGACAGATACATTGTGCTAAGAACATACACGAGCGTCTCTGAATAAGCAGATAGATGAAAAATTTTGTGTAAGATATTGTGGTTCATTTTTCAGTGGAGAAAGCTCTCTTCATAAGTGGGGGAGGCGTCTTTCCCGCTTCATACACTGAATCAGCCGGAGGGCTGCTGAGACAGCACCAGTCTGGTATGCGGCCCGTCTGGTTGTAGTAGTCTCTGGACACGGACCGACTGCCCAAGATGTCTTGCAATGCTCCAAATATTGCACCTACAATCAAAGAAACACAATCATCTTGACTGACTTCAGTTTATAAGAAGCGTAAAACTCCGGTACAGATCAGCATTTGGTGTAAAAGTCCTGGTACATGATCTCGCTCACCTCCTAACCAAGCAGTGCAGTTGGGCTTGGCGGGGGGGCTGTGGATACGGAAGCTCTTGGTTGCCAGAGCGTCACAATACTTTGGTTTTTCCACTAGCGTGCGGATCTCAGCCAGGAGTCGGTGCAGGAACCCGGGGAGCATGGCCGTTCCACCGATTATCAGCAGGTTCTCTGACAGAACCTTGCGTGTGTCAATGGGACACTGGTGAGAAACAAATCACACTGTAAATGCTGAGAAATAGAAGACAAACACTTCATGAACAGGGCATTGCTAAATGTTTGTCCTTAGTTGCTCAGGGTAGCGCATTCGTCCAAAAGACTCGCCACCAAATCTCTCTGATACTCTAGATATGGTTCAGGTACAAGATGGTCTTATCCAAGCCGAGGACACATACAGTGACTTTCCACAAACGTTGGTATAAGCTAAACTAAAGATTTAAGATTTTGTACCTTAACCAAAGTGTCGAGTAGCAGAGTAGCAATAGATTTCTCTTCATTATCCTGCTCGAACAACATCTCAGCTAAAGAGTCTCTGGAAAGAGTCAAGAGTGTTCGGTTAAGAAATGTGGCTCAGATTAATAAACAAAAAGCCGTCGGTAAAAGAGTGTGCCGTTATCAAGAGCTAAACCTCTCGTCTCATTAACGGCTACTTCATCTCATGAAGATGTGTGTTCACCTGATGAAACCCTTGATGTGCAGAATCTTCTGGCCATCTAATGGATATTCCACATCAGGTGGAGGTGCGGGTCTCTGATGAACCAGTGACAACAGATTGTAAATATCTTTGTTGAATGCAACGATGGCTAAAAATTGAAAACTCATCAAAACCCCCATTCAAATGTTTGACACCTTTTACAGAAGAATAGTACCAACACGAAAAAACTAGAAAACACCACAGTATGGGAATTGTGTAGTGAACAAAACAGTTAAAACTGTGTTTGAATGAAATCTGTTATGAGTAAATGAAGAAGAAAGTTTTTGTTTTGTTTTGTCAAGATATCGGTCTCACACACACCTTGCAAACACCTGCAAAAAAAACCCCTTACTTAAACTCTAATCCTTCCTGTACTTATACATACATCAAATAAACATCATTTAGTGTTTTCCTCATGGAGAACAAAAAATGTCCCTACAAGGTCAATTATTGATATTACTATCTTTGTGGTGACATTTGGTCCACGCACACACATTATTATTTGCTTTACTTAATAACATTTAAAAGTGTGACCTCTGACCTCAGCTGATCCATCCATGTTAAATTTGGCCTCTTGGATCTTCAAACCCCTTTGAAGGTCACTGACAAAACATGTCCTCACTAAACACACAAACACACAATTCCAGAATTATGGATGTCAAAGCTGTGAAAGCTGTACTCTGAAATCTGACTACGAAAAATCATTAAAAACGTTCAAAAACATTAAAAGAGACCTCACATGGGTGTATAAACCACCAAATATTGACATCTGAACTCAATCAGTATTGAATAAACTCTTGGTAAAAATCACAGCAAGATTGACAGTGACATGGAATTAGCCAGTCAGCTGTTGAAATGATGAATAATTCACCTTTGATGTCCTCCACAACATCCTCTGAAACACAGCCTGTGACATAAAAAAACACAATCAACACTACACGTCATGCAAACTTCTGCAGAACAAAATATTTGAGATTATCTGCACAACTTTTAATTGCTATGCTTATTACATGAATAAATATGGATATTTTAATATTTGTAGTGTAAGTGATTGATGGCTTGTGGACGTCTCACTTCTGACAGAGGACAGAGGAAGACCTGCGTCTGCTCCTGCGTCCACCGTGCACTGATCATTCAGCAGACTGTCCAGCTCCCTGATGAACACAAACCACATCAGAAGATCCTGCAGAACAACACCAAAAACATTTACAACACATGTGATATAAACATACTTATGAAGAGCTTTTCCTCCCAGTGGAAGAGCTTCCCAAGCAGACAGGATGGGAATTCCTTCATAAATCTACTTGACTGTTAAATTGACTTTAAACCAAATGATGTTGTAAACACGATCACTTTGGACTTCCGTAATCAGACAAAATATTTAGCGTTTTTATTGCTATAATGTTTCGTGACACGAGTCTAAATATGAGTTCATGTTGATTTGAAACATTGTACTGCTAAAAGACAGATAAGGATACGGGTAAAACCAGCGTCTCTGTGTAACCACAGTCCATCACCAGAGCAGACTGAACACCTAAAGTCATGATAGACATCAGGTGACTGGGAGCAAACACGACTGATGGAACCTAGAGAAAAGACACACGAGGACACGTGTCAGTATGATAAACCACACCACAGAAAAGCACATCAAGCCATTGCTACTATCTAGAGAGATCTAGAGTATCTCTCATCATCATCATCATCATCATCATTATGACCAGAGAAACAGAGCCATAATGATACCTAAGGAAGTGCCTTTACCTCAAAATGTTTGAAGAAGACTTTGGAGAGCGTCTCTCTGAAGTGTGAAGGACAGAGGATGGATTCAATGATCACCACACGCCGGTCACGAGGATTTACCAGCAAATGCCTGAAGAGAAGAACATCATGAGATCATGAGAAACACATCACATGGACATCACATACCAGAGAATGAATCATCTCTCTCTTACCTGAAGTACAGCAGGTGAATAAAGTCCTTCAGAACATTATACAACTCCTCTGTGTTAATGTTGTACTGAACCACTCCAACAGCCTGTTACGTCCAATAGAGTCCTTTATCAATTTTTATGATTTATAAGAAGTTCAGATCACAGTTTATCAGAAACATATCGTGAACTTTACCTCCTGGGATCCAGGCCGTTTAATTTCACTGGGAATGATGAATCTTGGCCCTGATTCTCCAGCAAAGCCACATCTACACAATACACAAACATGAAGACTAACTGAATATGGACATCAAGTATCAAATGAACTGATCAATAGTTCCGAATGCAGATCGAATCAAATGGACTTTATATGGTTTGACCATGAGACACTGATTGTGTCTGACCACTGTACTGAATAAATGACATTTCTATATATTTCTATATACTGTTTACATTGAGCTCTAATGTACCTGGAGATACTAAAACATGCATGAATGAACATATAATTGTACTAATGCATTGATGAAATTTTGCACAGCACTTGCACAAAAACATGTTTGATTTGTGTATTTAGCAGTGATGCTAACAGTAACATGTCTTCATCATCAGTCACTTACTTTGTGTATGCGGCTCCTAAATCAATGACCACTGCTGTTTTCTCTCCACCGCTGCCCAAACCTTCAAACAGAGGCATTTTAATCTGTTTATATCTACAACTATATGAGAAAATACTGATTATTCATGGATCAACAGCGCCGAACATTACACACAGGGCAGAGCAGAGCAAAGGGGTCCTTCACAGCGCCGCAGCTGCCCTGCATGTGCCTCAATAAAAACCTCTGCTAAATATTACTATATATATAATATTAATGTATATATGTGTGTGTGTGTATATATATATATATATATATATATTGAATGTCACATTAAATTGAATATGAAATTAAGTTAAGGCGATATATGACACCAGGATTGCGTAAAAACTACTGCGTATTTACTTTGAATTTATACTTTATGTACTTCAGAAGATAACCAATATGGAATATTGTATATAATTTATTTATACAGCCATGCAGCTCTCCATAGACGGAACAAGAACATTGTTTGTACGAAAAAGTTAAATGAAATATAATAAGGAAAAATAGCAAAACATAATAATATATGTATATTTTATATATTTCAACAAGAAGATTTATAATCTTAAGTACGCAAGTGGACGGGTGCAGACAGACAGATGCGCAGTCGACTGCAGAGAGAGACCCGTGACTGCGCATCTGTCTGTCTGCAGATGAGAAACTTCAGCGTGATGTCAGCTGACGGAGGCAGACAATCACACACATCATCTGACAATCACACACAAATATCATCTAAGAGTAAAAGCCTGATATATTCAGATGCTGACATCATCATCAGTTGTGTTGAGGATGACATCAGCGCATCATTCACGCGCAGCAGGTAAGAATCTGTTGTGCATGTATGAACGTCATTTAATTTTATATTTTTACTCATTTAATTCAGTATTAAAGTTCAAAATGAGTTTGTTTGTTTGTAGTGCACGTGACGCATTAAACTGTAACTGAACGACTCCCATCAAACACATCAGCTGATCGATCGCTCATGAATATTATTATACATGTTATATTGTGTTACGCCTGTAATGATGTTCAGTATCGGATGAAAAACATGTGGATCTATGATTGTACTGTATATATTACTGTATATGATGGTACTGTGTGTGTTGGAGAATGATGATCTATTTTTAGTGTCAGTGTGAATTGAGGTTCAGGTTACTCCTGCAGAACTCTTCATACAGTCTTTTACATCCGATTTCATCCGACAAATACATACAATATCTACAAATCAATCAATATTGTTTTTATGAACTATAACCAATAATGTAGGTGCAGAATTAAAACAGAAGAGGAATAATTCTCAGCAAGAAAGTCACATGAAACATGATGCGACTGGACAATGTTCTTTCTGCTGAATGACATGCAGATCCAGAATCTGGTGCACTGTACCGGCTTTCCTAATTTTGCCAAGTTTTCAGTTTATATGAATGTTAAAGCCAGGGTTATGTGCTTCTACATCATTATTAATCACCTACTTTGCATTGATTTTAGGGAAAGTTAGGAGAGGGTTTTCTACAGAAATGTTGTTTCAGGTTCACATCTCTCATTTGGCAAAATCAGTTTTTTGACACAGTACCAGTCAAGCACATGAATGACATGGTTTTATAGCATGTAAGCAGGTAACACATTCTTCTGCTTCTACAGGACGTGTGTTTTGGTGTGTTGGATCTGGTCACATCTAACTTTGCGTTTCAATGCTTCGAGTGACAGAAACACAATGTTAAACGGTGCGGCTTTACAAAGCGTCCTGCTGGCAGCGGTCTGTCTTTCCAGCCGTGCCGTCCCCATCAGAAGCGGCGTTTCGTCAGCAGACAGGTGCTGTGATCGTCATGAAGAAAGTGCAACTCTAGAGAAGAAGGAGAGAAGATTATCACCTTCACTTGACTCTGAGAACGGCAGAGCTTTTCTCTTTTATCTCTCTTCATCTACTCATAATCCTGATGTGTTCACGTCCCAGCGCTCGCACTCATCTGCTCCAGAGGAAGTTTTTAATGGCAGTCTTCACGAGGGGTTGGGTAGAAACCAGAACAGAGCGCTCGGGTTGGATGATGGAACACAATCTGCAGACGGGCAGCAGGGCACACACACTTCAGCCTCCATTCTAGATCATCTTCTGGTGTCTGTAAATGATTCTTCTACTGCAGATCCGTTCATCAGAGAGAATGCTGAACCATCTGACCGGCCATCAGAAAGCAGAAAGACTGATTATATCCAGACAATATCAACAGCACTAAGCAGAGCTGCTCAACAGAAGGACAGACGATCAGAAGCAGATGTAAACACCAGAAGACCTTCAGACTCGAGCGACCCGACATCTCTGACCATCGGCGGCGGATCGGTCGAGCGGCTCCTCACGGCTGTTTCTGGACTCCGTCGGCCGGATCGAACCCTTGGCTTTAAAACGGTGGATGTTACTGATGTTTGGACAGAACCGGCTCATCTGCAGAGAGGTCAGTAAATAACATTTGATCATCATAGGCATTAAGCAGATGCTTTTATCCAAGACAACTTGCAAAACCTGAGGAAACACATGACACATTTCAAAATCACTCAAGTATTAACTTCACTGTAAATGTAATCGGTGAAAATAAAAAAGACCAAGTAAATGAATATTGATTCATTAATAAATCATGAACGAATCCTGTTCCTGTGTTAATCTTCATCTTGTTTGCATACGGTAAGGTTATTGCTGAATCTCAAGCAACAGATGATTTGAGATGATGTCACTCAATGACGTGTCATGTGTTATTAGTGTTATAAGTGTGAGCATGAAGAGTGAAGCAGAGATTTTACCTGCTCCACTTTAAAGCCCAGCGGCCGTCTGACGACAGTCTAATTGCTTTCTATTTTAGGTCGACACTTGAGATAAATGAAGCCAGTTCTTCCAGAGTCAGACACACGTTCTGCTGTTTAATACTCGAGCTTTTATTCATTCTCAGTCATTTCTATCAGCTCTTCAGATGTTCTTTTGTGTCCCGTCTTTACCAAATCAACATGAATCCTTTGAAGCCTTTCGTCTTTAACACACATTATGGTCTTGTTGTGTAAGATTCATCCGTCAGACTTTAAAAACTGACTGAAACATTCATGTTTATCTGAGATTCTGAATCAACCTCGATATTCATTCACAGTGAAACCTGAATAAGCTTGAGAATTCACACATTTTGAATCTATATAGTCAATACTTGACTAATGGAGTGTTTGTATCCTGCAGAAGAAGTGAGTGTTGAACCGTCAGGATCTCAGGATCTGCTCACAGACGTCACCATGTCCTCGGAAGATCTTCCATTGATTTTTGAACCGCTCGATGGCGTCACACCGCCTGGAAGCTCAACGCCGATATCCGAACTGCCTGTCGCCATGGCGCCAACAGCTGTAACCGTGGAAGATGCGGAGCTGATGGTGTCCATGGAAACGGAGCACGCTTCCTCTGATGTCTCTCTCTCAGGGATGCTGGACTGGCCCTCATCATGGCAGACGTCTGTAACTGAGAAGACAAACGCTGTCACTTCATCACAAATGCAGATCAAGAGGCCTGACGCGGAATCAGAGCAGACAAAAGAGCATCGTGAGATGACACAAAGTGAGCGTGCTCTAGAAACATAAAGGGTCTTGTTATTGTTTGGTAATGTTCTATAATTTAGGACGCACTTTGAATGTCTATGTTGATAAAGACTTTTAATAATGAAAACAAACACTTTAGAGCTTTGAAATGCATTCTGATTGGTCCTGCAGATGATGACATCACACAGATGATGACTGATGTCATTCAGTTACCAACATCAGAAGCAAAAACAGAAGATTTGGAATCCAAAGGTTTGCACATGTGTGTTTGTACATGCGTGTTCATATATCAGATGCTGTGTGATGATTTAGTGCCTGTGTCTTCTAGAAGAGCCGGATGAAGATGAGAATGACGAAGGGCTGGATTCTGACGAAGAAGAAAGTGAAGAGGACCTGACAGAAGCCACCACCGCACCTGTCAGCCGTCCACCCCACAGTCTTATACCTCCTCCTCCGGTCTGGATGCAGGGGAAACAGGGACTGGGTGAGTCATGTCTCAAACATCATGTCTTCCATGCAAACACGTTTAGAGACGAGAGAAACGGTTTCACATTAAAGAGCAAATGCTGTCATGTCATGTCAAAACATTGAGGTGATCGGAGCCTTTAAATCCTGTTAATCGTGCCGTGATGTTTGTTTTTGTTGTTGTAGTGCGAAGCTGGGTGGAACTCATAAGAGAGAAGGTGAGATTTGTTATATTGTGAGATGATTTGTGTTCAGTGTTCATCGTCTCTCTGATCCTCTATAGGCCGGTTACGTGTCGGGGATGTTGGCACCTGTTGGTATTGGAATAGCTGGAGCTCTTCTGCTGGTCGGTGCTTTGTACAGCATCAGAGAGATTCACCGCAGGAGGAGAGATAACATCAAACATCAGAGAAACAGGGTACATTACATCACGCCAGACTTTAACACTTCCGTATGTAAGTTATGGTGATCGTCTGACGGATGTTTGTCATCTTTAGCCGGTCAGAGAGGTGCGGAGCGGACCGGATAACGCCATGCTGCTGGCTGACAGTTCAGAGGACGAGTTCTGATCCGACAGATCGTTTACACTGTATAAACACCTGATCATCTGTTCTTCAGGTCCCGTGTATGGTTTCTTATAGACGTTCTTCCTCCTGTAAACACTGAAAAACTAACCTGAGAACTTTTCGAAATCCTCATTATTGAACTGTGTATATTGAACTGTGATTGGCTGTTTGTTTTCTATCCGTCGAATCTTGTTTATTATCTTCTCTACATAGAGTTTATCCATAACACTTCTCAAACGTTTGGTATTTATGTTCTTACAGTTATGCTTTAAATGTTTAAATCAGTATAAAATGTCTGTAACTACAAAATAATTCTCGTTTTGGTCGGATAAACGCTACAGCCAATAAGCAAAGATCATACTGACTGTCTAAATCAATAATAAATCTAAATAAAGAATCGAATAGAAAACATTTTCCATCAGTCATGATTCTCATGTGTAAAATAAACCATGATGAATCTGTAAATGGTCATTTTAATGAAACCTTATCTTTTTTAGTAGACATGAATATTTTATTTAAATAAATCATGTAGGAAACCTGTAGAGTATTTTACATCAGTAACTGGTGATGAGCAGTCATTCCTGCACACAATCAAATCACACACTAGTCTTGCCATCTTAAATGCATTTAATAAATTAAAATGAGGTACAAAAAAAGGAAAAGCTAATGTACATTTGACTGGATCTCTCCCATTATAGAAACGAACAGAATAAAAGAGTCACGGCTCTCGTCCGCTGACAGACACGACACACATGCTACATGTCTGAGGCAGTAGAGACGGACGAGAGAGAGAGAGAGAGAGACACGTGTGTACGGGATTCATTCACTGACAAGTGCATTAAAAGTTATACAGACAAATATCTGCACCAATCACAGAGCTTCAGCTGGACCAGATGACCAAAAATCAGAATTCTGTCATCATTTACTCTGAGGCTCTTGTGCTCCAAAATGACAAACAACAATCTATAAACACAATCTATGCATGATCTCTATATATAATCTTTAGAGATGAACAGATGAGAATTACAGTCATTATTTGGTAAAAGTCTGATGATGAAGAACTCTAATGGCACTTTCTGATTTTGAGCTACATACAGAGAAACAAGTTCAGCAATTTATTTTTCATTTGACATTGTTGGATTTTGGAAGCTTTAGTTCATTCACTGTTGTGTTTCATGAACATGTCAGAAAGTAAATGATGACAGAATTTATACAGTGAAAATGTGGTTTCTGCATTTCTCTCTCCCTCTCATTTCTTTGTTGTGTAAAGCTTCACCAAACCTGCTGCTGACTGTATATATATATATATAATATATTAAAAACAATCATAATCATGTCATTAACTAACATTCAGAAGATTTTGTCAGGATGGAGCGTGATGGGTTAGACAGATACAGTCTCTCTGTTAGCAGCACACAGACTCACACTTTACTACACCATTACAAGTGTTCATATATATACAGATAGATATTTATACCTGTGTTTATATATATATATACTGTATATATGTATATGCTTTTCATTTCAGTATCTCCCAAATAAAAAAAAGTCAAAGAAACATTTAACTAACACTATTTCTTCGTTCAAACGGATGCAAACGTTCAAACAGCTCAAAGCCACGGAAGATCAAGAAGATGTGAAAAGGATAAAACAACCGTTACAGCCGACATGCTGTTAGATGCGAGAGAGAGAGAGAGAGAGAGAGAGAGAGAGAGAGAGAGAGAGAGAGAGAGAGAGAGAGAGAGAGAGAGAGAGAGAGAGACAGAGAGAGAGAGAGAGAGAGAGAGAGAGAGAGAGAGAGAGAGAGAGAGAGAGAGAGAGAGAGAGAGATCACCCGTCACAACACCCCAAAACACCAAAGAGTCCAGTGAGAGATAATGAGTTACAGGAAGATCCCGTCCGGCCGCAGACGCACACGCTTGATTCTATCACAGTTCAGACAGCGTGTGGGAGGTTCTGGGAGTTCTGCTCTCATCAGAGTCTGTATGTGATCAGTAGTCAGCAGCGTACTCGGTTCCATGAAGACCGCGACACACGAGTGTAAACTCCTTTACAATGTCCTTCACACGACGCTTGTTCACTCGCTCCCTGACGTGATTCAGAGACAAAAGAAACATCATTTACATTTAGGCATCTGCCCATCACTCTTATCCAGAGCAACTTGTGTGGGATCAAACCCACGAGCTCAATGTGCTGAGCTACAGGAACACAGAGATTTGTGTCGTCTTGTTTTGTTTATTAGTAAGAGTCACCTTTACTCTGATTGGCTGGAGTGAGATGAGCTCACCTGAGCACCTGCTGACTGAACGTGTCTTTCTGCTCATCAGACACACGTGATGATGGAAATCCTGGAGACCTCAGAGCTTCTTTGAGCCACACGGTCAGTAATGAGAAGCAGTGTTTATTCAGACAAAACAGAATCTCAGCGAACTGATCCATGAGACTGCGAGACGACTGTCCGCCGATCGCCTGACCAAACAAACCAAACAGTTTTAACTGTTCAAATGACAACAACATGGGCACGTGTTCAGCACGACATTATGATATACACACTGCAAACACTTGCTGAATAACTGGACATGTGATGTTCAGGTAAAACACAGTTGACATGATGACATCACTGACCTCCAGAACAGCTAACAGGAGGAGTTTACCATCATCCTGCACCACACGAGCAGCAGGAGGAACATCTGCACAGTGTGATATCAGCTCCGTCTGCAGGACAGAGAATACATGAACATCAGCCAAAAACTGGTGCAGACCATCAGCTGGTATCTCAGAGGGCCGTTCTGTGACTTACAAAGAAAAGGCAGGTGGATTTGACTGTAGGACCTTCAGGAAACTTCAGTGACAGCACACCTGCGGACAGAAGACATCGGTCAAACATCAGAGAAATAACCTCACGCACACATCAGGCTTTATTTCTCATCCTATAAACACTTACCGCAGTGAAATACCGCTTTGACATCGAGACTCTCTGATAAGTATAAATCAGGTTTCCGTTTGAGGGCCTATAAATCAGACAGAGCCAATGAACACAGCACATGACTCAAACTCCTCCCCTGGAACCCTGTCAATCACACCGCTGCCCCGCCCACCCCGCATCGCTTCCCCCTCGTCTGTCTCTAACTCTACCTCAGCTTAGAAAAACAACATATACAATGCAAACAGAGCAGGTAAGTAAGAAATCAACGGCAAAAGAACTAAAACATTGAAATTTAACTCAACAGAAACTAAAGGTATGATGATCGTTTCATTTCTTCATTTCTGCTGCTGTTGTTTTTTCATCTGTTCAATCGCTACTTTCTCTGCTCAACTGGACTGAATGCAACAGAAATCTAAGTAACATGTACGAATAAAGACAACTGATGCATTAAAAAACTTATTGAGGATGAGAGAATATAAGACAGACAGAGACAGACAGAGAGAGAGAGAGAGAGAGACAGAGAGAGAGAGAGAGAGAGAGAGAGACAGAGAGAGAGAGAGAGAGAGAGAGAGAGAGAGAGAGAGAGAGAGAGAGAGAGAGAGAGAGAGAGAGAGAGAGAGAGAGAGAGAGAGAGAGAGAGAGAGAGAGAGAGATGAGATGAATTCATTGAGACTTTTGTTGGTTTCTGGGCTGGTGGGGTCTGCTGTCATACACAGACATCACATTGACCTCTGGATCATACATGAACAGCGCCGCCATATTGGAAAGGTCAAGATTGCTCAGAAAAACACAAACAACACATTTCTCAACTGGTTTCAATGGTTTTGGATTGTTGGATCTCTGACACAGTATCTATAAACTATCACTGTTTCTAGTAACAGCTCTCATGAATGACATGATTAATGGATATCATTACATTACATCACCACAACTCTAAACCAAACAAATATCCAAATCACAATTGCTCACGATGACGATGAATGATTCTCAAAGTCTAACCATTAAGATTACAACACGCAGATCGTCAACCAGTCAAAAAATCAATTGAGAAATAGAAACATCAGTATTTTTTATCCTGAAAAATGTTAGCTTCTTGTTCACTTCTATGTGTTTATATGACACGTTCTTGACCTTCCCAACAACAGGCCAAAGCATTTAATGTGATGTGGACTGACCTTTGACCTGAGCATTCTGTATTCTGCATTCTAAAAGTAGCCATCAAGTATATTTCTATTAATATTATTATTCTTACGGTCATGTTTTATTTCTAACCTCATGCTAAATCTTCAGGTCTCGCAGCACTCCCTAACCAGGTGTTAATTCTATTTCTGGAGCTCTGCTCATCAAACAGGATGTACACACGACGACCGTTAAACACGTCTGGTACGGACACTTCATTTAAACATCAGACCCCACCCGCTCTCGTGTCTACTGGATGAGAGACGGATTTACCAGCCCGACCAGAGTCCGTATCACAGGACAGAGCGGAGAGAGAAGGAAAGAGACAGCGAGAGAAAGAGTAAAACCCAAAGTGAATGAAATAAGAAACCAAAAACACACCTGAGCTTGGAGCTGCATAAATGAATCAACAATATCAGGATGATCCCTGGGCCCTAAAATATAATAAAGATGAAACTTAAGAAATAATAAGAATATATATACAAACAGCAACAGAACAGATCCGACAGTCATGTGGAAATGAAATAATCGCACGCGTGACAGAAGTAAAGGCAGAGAAAGAGGAGGGAACGACTTCCAAACTAAAAACACTAATAAATGAGTCCGTTCTGAACAACGGAGCAAAAGATAAAGAAGTAAGGAGAGAAAGAAAAGAAACGTAAGAAATGAAACTGTGGGTTTGGAGTGGGAACCCAGGAGGCATCTGTTACTGTCACGACACGCTTCGGTTTTCTCTCTTTCTTTCAGTTTGATTTGTTTTTTGTTTTCTGGAAAATCAATTTGTGCTCTCGACTGACCCGTCCCTAACCCGACGCCGGTCAGTCCCGAAACCCCGCCCTCCCGCTGCCGTTCCCACACTCCAAACGAGACTCCGCCCACAAACCCCAACCCACCCTTTCACAGAAAACAAAGGACAAACAAACAGACGGGTGACGGCCGGTCCTCTGCATCCTCACACCTGCTGGAGATAAGAACGTTAGCGGTCACCTTCTGCTGAGCCCGAAATGATGTGAAGGATGAGAACGCTTCAGGACAAACACAAACACAAATACACAACATGTGTGTGTCTGTGTGTCAACACTCGTCATGATCGTTTGCTCTGTTCCACGAATCTTTCACCGAAAATGTCATTATTTACTCGTCCTCAGACTTTCCAGAAGAAAGATTTAGCAGAAAGCAGAATCAGTCATCATCATTACTGTAAGAAGATCAACGACCCGCTTTCCTTCAGGTTCTCCTTCAGGACGCTTACCTTGCTGGAAGATGGTGAGCGTGACGGAGGTTACCAGTTCAAACAGCGCTTTGATTGGTGGGAAATGATCCGTTTCACTGGCAAATATGTGAACCATCTAAACAAACACAAGCAATCAGACGCAGGTAAACCTCCAGAGAAGAACATGTAAAGCAGCTGGATCCACAGGAAGTCAGATATCATACCTGTCGGGTTAAATCCAGAGCAGAGGCCTGTGGTATAGTGCTGTACATCTGACCCAACATCTCACTTAACTGAGACACCATAGGAGCAAAATCATGCAGAAGAGTCTTCACAGACTTCTCAAAGATGGCACACACCGCCTGTCAGACACACAGACGACATGTGAAGAAGTGAAGCCAAACAGCAATCAACAGGATTTCATGCAGGTGAAATGATTCATACCTCCACAACCTGTGAATCATTCAGCCATTGACTGAGAACCGTCTGTATCAGAGCAAACACCTGCTGTAACACCACCACCACCTGAAACACACACACACACATCAGCAAACATCTGTGACAGGCTGACTGCAGACAGGTGGGAGGAGCTTACCGGGTTGGGTCCGGTTTGAGGCGGGGCTGATTTGATGGGCGGGGTGTTCTCTCCTGACTCCTCCTCCTGTTTGGTGATGTCCAGTGTGGTAAACAGGTTGGACAGCAGACCCAGAATGTGAATAATGGCCAGTTTATTGGAGGGGTTCGGCTGAAAACAGAGACCAGGATCAGATGACACACAACTTTACAGCAATTCATTAGAGTATATGGCAATCAAACATCTTAATAAACTCTTTCATGATGGAGATCAGACAACAGCGGGATATTTATTAATATCTCCCATATGACATGCGTCACTGAAATCACTTTGGATAAAAAAGAATCTGTCAAATGTAATGTAAATGCTGTTATCTCCATGACAACATCACAGTGATTGGTGGAGAGGCAGTTTAGACATCCCATCAGGTAAAGAGACCCTCGGCTCAATCTTAGAAACTCATCATTCATCTCAGAACACATTGAGTATTTCGAGTCTGATATGTGTGTTTCATGAGTAATATGCGATGAATCACTCTGGCATATTAACAGCTACTGTACAGACAGAGCTGAAGATGAGATGTGTGACCAGCAGAGGTCACTGTGTGATCAGCTGCTTACAATCTGTTTACTCAGGCTGATGTCATGTCTTTCTGGCAGGAACCAGACAGGGAAGAAAGATTAGAAATAGAAATGTGCTAGAGAGAGAGAGAGAGAGAGAGATGAGAGAGAGAGAGAGAGAGAGAGAGAGAGAGAGAGAGAGAGAGAGAGAGAGAGAGAGAGAGAGAGAGAGAGAGAGAGAGAGAGAGAGAGAGAGACAGAGAGAGACAGAGAGAGAGAGAGAGAGAGAGAGAGAGAGAGAGAGAGACAGAGACAGAGAGACAGAGAGAGAGAGAGAGAGAGAGAGAGAGAGAGAGAGAGAGAGAGAGACAGAGAGAGAGAGAGAGAGAGAGAGAGAGAGACAGAGACAGAGACAGAGAGAGACAGAGAGAGTGTGGTTGTCAGGGTGTTGCTATGGTGATCTATTTGGTTGCTATGCTAAGAAGAGCAGAGACCTTAGTACCACTCATCTGATTTCTGCTGCAGTTTCACACTGATGCCAATCTGTCCCTGCTGAGAAATGTTCCGGTATATAACACGCTCACACTGATGCACAGTCTGTTCATGTGGAACCGGTCCAAACACAGACACAGATAAACAAACCACACGGCAGAGAGAACGTCAACTGAGCCATGATTCCTACCGTCTCTTCTGCTAGTTTCTCCAGCTGCTGGATGTACGGAGTGATCAGAGAATGAAGATTCCTCAAAATCTCCTCCACAGGTAACGCAGACAACAGAAACCCTAGAGCCTGCATTAACCACATACACTGACTCGTCTAGAGAGAGAGAGAGAGAGAGAGAGAGAGAGAGAGAGAGAGAGAGAGAGAGAGACAGAGAGAGAGAGAGAGAGAGACAGAGAGAGAGACAGAGAGAGAGACAGAGAGAGAGAGAGAGAGAGAGAGAGAGAGAGAGAGAGAGAGAGAGAGAGAGAGAGAGAGAGAGAGAGAGAGAGAGAGAGAGAGAGAGAGAGAGAGAGAGAGAGAGAGAGAGAGAGAGAGAGAGAGAGAGAGAGAGAGAGAGAGAGAGAGAGACAAAGGCTGAAAATGACTTGAGGTGATTTCTTTACAGGCCAAGCAGGAACAAAACATCTGCTTTAATAACATCTTAATCACATGAATTCATGAAGTCAATAAAAACACTCACCTTATGGATCTGTTTGATCAGCACCTCCTAATGTTTGTCAAGAGAGAGAAACAGTTAAAACAGTGCACATAGGTCTCATATAGATCTGTAACGACAGGAGAGCACGTGATACCTGCGACACAGCGACTATATTGGTGGCATACGGTGGCAGGTCATATTTACACTCTCTGCAGATCTTCTTCAGTGTGGAGACGCTGGACACAGAGAGATCTGGATTACCCAACGCCTGCAGGACCAGCGGCAGAACACTGCTCAACATCACCGGGTGATCCGCCAACCACTCGGCCAGCGCTCCTGCAGAGAACACGCACGTCAGTCGTTTCGGCTCAAACGCCACGACCGAACCGCTTAAATGAGACGCAAACCCACCGATAGTAAACATGACCGTGTCGGCCAGCTGAACGTTATTGATGTTGATTCTCGGGATGAGTCCGATGAGTCCCGGAATGACATCTGAATAGTTCACGTCTATCGTTTCCGCGATGGACTGAAATCCGTACAACAGCGCTTCTGTGTGCTGGAGTAAAAAACAACAATCACAATCCCACGAGTGACTCCAAACCCACATCTCTACCCTGACGAGACACCTCATCTCCACACCTGCCATGATGTCGTCTGCTCCGTGTCGGTCAGGAGTCGCCCCAGTTTATCATACAGATTACCCAGTAATTCAGCTCCCAGCATCTCGTAAACATACATCAATGTGTCTGATATGTCCACCCTAAAAGAGCAGAGGTCAAAGGTCATACATCAGAGGTCAAAAAAAGCTTTTAATCTTACTGACATGAATACTGAAGGAATAATATGGAACTCTGATGAGGACAGACGTTTTCACCTGTAAATCCTGAACTGTTCTTTCTCATCTGATGACCATGAAGCGTATTCTTCATCAGAGGGAAACTGAGCTTTATGAAGCAGAACATCAACCAGCTGAAAATACACGGGCCTGTAGACCTGCACGTACACCTGCTGCTTCTCTGCCTCGAACGACATGATGTCATCCTGCAACATCCACACACAGAGCAGAGAAACCATCAGAAAACAAACACAGAAGCTGCGTTTAAGCTGCGCTGAACCCTGAAGAGCTCACCTGTAGCGTGTACCAGAAGGTCAACGTGAGCGAGCTGGTGGTCTCGTTGACGGGGTAGTGACCGGGAATACCCGTACAGAACATGATCATGTTCACTAAAGCCAGAAAACTCTGCCAGTGTTCCACCTGTTCTAACAGAGCTCTGAACCAGACAACAACACGTTTCATTATTCCTGACACACAACACACCATCACGTCGGCTGTCTATAGGTCAGCGTGTGTGTACCTGGAATGGTTTTCTCCCAGACTGACAGCGATTCGACAGATGCCATGTGACGTCTCCATGTCTCCGTTCTGTACGGCGTCTCGTAACTGTTCCTGAAGCTGCAGGACCTGAGGAACTAACTTCAGCAGTGTGTTCACATACCTGAAACACACAAATAATGAATGTGTAGTAAAAGACTCATCATGATAGTATCTGTCCAGCCGTCATGATACACACACACACCGTAAATAATGAATGAATATTCAGAATGATTGTAAACTTGACACACAGTTCATCATTGATTTACTCTAGACTAGTTTAACCCTAAACACCTTTTATGATGTCTTCTTACAAAACACACAATAAACATGAATCATCATCATCACATCAACGCCATCATCTGTCATGTGTTTATTTCTCAAGTCTTTTTACTAACTGCATTTCTATGAACACTTTGATTCAGCAAAGAAAATAATCAATAAACCTCCATTCTGTTCTGAACATTATCAACAAAATCAATACCGTTGTACATCACATGCCATAACAGGATCAGGCTCATATCCCACAAAATGAGATGACGTCACACAGACTGATGATCATGAATTATAGATGAATCTACAAAGCGTAATGAATGAAAGAGATGTTCACGGTATGCTAAGACAGATGTTTCAATGTGTTTCTACAGTACAGGAGAAACAGGCAATCTCCCTATACATGAGCTCGTGTTCATCATCATACATGAGCTCCAACACAAACATCAGCTTTCAGAGATAGAAAAAGTAGTAATATTTCAATATAATTAAAACAGAGAGAGAGAGAGAGAGAGAGAGAGACAGAGAGAGAGAGAGAGAGAGAGAGAGAGAGAGAGAGAGAGAGACAGAGAGAGAGAGAGAGAGACAGAGAGAGAGACAGAGAGAGACAGAGAGAGAGACAGAGAGAGACAGAGAGAGAGAGACAGAGAGAGAGAGACAGAGAGAGAGACAGAGAGAGACAGAGACAGAGACAGAGACAGAGACAGAGAGAGAGAGAGAGAGAGAGAGAGAGAGAGAGAGAGAGAGAGAGAGAGAGAGAGAGAGAGAGAGAGAGAGAGAGAGAGAGAGAGAGAGAGAGAGAGGTTCTTTCTCTCTCTCTGAATCTGCTCAGATTTTTTTCACCTTAAACACTGCTGTGTGAAAACCTGCCATATCTCACACACACACACACACACTCTCTCTCTCTCTGTAATTACCATCAAACACCAGGAGAAATATGAAATCAGAGTTGCCTGGCAACAGGATGCACTTGGTCCAATGGCATCCTCCCGAGAGGCTTGATTGTAATGTGTTTAAACAGTAAAAGAGGCGATAAGATGAGGTAACGGAGAGAGAGAGAAGAGACAGAGACAGAGACGGGAAGCAAAAAGGACAAACACAAACACACATACGTTTAAACCCTTAAATCGATTTCATTCTGAAGTACAGTATTTAATGTGAATCATTACACCTCTATTATAATCCTCCAGCACCATCAGTCTTCAGATAAAAAAATCATTCTCATGTGCCAGCACTCATCATATGAAATAAAAGATATGACGTGCTCTACAGCACATTAAACTCTCCTTGAAACATGGAGATGTTCCTCTAAAGGTCATCTGTGTCACACCTGTAGAACCAGAGAGAACAGCAGAAGACTCACATCTCTACAGTCAAGGATACCATCACCTCTAAACACTCATCCACTGACCGTCTCTCTCTCTCAGGGAGGAGGACCTGCCGCGTCTGTACCAACCAGAGCGTAAGACATCGCTCCCTCGCTCTGTCTCCATGGAGACGGCAGCCAGCCTTGAAATAAACCTGACACCCCCCCATTGCTTCTTTGTTTCCATCTTTCTTCTGCCCAGTCTCTCTCTCTCTCTCTCTCTCTCTTTCTCTTGCTCTCTCTCTCCATCAGTCACTTTTATCTCCCAACACAGTCTGTCTCTTTCTCCTCCTTCTTCTTCTTCTTCTAAAGATGCTAATTCTGCTAGATCAACATAACTTCACATGAACAAGTCAATGTCAAAAGAATCTATACTAAGATTTGAGCAGGTATACGACATTAGTTTGATTGAACACTGACTATACTGGTTTAAACTGCATGAGTTCAGGTAATAATGTCATGGCTGAGGCTTATTCTGGTCAAGACCCACTTACACTCAAATATTAAAAAAACACAACGATTTAAGTCATGTCATATGTAACAGGGTACAGCCTTTCTCCAAAATAATGTCAAATCCAGTGATTAGTTCATCCTCAGAAACCTTAAAGAGATCTTAAGGCTCGTTCACACCAAGAAACTGAAAGTATTCTTATTGTAAGAGAATAGAGAACTATAACAATAAAGACACCAGCTGATCAACTATCAAACACAGACAGCAAATCAAAATCACACACACAAGTTTAAAACACTGTTCTTGGTCCAGACGCTAATATAGTTTTATCATTCTTGGTGTGAATGTAAACCTTATAAACATGATTGATATAAACACATCAGGGATAGAAGCAGAAGAAACATCTGATGAACCGATGTGAATTAGGCTTCAGGTGTGGGTGTTTCAGTGATAGCGAGTCACCTCTGCGAGTCGGGTTGCGAGATGGCGTTGACGATGGCTTCCACGGCCGCGTCGAACAGTTCCGGATCTGCCAGTGCCGTGAAACTGGCCTCCACCAATCCCTCGCTCTCATTCAGAGGAACGTCCAGAAGAACCCAGCTGGACAGACACTTGAGCACGCGAGCCTTCACCAGCGGCGGCGTGTCCGCCTGCCGTAACAGCTGCTGCAGGAGAGGATAAACGGCCGTCCACTCGCGACCCAGAGCGCCCCTCACCTGACCTTTACGGTACTGCGGCAGCCGGCTGGTCTGAAACTCCTCCGGCAGGACGGTGAGGAGCTCCAGCAGCGCCAGACAGCGTGCGCGCCCGTCCGCCTCGCCTCCTTCTTCCTGGAACACGCGCACCATCTCCGTCACGGCCCCCGGCCACGCCTCGGGCATCATGTTGAGGGCGAGGGACGCCAGCGCCACGCACAGACGGGTCAGGACGATCTTTGAGCCAGAAGCGAAGCGGGCGATCTGGGAAAACAGCTGCGATTTGAGGGTGTCGTACTGCTCGGAGGGGATGTCGCCCCAGTAGCGGGAGATCTTGGTGTGGAGAGCGCTGGCGCCGAAGTACTGGATCTCTGGAACCTGTGGAGATGAAGGAAGAATGAGAGGATCTTCAATCAGTTCCTTAAGGAATCAACAAAAGGAGATGTATAAAGTGCACAAAAGCACTTCTCACATCATTATTTCATAATCTAGATCATATAAAGCAAATTAAATTCTCTCGCTCTGCAACTATCAGGTGTGTACACAAACCACACACAGAACATGGTTCATATCTCCTCTCAATATAAAAAAAACAAAGAAAGAAGACATTAATCTAGCATATGGAAGATAAACAGGTGTCGGGCTGATGACACAGATACATGATGTTCTTACCTTCTCTGGTCTCAGTAAAACCCAACAGAACTGCCAGGCCTGAGGAGACACCTGAGCCTGCATGAGCCATTTCTGAGCCAGATTCTTATTCTCAATATTGGGATCATAATAGAGTTGATGTAGTGCCTGAGAAAGAGAGAGAGAGAGAGAGAGAGAGAGAGAGAGAGAGAGAGAGAGAGAGAGAGAGACAGACAGAGAGAGAGAGAGAGAGAGAGAGAGACAGACAGAGAGAGAGAGAGAGAGAGAGAGAGAGAGACTTTAGACTAAAAACACATATGAATGTCTGTGAGGCAGTTTGCAGACACACATGATGATGAGCATGTCAATTTCTTTTTCTTTTTGCATGTGAAGTGTGTGACATCAATGAGATGTAGGTGTTTTAAACAGAGATGAGATGAGTTCTGATGTGTGTGTCCCTGAGCTTCAAACCCTCCTGAGAAAACACCATCTGCTTGAGTAAATCAGGTGAACTGTGTGTATGTGGACGTCACAGACTTCACCACTATCAGCGATGAATGTCGGCACATAAAGACTGCCCTTAAACACATGTCTACATCCTTTAAAATCAAGGTTTCCATGGCAACCGTCTCTCGTGACCCACTCAGACTCATTCTTAAAGAACTCATCCAATGAATGACTCACTCTTTCTGTGTGAATCGACACCAGACGTCTCTGAAGCATTCGTTACGGCTCTGTGATGTTCAGACATGATGCGAGTGTTTTGACTGCAGCTCAATGACGGCCCTTAAATCACCATCACAAATCTCATCTCAAGGGTGAAGTCAACTGTGGATTCTTCAACAAATACATTGATTGACACAAACCCTACATCCTTCCATGATTTGACAAAAGTTCTCATTTTGAGCTACTTTGTCCTCAAAAGTGCCTGTGAACTTATAAACACAACTTGACTAATATTAACCATTTAAAGTGAAACATTCTGTCATGATTTATTTACCCTCACGTTCATTATAAATCTGTATGTGACTCTTTCTTCAGTGGAACTCAACAGAAGATATTTTGAGAAACGTCTCAGTAGTTTTGTGTTCATATAATGGATTCAATGTTGTTTGATTACCAACATTCTTCACAATATCTTCTTTTGTGTTCTGAAGAAGAAGAAGTCATACAGGTTTGATTGATTAGGGTTTTTTCATATTTGGATGTATAATCTCTTTAAGCATTAGACAGTTCACATGTATGATATCAGAAACTGTGTGTAATGCATTTAGAGAACTGAGTTTTGACACAAATACAGTGATTACAAACACATCTCAGGCTGCCAATGACATCTCATAGCGAAAGAGCCAAACCAAACAGCCTCATGAATGAATGAGCTCAAATCTCATTCACAAACAGCATATAACAACACAACCCAATAACACATCCATCTGAATTGTTTTGTGAATAACTGAGATGATGTTTTTGCAGTCAAACACTGCTGTGGATGCAGACGCCTGACCGTCACACTGCCCAGAACAATACACAATAAACACACACACACACACACACACACACACAATGACCTCAGTGTGTCATCAGCAAAAAAGCAGGACAGAAAGAGATGGAGATAATAACCTGTTTCACAGTTTTGATTATATTATATTCATCTAAAGCAACTACATGATATTGGCACTAAAGCTTGATGTCTGTCTTTGATGATATCAGATTGTGATCGGTCCATGAGATCATTACTAATAAACACCACTCAGATTCCTTTCAGAAATGTAAAAATACAGTATAGAAACAGCACATGTCTGTCTGTCTGCCTCACAAACACTTTGATTTCCTTCTTCAAACTAAGAGATGTCAATATTATTCCACAATATTCCTCTGAAAACACATTCTTAAGCTGTTCATGACAAAACTCATCAGTGTCTGTGAGTGACATGACATCATCACATGATGTCACATGACACGTCTCTCATCTCAGGATCAATATCTTTCCTTCTGCTATGATCTAATAATCATGAATCTGACCGTCAGCTCCAATAAAATCACATTCAGGATAAAAACACACTGTCAGATGGAGACAAAGCTGTCAAAACAATAAAGACAAACATGATTAAAAAATGACACACATGTCAACAGAAACTACATATGAGACTCTCATGAAACATGTAAAGAACATTCTGTCCCGAACTCTCATTTACTGTAATGCACAATAATAATAATAATAATAATAATAACACACGTGCACACAAGTAAATATAACATATTATTTAAATGGTAAACTTTGACTAAAGCTTTTATGCAGATATAAATACATTATATCATTTATTTTCTGAACATCAGTATAAGAATGAAAGTCAGTTTAAATGAAAGACATTTCACACTATACGAGCATAAGAAGAGTCAATGATGAATCTTATGGAGAAATGAGACACGCGAGTCTTCTCGTACCTTCTCCACGTTGTCGACAGTGAAGTCTGCAGCGGTGTCTGGATCCATTTCTCACACAGCTCCTCTATCACTCACGGGAACTCAATTAATCGCGATTTCTCTGAAAACTACCGATCATTCATAGAAATAGAAGAAGAACAACAGCAACATTTATGACGAGTCGCGGTGATGAGAGTTGAATTCGGCCCGGCGCGCGATCAGGCCGGTGCGCGCGACCTCACGTCACTCATTCTCATATTACACACATGATAAAAACGATCTCTAATATGAGTGACGATCAAATGATGTCAACATATGTCGCATGTGTAGAGTTGTATGTGTCCAGGGTCCGGTCTTGATGAGATGTCCCTCTCTATCGCTCGTGTCTGACTGAACTGAAGCGACGAGTCGATGCGCGTGTGTCCGACTCACCGCCTGTCTTAAAGTCATGCTGTTTCAAACCTGTATGTTCATCATTATTAGTGCAGCTGTGACCCTTTTAACAAAAATTAGGGACCCGAAAAGATAAGTGTTTTATTTGAGTTTTGAAGGCAGAATGTTTTATTTTATTTAGGCGAGGTTTGAGTGTCTGGGGTCCTGCTGGGACTCAGAGATGTTAATATGAGGTCACAGCGACTCTTTGTGGTGTGTTTAGGGTATAGCAGGATTTCTGCTTCTGTTCACAACAGATGGAGTTCTTGCTTTATGTATAAACATATATATTACTAATAAATAAATGAATAAATATAATTGTATTCTTATCTCTTTTTTAAACATTGACAGATTCCCCCTTTTTTATCATTTCTTCAGCTGTCTAATATAATGTTGTAATATAATTAATAGAGAAAAAACGAATAATGGTCTAATAGTAGATGTTGATACTCAGATAATTATACTGAAATAAGAAACAGCAGTCATTTCGTTTAACAGTCAATCAAAAGCACTGGCAATAGTTCTGGACAGTTATTCGTCACTTGCTGACCTCATGAACGCGTCCTGTATGAACTCCCTTGCATGCGCGTCACCGCGATTAGACGCGAGCGCGCAGTGGTTGAGTGTGATCAGAACAGCTCTTTATTATCTACTCATACTGAACTTACTGCTGTTTCTCTCTCTGACACTGTAAGAAAGAAAGAAAGAAAAAGTAAGTAAGAAAGAAAGAAAGTAAGAAAGAAATAAAGAAAGAAAGAAAGAAAGACACTCATCTTGTGTTCAGATGAAGGATATGGACACATATGGAAATATTGCGTTCTGCACACTTCTACTGTACTGCTCTTCTACCATTACAGGTAATACATTTAATAATACTTTTATCTATCTCTCTGTTTAGTATAAACAATGTGTTATTGAGTATTTCTATTGAAATATTTAATTGAGTATTTAATTAATATATTTTTATAATGCTGTCTAGTTAGGCAGCTCAGAAGACACAAGCTATATATGTCAAGAACTGTTAATACATCTTCTGACACTGAATCTGAGACAGAAAATTAATGTTATCATTATAAACTCTTTTCATTCAAATGTAGATACTTGGTAAACAGTTCTCAGAAAGCTCACATTTAGTTAAAATAATGAAAATGTCTCAGATAGCTGATGATGGAAATATGTGTGTGAATCTGATCATTGACCTGAACTTGTTTCATGTCATCTATGAACATTATTCTGACACACTCTTTCTCTCATTTTCAGCATTTTGTAAGTGTTTTCACAACCTTACAGTTACAACACACATTCATCTCATCTTATTTTAAAGGATCATAGTTAAAGCATAAGTTCAAAATCAGAATGAATTTCATTTATTTTTTCTTCTTGTATGTTTCTGGTAAGATGGTGCATGATATATGATCATTCCAAAGAAAGAAATATTTATCTTTGTAAAGTAATGATGTTCATTTAAGAGTCTAAAACAAAAGTTGCAGGATTTGAATGTTTCATATTGTTCTGGTATCTGGTCAAATCTGAGCTGAAACGTGCATCCCACTAACAAAACAGGATATAAAGATTTTTATAATCTTCTAGTAGTGATGTCAATGTTGTCAAAAAGCACATTATAATCATGATAAATGCAGCTACATGGTGTGCTTGCATTATAAATGATCATTCTGAGATCATTAATCACTGGTTTACCGCTCCTTTTGTAGTTTCTGAATGATATTCAGATATCTCTGTTAGTGTTATGGATATGTTGCTCTGAAGGCTCTGGTGGAACGTCAGCAGACATTATTCAGACGCTCAACCAAAGAACTGCTGTTAAACTACAGGGTGTGGTGAAGAAAATCCTGAAGAAAACCTCAAGCTGGCCTTAGTATAGTCTACACATATAGTCTTGTCTATATGTGTGTAGAACTTGTTGTTTTCATATAGTATGAATGGCAGATTTGTTTCTCTTAATTATCTTTAATACTGCTGTAATAATTGATCACTAAAGAAATTGGTATTTTTGAATTTAAGAATAAATCATTGTGATGGCTGGATGTCTGTGTGTGTATCCACAGCTTCATCTTCTGCTCACAGCTTCATCACGAGGAGAGATCGTGAAGTGTCTGATGTCAACAGCCGAAATCAGACACAGTCCTTCATTAACAGCACGGAGAACACATCACACACACACACAACTGCAGGTACACAACACTAAACACACTGGACTGGATTTATTCATCTAGCAGCAGACACTGTGAGCGACTTATGAATGAGAGAACATTAACAAGTGCTTCAGTATGAAACAGAACAATCAACTAACTTTAGTTTAAATAAAGCTTTACTCTATTACATCAGGACAGCTTTACAATCAAACACTTTCATTACCATCGAAGAGGAAAGATGCTGTTTTTTGGATCTTGCATTTAAAATGCAGAAATGAGTCTAAATGAAGCGTGATGCTCATACACTGAACATGTGTCATGTGTGTTTTGTTTCATCATCAGGGATGGTGGTGTTTAATTCCTCTGATGCAGGTGAACATCATCTTAACGTCAGTGTAAAATCCTCTGATGCTGCATCCCTGCCATCCACATCACCCATATCCATCACACCTGCGGATGATGAAAGCACCAGAACCACCGCTCATGAGGACACACCGTCTGCGCTGTACGCTAGAGATGACGGTACATGAGTGCAGAACGCTAAAAAAACATTTCTCCTTTCTGTCTACTTACTACTGCACAGAAAATGTGTTTTGTTTTAGGGATTAGATAATTTACTGGAAAACAAGATAAAAAACAGTACAGATAGTGATTTATTGTGTTGATCTCAGCAACAAACAGCATTCATGCATTTGCATTTATTTATTCATTTGGCAGATGGCATTTATTTTATACAAACCCTTGTGACTGAACGCAGCTGTGCTCATACGTATACTACAACACGTTGTTTATTATAACAAACACTCAAATGACTGGATGTGAATGGAGGTTTAGTATCAGATAGTCTGAAAGTGACAAACAAGAAAGTCTTTATATGTGCAGAGACATCTGAACACTGACACAACAACAACAGACCGATCATTGTAAAAACACCACGCACACACATTCCAAAAAAACAATTACTGCAGAATTTGATTGAATACAAACATTGGAGAATGTTTACGGGACTTTCACATGTAAGTTCATGTTGGACAGACACAGTTAAAACATAATTAAGCTCTCATACGACATTCATATGATGCTCTGTGTCGTAAAGACAAACGTCTCCGTCCGTTTACTGAATGTCTGTGTGTTTTCTCTATAAGTTTTAGATATTTATCCTCGTGTCTCATCTGATCCGCCGCTGGCTGGACTGCTTTCTGCATGTGTCGTCATCGCTGCTCTTGCGTCTGTCCTCGTGTTCCTGAAATTCAGACACAGAAATGATGGAGCAGAATTCAGCAGACTTCAAGATCTGCCCATGGTAAGAGTCTTCAGACATCTCTCACACTTCTGTTCACCTTTCACTTACACAGTACTACATTAACTACTACAGCCATTGTGAGTTCACCCTCACTATATTCAATGTATGTGATGAAGAATGTAATTTTTTTAAAGAAAATAATAGAATATGCAAAGAAAAAGACAAACTGCATGTCCTCCATGAAGAAGATATGATGCATGTTTTCAATAAAGAGACGGCAGATGTGTATATAATTGTTCAGTAATGACAGATGATGATGATGATGTATTTCAGGATGATATGCTGGAGGACGCACCTCTCTCCACATACAGCTACTGAACAACCCAAACAACCCGTCTCTCTTCATTTACATTTATAACTGAAGTGTGCTTTATTGGCATGACAAAAAATGTACAATTGTAGTGCCAAAGCAATTACAGCTGGGCTGTGTACAAATCATGCAAATATATGTACAAAGATTTAAAATGAAAGTAAAAAAGAGATTCTCTCTTTCTCTCTCTCATGGAGTTCATGGATCACGTGCTTCATAATGACACACAGAAACTCAAGGTATCACAGGACTAAATGATGCTTTAATTGTGAGTTTTCGATACCTCCTTCTATAAAACACACATGTGTTAATTAAGGAGACGTGTAAAATAATCCCAGCAGGAGTGAGAATGAGAAACACTACACTAGAATAAAGATTCAAATACACATCACTGTATATTCTTCTGGAAGTATAAATAACACTTTAAAGGTGGATTTGTTTTATAGCATTGTCACAAACTACTTTTAAAGTTACTAAACTATATAAAAATGACTGTGTTTGCTTTGAGATCAAAGATGGTGAAATCTGTAAATGTCTATATTTAACCATCATGATGAATGTAGTCATGTCTTATAGAGCCACGAGTTGTTGTTTGAAATGAAATACAGGAGATATTTGTCAGCTGATAGTTGTGTGTGATACGGATCTCTTTGTAAAATAACTAAGAGAGAGGATTTTCTTACATTTTTTAAAACTAATAAAATCTTTAAATGCAACACATGCTGGATTGATATGTTTTGGGTTAGGACATTTTCAAGTGTCTAAAGCATCTTATCAATACCCATCTGATATTACAACTGAATAATTTAATGTTAGTACACTAAAGATTACAGTAAAAAGAACAAATACAGATTGAATTGAGGACTGACATACAGTCATCCTTTATATACAGTAACAAAACATCTGCTTCTGTATTTAACACCTGACTAACGTGACACAGGGCAGAAATAGTTTTGTGAGATATAAACACTGCTGTGATCATCAGTATTTGTGAAGAATATAACAGATTTTCATAGTGACTGCAGAGTCAAACTTCTGACTGTCGGCTATACTGGATGTTGATATTCTAAAAATCATTTTGTGACTCGTTTCATGAGCGTATAAGTTCAGTTTAACAGAATAGCAGACACAGTGGACTTTACATTGGGGTTTGAAAAGCGTAATAACCCACACAGACTGTCCAGGCCTTCACATTCAGAGCGTTATAGAGGTCAGAGGTCACCGAGACTGAGATCGGGGGGGCTGTTTGAACCTTCATCCAGCCCTTCAGGATCACTGTCGATCTCACTTCCTGCATCGCTAATGTCACTTCCTGAAAGATGCGAGTTTAGGTGAGGTCGACGTCGCCGACTTTTCATTTGTAGATCTATAATCAATCAAGAAAGTACAGTAGTTATCCACATATAAAAACCATCAAGAAACCAAAAACTTTAACTACAGGCGTGAGGACTCGGATCTGATCCCCAAACTGGTTTAAAGACGAGGGGAAGCAGAGCCTCACTGTCTGGAATAACCTGCTCATTCACCTTTTCTGTGTATTCTTGTTCACTACATCGTAGATTTTATTGCTTGATTTGAATTTTTGTATATTTTATTTGATTGTATTGTACAGCACTGTGGCTGTTTTTGTAAGTGTGTGTGACCTGCATCTTCCAGCCAGGATTCATCTGAGCTGATCTCTGCCAGACTCGCGGTGGGACTGAACTCATCCTCAGTCTCTGATGACGCTCGTCTCGTGAGGTTTGACTTCACAGTGACCGCTGGATCTATATAATGACAACACATTAACTACAATTCATTTTAAGCTTAATAAACATCAAACATGAGGTCATATCATTAAACGTTCTTTTCTTTTCATCTAAACTCTAACAGAGAAGATAAATTGAGGAATTTATTTATTAATTCAAACTCCAGTTTAAAATGTAAGCAGAAGTTTCAATGTCTTCATTTGTGTTTTTTCCTTACACAACTATCACTATCATGGTGTATATTGTTGGTGAATTATTTCTTTAATGTGATATTATGAATTGGTGTTAAATGCTTTTAATGTTTCTCACCTGGTTTTTGTGCAGGTGTGGAGTGAATGTCTCTCAAGATCAGACCTGTGACCTCATCCTTCAGCTCAGACACACTGACTCTACACACAAACAGAGAATAAACACACGCACACACACACGCACACACACGCACACACACACACACACACACACACACTGACCTGAGCTCACACACTTCCTGCTGAGTGTGTTTATACTGGGAAACTGACCGAACGACTTCCAAACTTTGTATACGCTGAGAATCTGTCAGTCTCTCTAACATCTGCAAAACACACAAACTCAAATCAACAACAGAGAACTTCATTCATTTTCTTTTAATATTATAAACAGGGTGAAAGGTCACAGGAATGATAAACTATTCCAAATTCTAATATTCTGTGTTCTGTGTTTGTGTACAGAAAGTGATATTCAAAGACACATGTGAATGTAGTGACCTTAGAGCTGTTTTCATTCTGTCGTCGTGTTTCTCTGACGTCTGACTGAAGCTGAAACACATCCTCCTCCAGACGCACTACACAACACACACAACACACACAATACAGACATTTATAATCCCTAACCATGTTTCAAAGAAGTGAAAACACAGAAACACATGAAAGTTCACATCATGTGACTCACTCAGTTTGTTTTTGAGAATGTCCGTCTCTCTTGTGAGATGCTCCAGTTCCTCTCGGTGGAGTTTAGAGCTCAAACTGCGATGGACAAACACGGTTATAAACAGCATTTATTGTTGACTGCGTCTCATCAGGGTTTCACACACCTCTCCTCCTGTGTTCCTGTAACGCCGGGTCGCTTGATGTGACGTCTCAAACTGCTCAACTCTCCATCAATCTCTCTCTTCCATCTCTCCAGACGTCCATCCGGTCCTGACTCTCTCTCCTCTAATCTAACCTGAAGTCTCCTCAGATCCTCTGAAAGACACAGAACACAGCACACTTACTGAAAAGAGATGTTCATGAAAATAAAATCCTAATCATGTTTATCACCTTGTAAAGTTTGTATCAGTCTTTGTTGTGTGTTTCGTTCTCTCTCCAGTAATCGAACAGTCCGTGTTAAAGTCTCAATAGCCTGTGGTACAACAACAACACTTTAAAACCATTCACTGTAGATTATATATATTATATTAAACACATTGTGTACATCTGTTAAGGGTGGTAAAGTCAGGTAAGGTTTTATAAAAAAGCAGGAAGTGATGTATATATATATATATATATGATGACAGATGTTTATACAGGACAGCATCAGTTCTGACCTGACTCTGAAGTGACGTCACATCTGACCAATGAACAGCAGGACTGACAGAAGATGAGCGTTTCAAATCTTCTCTCACCCCAAACACATCTACACAGACAAACAAAACACTGTTAAATACATTCATCAGTTTGATCTCATTTCTCATTCATGTCTGTTTAAGCTTTTGATTTAATAGAAGTTAAATCTCATTTGGTGTCTCTGTGTAAATGTCATTGTTTACCTTCAGTTCCTCTGGGA
The DNA here is from genome assembly GCA_019155185.1 of Beaufortia kweichowensis. Classification (NCBI taxonomy): domain Eukaryota; kingdom Metazoa; phylum Chordata; class Actinopteri; order Cypriniformes; family Gastromyzontidae; genus Beaufortia; species Beaufortia kweichowensis. The sequence continues at coordinate 232,448 of CM032807.1, forward strand.
GATCTCGCACGTGCAGTAAGACGTTCCTTATAAACACACGCTCATGATGGTCATTATGAGTGTTAATTATTATTATTATTAAAGGTGAAATGATGTTTTGAAAGAGTCTCACCCGCATCTTTGCGACACTTCCGTCAGTTTCAGACAGAATCGAGCTGAACTCATGATGCCAGTTCATCATCACACAGTCCGGTCAGATGTGAAGCTCTTCTTAAACTCATAAACTAACACAACGATGCTTTTACGATCACATCTAAAGCGCATGCGCACAACAAACAATATTCTGTTATTATATCGTATATAGATGCAGTTAAGTGTCCGAGACCTTTCACGGGTTTCAGTTTAAATCCAGGAGCCGCAGAACATACGTCACTTCCGCCACACCAAATGCTTTATGGGAAATGTGCCCGTTGTATTTTATTTAACCGTTTCTCATTTATAAACGTGATACAGTGTGACGAGGTGAGCTAATGTGCTAATCCACTGTGTTCTGCACGCGTGGGTCGAATCTCATGATCTGATGTGGATCAGTGAGAAGTGCAGGTGTGATGGTTCCGAGATGACATTCATCAACAGACTCTTTCTTTACTCTTTTATGAAGTCACAAACATTTATCTGATTGAATACTTAAAGAAATGTTCACTATAGAAATGTTGCTTAACTTTTGTAAATGTATTAACGCTAAACAACATTCATACAGCAGCTAATGCCAATATAATCATTGACTGATGAATTGTTAATCTATTGTACATTAAATCACTAACAAATACAACTAAGAAACATTGGAATTAACATTAAGAAAGATGAAGAAATGCTGCAGTAGTGTTGTCTTAAATTAATAATTGTTTAGGAAACAACACAATCAAACTGTAGACATGAGTCTAATGTAAGAATCTATAGTCTGCACCGATCCAGATCCCACTCCATAATAGATGTTTTATAAATGGCTTCATTATCATAGAGATGAAGAGAGTCAACAGTTATGTTATTAGATCTAGACCACATGATCACATCCTGAGCAAATGGTCTCCAATTGTAAAATAGGACACAGAGAACCATCTCAGACAATAGTGTGTCAGAACTTCATTAACATACAGATGACGGATGTTACGATAGGAGCGACTTCATTTACATTAAGGGTAGTATAATGTATTTGTATAAAAGGTTTGAGTTTAGGATGTTTGGGGTTCATTCTGACTCCATTGAACCCAAAGTGCATCATGTATTTTGTCACGGTTACGTTGGAATAAAGATATTCTTCAGCATCTTCATCATGTTTTCTTACACTATGAATTCTGATGTTTCTGCAGATGAAGCTCTACATCACAACATGTGAGAAATAACACACAGTGCACATATAAACAGGAAAACAAACAAGATTTATTGAATTTTCCAAAATAACGTCATGACGTCAGGCTGTCCACCCGGGAGGATGTTAACTCCACGTCACAGAAGTTCATCTGCTTTAATCCAGCTGTAATGAGACACAGAGAGAGAGAGTTACACATGGGCTTGATGAACACATGACATCATGAATGAAGAAGAGCAGAAACTCTCACCTTGACAAAGCCGATATCTTTGGCGTATTGTCTGAAGCACTGACGACACATGTTCAGGCCGTATTTACGGATGAGACCGTGTCTGTTAGAACACACCCGGCTGTAGAACACAACACAACACGTTAGAGATGCACACTGCACAACTTTAACAATACAACACAACACTGATGAATATTGTATTTTACACAAACACATCTGCTTTAAGAATTGCTGTTAAATTCTGGAAATTGTGTATTAGATAAATTAATATCAAGCTTTATACGAGTCCATTTGTTATTAATCAAACACAATCCTCATAACGCTGGTGCTTTTGTTTCCCCTCAAACCTCTTAAAATTGTATTATAAACCATTCAAATTAAACCCAAGTGTTAAAGGAGACACATGTGTTATCAGAGAACTTATATTACTTTATCGTCGTCATGAACGTTAAAAATCTGCTAAATGAATAAATGTAAAAACACGTTGTGTTTACAATGTCCGTTCACAACAAACAGTGTTGGAAAATGAATCATTGTTGTATTTGTATCGTGTGTTATCTACAGCAGTATCATCAGAGAAACAAACTGGTAAATCATGATTATTATTGTATGTATAAAGTCTTGGTTTGGTCAGAATAGCGTCTGATACTGAGCGGCCGCCATGTTGGTTTTCATCATCACGCATGTGCTTCACATCATTACAGCTCATAATTCACATCAAAATAACCCGAGCGGACCCAAATCAAGCGCGTTCACGAGCCCGTCGCATTAAACGTGTTATAAAGGCAGTACTGACCAGGATCTGGAACCCTGGCCGAATTTTCTGGGGTGACTCCAGTAGAGCTGCTGATGGCCCATCTCGTCTCTCTCGATCGGGATGTCGAAAAGGAAGTTGTGTTAGTGCGCACGCGTGAAAAAGACGCTCTACGGAGTGCGCTGCTTCCTGTGGCAATATGACGTACAGCGCCCCCTACAGATACACGATATATGACGAAGACATCATTTATAACTCATTGATTTGACCAAGAACGCAAAGTAATTTAGCCTTTGGAAAACCTGTACATGATTAATACACGCACATCAATAAATGAAATGTTATAAAATACAAGAAAATCCAAATACAAGTCTCATAACCATGCTTTCAAAATAACCATGCTTTAACCAGAGTTTACATGTGGTATTTGTAGTAAAACCATAGTAAGCACAAATGTGTGTCGTTGTCGCATTAAGGCAAACATAGTTCAACCATGACATTGTAGTAAATATGATCAAACAATTGAACTCCGCTAAACAACCACAAATGCTCTACTTTAACTATTAAAAAAACATCGTTCATTTTTATTAGAGTGATTCTGATTATGTTAATTTCATGTAAGTTTAGTTTTATTGTATGTATTAAATGTGAAGTGTGTGATAAGTGTGACATCACGCGCGCGCGCGTGTGAATCTCTCTGGAGCGCGAGCTCGAACACACACACACACACACACAGCGGAATAAACATGCGCTTCTGTCGGGATCTGTGTGTCCTCGTGTTCGGTGAGTGTTTTTCATCTCTCTGTGTGTGTGTTTGTGTGTTTATTTTAAATGTGAATGCTACAGATCTTCAGTATTCTGTGTGTGTGTGTGTAGCCTGTGAGCTAACCACTGACAGTCAACACACACACACACACCCATCTAACTGCACATCCATCATCTGATGGTTCATTATATCAATAATATACACATGGTAAAGAACGCATCGCTTTATTAGGCTTGGGTTTTTTCGGCTCGTGCAGCTGCTTTAGCACGCCTGCAGCTGCAGCTGCAACGCATACATACATGCACGCGCGCGCGCGAGAGAGAGCGCTTCCTGTATACTTCCTAATGTTTAAACTGGACTGTTTACAGTGTTAATAAGCCCTAGATTCACCCTAATGTTTGATATACACACGTGTGCAGCTATGAGCCATGAGGAGATGATCAGTGTGTGTTTGCACATGCGTTGTGTGATTCACAGGTTTCATATTGTTTAGAGCATTAATCTATATAGAGCTATAGATCAAAGAGATGTTATATCATTCACTAGTAGTGAGAGATGTTTATATGTCTTATTATTGTTCTTTTAATATGACATGCTGTTATCACAGGTCAGAGGTTTGAGTATTTAGGTCTGATCCCTCATGAGAAGACTGGACCATATTAATACTGTTATACTCTTCATGTATGTGTTTGTGTTCTTACACACCAGAGAAACTTACAAATCATTTATTTATTCATTCATGAGACATGAAGACATGATATTTTAACAATGCTTCAGTTTAAATGATGTATGTAGTTGTTTATTAACTTATTGATGTCGGTCAGCTATTAAAAAAAACATTGATCTAACAAACTTTAGAGGACTAAATAAATAATAAATTATTAAAAATGATGCACTTTTATACAAAAAAAAGTCCCATAAAATGATTTTGAGAAGAATTTCTAGTTAACAGCAGTAATGCAGAACATGATTAATTCAACTGACTCTTTAATTTCTTTTCACAGGTTGTAAAAGGAGACTCGCCCGCCTCTAAAAAAAAAAAAAAAAAAAAAATGACTATTTGGATTTTTCCTCAGCAAAACCGACATCTACTACTTTCCAGAATCGGAGGATAACCGCTTCGTTTTCTATGATAAGATTTGCGGGAGCAGATCTGTTTTGGTTAGCGAAGCTGCCGTCGCCGTCTCCAGAATCAGCCCACCGACCGTCCCCGCAGGGCGAGCGCTTATCATGAGATTCCGAATTTACAAGCGAAAGGTGGTTATACTGACTGTTAGCGGTGGTCATCTGTGGATTTGGCGTGTGGAACAGCGGGAAGCCAAAGAAGACCGGTGCCATATTCCCTAAAGCGTCGGAGCCGGTTAAACGTAGCGACGGTCAGGTACAGATCACGCCACCGGTCACACGGAAAGCGGTCAACGATACGCTGCCGGATAAGCAACCGGCACCGGTAAAACCTGATGTAGACAACGCGACGCTGGTGTACAGAGGAATCGTGTTTCAGCTCAACTTTGATCAGACCCTCAGAAACCAGGAGAAGTTTGGGTCAGTACGACAGAAGGATGATCTGGTGGTTGTCGTTCAGGTTCACAACCGTCCGGAGTACCTGCGGCTGCTGGTGGACAGTCTGAGGAAAGCCAAGGGCATGGAGAACGTCTTTCTAATATTCAGCCACGACTTCTGGTCCCCGGAGATCAACCAGATCGTCACGTCCATCGACTTCTGCCTCGTCCTCCAGATCTTCTTCCCGTTCAGCATCCAGCTGTATCCTCAAGAGTTTCCAGGGAACGATCCTAGAGACTGTCCCAGAGACATTCCCAAAAAAGACGCCTTGAAGTTGGGCTGCATTAACGCGGAGTACCCCGACTCCTTCGGTCACTATCGGGAAGCCAAGTTCTCTCAGACCAAACATCACTGGTGGTGGAAGCTGCATTTCGTGTGGGACAGAGTCCGAGCTCTGAAGGAACACAACGGGCTGGTGTTGCTCATCGAGGAGGATCACTACCTCGCTCCGGATTTCTATCACCTGCTCAAGCTGATGGCTTCTCTGAAGAAGGAACAGTGTCCCGACTGCGACGTCCTCTCGCTGGGCAGCTACGGACACGTGGGCTATTCCAGTAAAGCCAACAAGGTGGAGGTGAAGGTGTGGAAGTCCACCGAGCACAACATGGGCATGGCGTTAAACAGAGACGCCTATCGGAAACTGCTGAGGTGCACGGACGCCTTCTGCACGTACGACGACTATAACTGGGACTGGTCGTTACAGCACCTCACCGTCACCTGTCTGCCGGCCTTCCTGAAGGTCATGGTCAGCGAGGCGCCTCGCGTCTTCCACGCCGGCGATTGCGGCATGCATCACAAAAAGTCGTCTTGCGTGCCGTCTGGCCAGAAGACTAAAATCGAGAACGTTTTACAGAGCAGCGGGAACCAGCTCTTCCCCAAACAGCTGCTGATCACGAAGAGACTCCCAGCGTCAGGGGCTAAAGGTGTGGCTCCTCACGTGAAAAACGGAGGCTGGGGAGACATCAGGGACCACGAGCTCTGCAAGAGCTATCTGCGATTACAATGACTTTACTCCGTCTGCTCTTTTCTCTTAGTTTTGCATCTTGAACTATTCTTTATGGACTCTTTCTTCGTATTGCCTGTTTTATTCAATTATTCCAAATAAAAAAGTATGTGATGTTTGGATTTGGTGGTTATTATGAGCATCATTTAAGGAGAATCCTTTTGGTAAAAGAATATTTCATTTTTTGCCACTAAGGCTGGATGATGTATATCGGTGATTTACAATATAAAGCAGCGCTGTGATTGATTGTCAGAATGTTTAGACAAATATATAGTTAAAGGGTCTCTGATTTAAACTTGATCTGTCCAGTTACTCAATCATTCAACATTGATGTCATGTTTGCCGAGATTTCCACATGAAAATAAGCTGAGAAATCTTCATGTACCTCATGTGCTATATATCATCCAGCCCTGGTCGCTCTCTTATTAAAGATTTTTGTGCCATTTTAAACACAGAATTTGTATGTATGATTTTAAAAAGCATGAAGTTTCTTTTGAATTATGTATATGTGTGTGTGTGTGTGTGTGTATATATATCTACTGACAAAATACATGGAATGTTTACTTTTGATTGAAATTCCACAATCTGTTTAATATCTAAAACTTTGGGCTATTTTTGATATGCAGAAGAACTCTTTTATATTTGCTTGAATGTGATTGATGGTTTTAAAGGTTGTGCTTCATATTGAACATATTCAGTATTAGAATGACATTAAAATTGCATTGACAGTCTTTCTTCAGTCCATTAGAGATGCTTTGTCCTATTTCCACCAGCTGTAACAGATCTGTGTGTCCTCATTATTCAGAGATATAAGTGTGAAACAAGGCCACGGTGGCGGGGTCGTGACGTACACCAGCACATGATAGAACCACTTTCTCACATTCATCCAGTCATTTCAACATGGTACACGGCGACACTCGTGTGTAAATCAGTATAAATGCATGAGCTGGTTCAGATTAGATGATGATGTCATGTACAGAGATCTTGATTCAGAGAGCATTAACACGCAAACATCTTCTCAAGTAATTATGATGGATATTACAAATATATATATATTTATATGTTCTTAACACATGCTTACTAAAGTCTTTTCAACAATGACATTGTTTTGCAGAGCTCGTGGTATAAGTGTGAATCAAGGCCACGGTGACGTAAAGTAAAAATGTGTTTCTGGTATGTTGGCTGTGTGCATTTTATAATTTAAATTATAATACCAACATAGTATAAAAAGTTGTGCTAAAGAAAACATGACAATGACAATAAAATGAAGAGACACAACCGCTTATTTAAGATGATTTTAATTATATATATATATATATACACATTTCTCTGTATTAGAAATACAAGTGTTTCTATCTTGTATAATCATTATTATTCCAATCCATCATAAATCCTTAATTTACAATATTTACACATTGTAGAATAACCCGTTTCATCTGAAACAATATTAAAATAAATGTTCAAAAAGGTATTTAGTTCTTCTTACACTTTTACAGCATTTCCAGGAAGTCCTTTAAAAGTACACAATGATAAAGCCATTTTCTTCTAATGATTTAGTGCAAACAATGTTCTCAGTTTCGCTCTTTAACAAACACATCCAGGACTGATGGAGGAAGAGACACGCCGCCATCACTGTCTGACGGCGTGTTTTTGTTCCATCTGTTCTGAGATCAGTGATCAGGTCATGAGGTGAAATGAATGAACCAAACTAAAGCAGTTTAAAAACAAAACACATAAGCAACAAACTAAAATAAACAATCATCAGGAATGTGTTCATGTAAATACTGAACAGAACGCTGGTTCAAGCTGACATTCATTAGCGGTGAATCTCATGAAACCTGTCAAGAATCAAAAGAAACCACAGTTTGCTTATGAAGACTTCAATAAGCTTTTTCCTTCAAAATAAGCTTTACTGTCACGTAGCGGAAAAATAACAGTCAGAAGTTAAACTGTCTGTCTTGACGGGTTTCCTGAGGTTCACCTTTGACCTCTGATGTGCGTCTCTCACATTAAACGTGCGTGACCGTCGGTCAGTCCGATGCCTCGTGTCGTCGTGTCGCGTCCTGCTCGGCTCACGTCTATCACAGCAGCTACACCACCGTCCCGCTGGGAGAGTTTGTGGGGTTTTGAGACGTCGAAAGGCCCTGAAACGAGACGACACACAAGCCATTATTGAAGACTGCTGTATCGTTCTTCACAACATTCAACCCCTGAAAAATAAATGACACAAATAAATGTTATGTCTGTGACCAGTGCTGCGATTCGTGACATGAGCTCTTCTGAACTTCATCATCATGTTTTTCTGATGGACTCTCAAACCCACACAAGTATTAAGTCGCTTGACAGTATAATCAATCTGCAAATGTAAATAATGATTGCCTCTAAAGACATGTCCGTTATCCATTTCAGAGCAAAGAAACAATATTACTCACAACTTTTCCGGGTCGTGCCCACGTGCAGATAAATCCCTCCTGACAGGCCGTGACCAGACAGTCGTCCAGGAAGATCAACACAGTGAGACGCTCGTGGGCGATTTTCTTACACACCAGCGGTTCCAGTAAGGGGATCTCCTCCATGCGAGGACACAGAGCCGTGCCCAGAGTCTTGGCGGCGTCGGCCTTGGCGGCGCGCGTGCCGATCAGCTGACTGAGCTTGTCGCTGCTCTTGTTGCCGACGTAGCTCATGCTGTGATTGCGTTTGTGGTCTTTGTCCGGATGCCGTTCCTTACGTGCTTCGTGCAGAGCCAGCGTGGCGAACTTGCTGACGCCCGTGGCTATCAGAGCGCTGTCCATGATGCTGGTGGGCTTGTTGGGACTGCTGCCCCCTGTCGGCGAGGAATGAGGCAAACTGTTCGAACGGGGTAAAGGGGGCGATAAGGAGTTGGAGGGGCCGCCGCCGCTCACGCTGTTGTTGCCGTTGGTACCGAGAGCAGCCGTGTCTCCGACGGGACCCGAGGCGTTCGTCACGTTCGTGTGAGTTCGAGTTCTGGACAACGGAAAGAGTATATCTTCCGTGAGGTCCCACAAACACAGCTGAGTGTCCTGACCCACCGAGCCGAAGCGATACGTGACGCTGACCGGTCGCCCGTCCGTAGAGTTCCTCTTGGACAGTCGGGACTGGGCGCTGTTGGCCCGTTCTCGACTCCCGTTGGACTGAATCTGCTCCTGAAAGTCTTCGTCGCTCCCGCTGAACTCGGCCGGCCCGTCGCAGTCCTGCACGCTGGTGATGCAGTGATCGAACGCCACCACGCTCACCCACGACTTGTGCCCGCGGCCACGCTGCGATGACCCGGCAGTCGGCGAACGACCACACTGTCACCAGATCGTCTTCTCCGCCGGTCACGACGTAACGCCCGTCGGGGCTCCAGCACACACACAGCAGTCCGCCGAAGTAGCTCTTCATGGTGCCGTGAAGCTCAGCCGTATCGAAACAAAACACCCGCAGGAAACCGTCCTGACAGGCGCAGGCCAGAAACTTCCCGTCGGGCGAGAAGGCGAACTCGTTGACGGCTCCCTCGCCGACCGTCCAGCGGAGGAGAGGATTGCGAGCCGTTTTGCTTTTGCTGGTGTGCACGGCGTAGTTTTCTCCTTGTTTCAGGAGCTGGTAATGAGGCGGAGTCGTTCCACACGTGTGCTCCACGTTATAGAGATACATGGAGCCGTTGCCGTGTGCCACCAAAAACAGATTCTCTGAACCAGGAACCCACTTCAAACACGTCACTGGGGATTTGTCAATAAGTCTCTGTTACGAAACACAAACAGATGCAAAGTTATTAACGCACACATGTGAATGTCAAAGGTCGCATTTCTCTCCAAAATCAAAAGATCCTTTCAGAGGGAGTAAATCTCATCCAGGTCACTGACTTCACAACTAGGTCAAACGTGTGGAATGTCTTTACAAACAACGCAAAAGACACACAAACTCACATCTTCGTTGAAAAGTTTGCTGGTTTCTTTTTTAATGGGATCAATGAGCTGAACCTGTCCTGCAGAGAATCCCACCAGCAGCGAGACGCTGTCAGCTGTGGCTGTGAGAGGGTTGGAGTCGTGACACGTGGGTAACGTTCCCTTATATATCCTCTTGTCTATGGGTTTACTCAAGTCTGCAGCCTGGACACATCAGAAATAAACTTATATGTTTATATGACAGAGTTTTACTTCACTTCAATTGGCCTGCAGGGTTACAAATAAACATTTTAAACACATACTTTTATATATATATGAATTACATGCCTGTAGATGAGAGAAAAGACTGCAGGACAAAACATGACTTTACATCTACAGACTATCAGACACACACTTAAAAGAACTGCTGCTAACATTGACATTTGCATGAAATTGGCCCAAATTATAAAACGCTTTACCCTGAAGCGGCTCAATTTCCTAATACATTCTGCATTAATATGCTGTAAACACAACAACAACAACAACAACAACAACATCAAGTGACCTGCTGAAAGCTTCATGCAAATATACTCTTAGAACAAGACCAACGAAACACACAAACACACAACACATGATGAATATACACACATCTGAATACATAATGACTTAAGCACATTATTATGATTATTTACACAAAATGACAACACAATGCAACAGGTACACAACTCACAGCACTCATGCACAACACCAGATCCGCCTAAAATCACTGAATGTTTATGATGTTGTGTGTGTGTGTGTGTGTGTGTGTTGTCAACAATATTTACGTAAAGTGCACACAGTGTAAAGCTCAGCAGATGTGACACACACACACACACACACACACACACACACACACACACACACACACACACACACACACACACACACACACACACACACACACACACACACACACACACACACACACACAGTCATGTGTAAATGATGTGATGTCATCACCTTCCTGACGCCTTTATAGATGTAAAAGTAAAGCTCTCGGCCCACATTGAAGCAGATTCTCTCGCCGTTACCGGACTGATCGTTCACGTTGACGAACGACACTTTAACGGGGTTCGAGCCCTGTGAGTTGAAGGGCACTCGGTTCGGTCGGCTGTATTCTGAGCTGGGCAGCAGTTTATACACACCCTCCCGGGTGCTGAATTGAGTTTTAATCTCGTTCGTCTCCTTCCCACCTCCATCCGCCGCCATCTTCGACAGTAGCGTTCATTCCGCTTCGTGCACGAGCACGCGCGCGCGGCCGCCCTCTTCTCCTCCTGCGCGGGAACGCGAGGCGCGCTCCAGCCGCCAGTGCTGTGTGACTGTCGTGTGAAACTTCTGGCGGTATGATTGACGTCAGTGTGTGTAATAAATATATATTTAACTATAATCATATATGACACTAAACCTCTAATGGACGTTTAATATATCAGTGTAGACCTCAAATATAGAGCAAATGACCCTTAAAAACAGCGTCTCTCTCTCTCTCTCTCTCTCTCTCTCTCTCTCTCTCTCTGTCTCTCTCTCTCTCTCTGTCTCTCTCTCTCTGTCTCTCTCTCTCTCTCTCTCTCTCTCTCTCTCTCTTTCTCTCTCTCTCTGTCTCTCTCTCTCTCTCTCTCTCTCTCTGTCTCTCTCTCTCTGTCTCTCTCTCTCCTCTCTCTCTCTCTCTCTCTCTCTCTCTCTCTCTCTGTCTCTCTGTCTTTCTCTGTCTCTCTCTCTCTCTCTCTCTCTCTGTCTCTCTCTCTGTCTCTCTGTCTTTCTCTGTCTCTCTCTCTCTCTCTCTCTCTCTCTCTCCATTAATACCAGTGTAAGCTGATGTTGTGTAAGAGAATCTGCTGGAAAATCAACATCTAGAAAGTCTCGATTGTTCTGTGACGCTTTAACACTTTTAAACAGTTCCAGACGCCTAAAACAGAAACACAGTTTCTTGTTAATGCTTAAAAATGTTCAAATCTTTTTTTCTTGGATGGTTTGTGATTAAATGCAGATAAATGTTGTTTTACAGTGAAACAGACAAACACAATCTCCCATAATCCTGTCCACACAACAGAAAATGATGAGGGTTGATAAAGATCATCATTAGCTTATAGTCACGTTCTGTCATTCAATCAGTATTCAATACATTTGATGATGTAAAAACAGTCACATATTCGACCATCTTTAATAGCACCTTTTGACTTGTAGAAATGTCCATTTTGAGTGTGTAAAATCTTAAATTGCTCATTGTAGAATTTGTTGTGCTGATTTATTTGATTCTTTAAATGTTTATTAGAATTTCTAAGCTGTAAATAATGTAACCAATCTGTGGTGTTACTTTATCAGTTATATAAAGAATCAGTCGATCATGACTGTACGAATCGGCTTCATAAATCCTGTTTGAAGCATTCATCAAAATAATATTAATATTATGAATGAAACAAAATGTGTAATTGCATAGAAAAAGAAAGCAAAATAAATGTGGGACTGGAATCAGAGCTGTTAAATCAGAAGGTTTTGTCAACATGTGGTTTATTAATAAAACCATTAATAATATTCAGAAAAACGTGTAATCTGGGCATGTCCAAAACATGTGTTTCTGATGAGATGGAGACAAAGACACTACAGACAGACACTACTAAAGCTTATATAGTGGCATATTTTATTGAATTTATTAATGCCGCTTTCAGGAGAAGGTCAGGCCCGGTTTGTGTGAATGGATTGTGAATTCTGACACGTTGATTCACTGCTGCAGCCAATCAGATGTTCAGGTTGAGCTTTCAGGAAGTCACACTAACCCTAAACTAACTGATGGCTCCATGTGCCATGGTTTGATTGACAGACACCTCTGTGACTCTCTGTCCCTAAAAGGACAAATGGAGTATATGGTAGTAGATGACCCCCCCCATCCAGACACACACTGCCTAGTGGTCTTACTTTAGCCCTCTGTCTCTGTAGTGGACATTCCTTCTGGAACGTTCTCAAAGGCGCTTTCTAGAAGCATTGCTCATGAGTATATAAAGGCTGAGGAAGGCCCACGGCTCGGCAGATAAAGCACGAATCAACAAACTCCAAGACGTCGAGTGGAGAAGACCTCCGTACAGCAGAAGACTTGAAGATTACTTTTTGTACAAACATTAATACAGAAGTTCATTAACAAGGTAAGAGGAACAGAAATACTTTATTTCACATTACTGCATCTCTTTCTTAAAGTATTTCAAGTAAAACTCTTTCAGAACATGAAGCTGTAGAGTTTTGACATTTTAGGGTTAGGGTTGTGTTTTGAAGTGCTTGAATGAAATGGTTGGAGTTGTGGACATGTGTCTGCAGACACGTTTCTCATGGCAAGAGTCTGATAACAGACGTCGGGAGTGTAAAATACAATAAATTCTGAGCAACTTCTTCATCAAAATAAAGACTAAATTACATTTATAAAACCAAAAAACTGATAAAAGACTATCTTTAGTTGACATGATTGTAGCGTCTGCATTTGATGTGTAACACTCCTCCCCCATTGACATGTGCAGTGACAGGTGTTACTGAAGCCTTATATCAGCTGTCATTATCATTAAAGACCATCCAAAAGAGATCTAGATGAATAAAATGGGGAAATTATATCATTTGTACTTTTGTAAATACAAATTGTCATTTGTATTTATAAAAATTTTACAACAATGAATGCATTTATGGAATATTTCACTGACTGTAGATCATGTTGATTCGTTTTATTATAATAATTTATATATGTAGTTTTTAATTTTAAGGCTAAATGAAAGCAGATAAGATGCAACATTTTAGGATGAAAACTATAGAGAGCAATGACATTTTTAAATAGACCCAAGAACAAGACAAAAAATGACTAGATAGATTTTCTTGAAATGAAATAATGTTATTTATTTTTGCACAGATGCCTGAGAAAGACGCACAGCCCACGATGGAGGAAGACGTCGAGACCTTTGCCTTTCAGGCTGAGATCGCTCAGCTGATGTCTCTCATCATCAACACCTTCTACTCCAACAAAGAGATCTTCCTCAGAGAGCTCATCTCCAACTCATCAGATGTACGTTTATTCTCCAGCATGTTATATGAGATGGATTGTGTCGGTGGGTGAGTTTCTCATGAGTTTCTCTCTTGTATCTCTTCTTCTTTTAAACAGGCTTTGGACAAGATCAGATATGAGAGCTTGACAGACCCCAGCAAATTAGATTCTTGCAAAGACCTGAAGATTGAACTCATCCCAGATCTGAAAGAGCGCAAGCTGACCCTCATAGACACTGGCATTGGTATGACCAAGGCTGATCTCATCAATAATCTGGGCACCATCGCTAAATCCGGCACAAAGGCCTTCATGGAGGCGCTGCAGGCCGGAGCTGACATCTCTATGATCGGTCAGTTTGGAGTGGGTTTCTATTCTGCTTACCTGGTGGCCGAGAAGGTGACGGTTATCACCAAACACAATGATGACGAGCAGTATATCTGGGAGTCTGCAGCTGGTGGTTCCTTCACAGTCAAGCCAGACTTTGGTATGAGCTTTAAGACGTTTCGATTCAGATCAAACGGGTCTTTACTCAGTAAGCACTGATAAGCGTTTACGTGTGATTTTGCTTTTGCACGACAGGTGAACCTCTTGGACGTGGTACCAAAGTCATTCTGCACCTGAAAGAGGACCAGTCCGAATACGTTGAGGAGAAACGCATCAAGGACGTTGTTAAGAAACACTCTCAGTTCATCGGTTACCCCATCACACTCTTTGTAAGTGAAACCTGAGCAAACGTTAAGTTCATCCAAACTCCTCCAATGCCACGTGAATTCATTCTCAATAAAATATTTCAGGTTGAGAAACAGAGAGAGAAGGAGGTTGACCTTGAAGAAGGAGAAAAGGAAGAGGAGGTGGTGGCTGCTGAGGATGACACAGACAAACCTAAGATTGAAGACCTGGGGGCTGATGAAGATGAAGATTCAAAAGACGGCAAGAACAAGAGGAAGAAGAAGGTGAAGGAGAAGTACATTGATGCTCAGGAGCTGAACAAGACCAAACCCCTGTGGACCCGCAACCCCGATGACATCACCAACGAGGAGTACGGCGAGTTCTACAAGAGTCTCAGCAATGACTGGGAAGATCATCTGGCTGTCAAGGTGAGCGGCGGTATTAATTGTAATTTAATCATCAATTACTGTGGTATTGACTTGATTGATTCATCCCCAAATGAACTGTTATCATGACAGCACTTCTCAGTGGAGGGTCAGCTGGAGTTCCGCGCTCTGCTCTTTGTACCCAGAAGAGCCAGTTTTGACCTTTTCGAGAACAAGAAGAAGAGAAATAACATCAAGCTGTACGTGCGCAGAGTTTTCATTATGGACAACTGTGAAGAGCTCATCCCCGAATACCTCAGTAAGTGTCTCTGGAGTTCAGAGTTCACGTTTCATAGTGAATATTGAGATGACATCGGCTAACGGAATGAAAACTTTCTCTGCAGACTTCATTAAGGGTGTTGTGGACTCTGAAGATCTTCCTCTGAACATCTCCAGAGAAATGCTTCAGCAGAGCAAGATCCTGAAAGTGATCCGCAAGAATCTGGTGAAGAAGTGCCTCGAGCTCTTCACTGAACTCTCTGAGGACAAAGACAACTACAAGAAATTCTATGAGCAGTTCTCCAAGAACATCAAAGTGGGTTATGATTTCTGTTTGTGGTTCTATGTAAAGATCACGGTCATGTTTCGCTTTAAAAGCTCTTTACAATAAAGTTAGTTTTAATTTTTAATATTTGGTGTGAATTTGACATCTAACCCTCTCTGTATAGCTGGGTATCCACGAAGACTCTCAGAACAGGAAGAAATTATCAGAATTGCTGCGTTACTACACATCTGCTTCTGGAGACGAGATGGTGTCGCTTAAAGATTACGTGTCTCGCATGAAGGACAATCAGAAGCACATCTACTACATCACAGGTTAGTGGCTTGAAGAGTTAATTAACAAAACTACAGATAATAACTTTAGCGTAGCTAAACTACGACTGTGTTCCTCTCTAAAGGTGAGACCAAAGATCAAGTGGCAAACTCTGCTTTTGTGGAGCGTCTGCGTAAAGCTGGTCTGGAGGTGATCTACATGATCGAGCCCATTGATGAGTACTGCGTACAGCAGCTGAAGGAGTACGATGGCAAAAATCTGGTATCCGTGACCAAAGAGGGTCTGGAGCTGCCCGAGGACGAGGAGGAGAAGAAGAAGCAGGAGGAAAAGAAGGCCAAGTTTGAGAACCTGTGCAAGATCATGAAAGACATTCTTGACAAAAAGATTGAGAAGGTACATGCTCTTATCCTGCTGCTGGGCTAATGCTTTCAGGTGAATAATATTTAACTATTAAACGATGGTGTAAAACAATGAAATATGTTTCCATACAGGTCACCGTCTCCAACCGTCTGGTGTCCTCACCCTGCTGCATCGTCACAAGCACGTACGGCTGGACGGCCAACATGGAGAGAATCATGAAGTCTCAGGCCCTGAGAGACAACTCCACCATGGGCTACATGACTGCTAAAAAGCATTTAGAGATCAATCCCGTCCATCCCATCGTTGAGACCCTCAGAGAGAAAGCCGAGGCCGATAAGAACGACAAGTCTGTGAAGGATCTGGTGATTCTGCTGTTTGAGACGGCGCTGCTGTCCTCTGGATTCACACTGGATGACCCGCAAACTCACTCCAACCGCATCTACAGGATGATCAAACTCGGTCTTGGTAAGCTGAAAGAATCTCTCAGAAATGTACTATTATCAATGATATTTCTGTACATACACTCTGATGATCAGTTGTTATTTGACTGGTTTGTCAGTAATCGCTGTCACAAGCTTGAACTCTCTCAGTCCCACCAGACAAACGTGTTTTATTTGATCATCCATCTTAATTAAATTGTGTTAGTTCTACATCTTTATATCACATCAGTCAGCTGCCGGTCATTAATAAAAGAGAAATAAAATCTAATGACATGATGATGTTTTTCAGGTATTGATGATGATGACTCTACAGTTGAAGACGTTACTCAACCGGCTGAAGAAGATATGCCAGTTCTGGAAGGAGATGATGATACTTCTAGAATGGAGGAAGTTGATTAAAGAGTGTCAGTGTAAATATAATTTATTCTTTCTGTATACACATTCTCTTCATTACAGGTCAATCTCTTCCAGCTGTACTGTAGCACAACATAAAGTTTCTTTCTTTTTGTTTCTAAATGCATAACATTAAATTTTCTGAGCTTTTATAATTAAATGGGTTTTTTTGTAAAACGAATGGGAAAATTTGTAATAAATGAACAATAAGGAAATATCAGCGTGTGTCGAGTGTTTTCATTGAGTTATTTGATTTATCCAGAAGTCGGCCTTAAGCCCCGCCTCCGCGCCGGGTGACTGACAGCACGGCCCCTCCTCCATGAGAGACTCGCACTTTACGCCGTTCGAAAGCGTTGAGAAGATTCTCGAGTTTTCTGGTTGTGCGCGTTCTCGAACAGTCTCCGCGTGACCGTATATATAGAGCCGCCGGTGTCAGTGGCTTGTCAGTAAATCCTCACAGCTTTCTTTCTTATTCAGTTCAACAACAGCAGTCAAGGTAAGAATATACACGATGAAAAAGACTCTTTATTCATATTATTTGCGTGGTGTGTTTTTAATCATCGGTTGGTGAGGATAATCGTCTTTTAATTCATCGGTGAGGATGTTATGATGACACATCGGTGCGCGTGTAAATGCATTTTAAACTTTAAATGTTTTTGTCTATCATTACATTTCTGTTTCAAAGTGAAATGATCTTAATTGTGAAATATATGCAGGATGTGAGTGTGAAGTGAATGAATGAGAGCGAATGAGTTTAAGGATTTCCCACAGATTAAACCTGCTGAATATATGACGTCATTTACACACACGCTTGCGTTATTATGAATTGGTGGTTATGAAAAGAAAGTTCAAGCATCACTGTTTTAGACGTGCACGTAGATTTCAGATATTAATGCTAAAGTACTTTTATGTCATTAAATGGGCTGTTTATTTGCATTAATAATAGACATGACATTATAATGTCTTATTCTCATATTAATCGTCGTATGAAGGTTTATAGTGTGAGAAGTGATGGATCGGTAGATTCTAGAAGCTTGTAATAACCGGATCACAGCGGCAGGTGGCGTGTGAACAGAACATCCAATCCACGACATTTATACAATAATTCAATACAAGTTTATTTATATAGAACATTTAAAAACAACTGGTGTTGACCAAAGTGCTTTACAAAAGCAGAAGAAAACACATAACATTTAAACAACAACAAAAAGACAGTAAAAATGTGATAAAAACGGAAAACCTAAGGAATAAAAACTTGATATGAAAAGCGGATGAATATTGAAGGCCACTGAGAAAAGGTTTGGGAGGATCTAATGTGAGCTGGAAGGCACAGTCGACCTCATGACCACGTGACCTGTTGAGGTGTCAAAGTTCAACTGAAAGTGATGTTTTTTGTTTGTCATCAGATGCCTGAAGCTCACGATCAACCCATGGAGGAGGAGGAGGCCGAGACCTTTGCCTTCCAGGCTGAGATCGCCCAGCTGATGTCTCTCATCATCAACACCTTCTACTCCAACAAAGAGATCTTCCTCAGAGAGATCATCTCCAACTCATCAGATGTACGTCACTGCGACATGAAAGATGAAATAACAGCACGGTCTGATTTTGACATTAAAACTGAAACCTTGTGTGATGGATGACTTTCTACTGTTTTGTCTAAAAAAATAAAGGAGTAGGTAGTTTTGACACCACAACACTTTAATGGACTTTACTGAAACATCTGCATATAATAATACTGCACCCATAAATGAATAACTTTAAGGGCTGTTTGAGCTTTTCAATTATTATTGAATAATTATGTCTTAAAGAGGGTCTGCAGTTAATTCAGATGAACTTTGTATACATGAACGTAAATGCAAATGTGAAATGTTTATTCTGTATTTCAGGCTTTGGACAAAATCCGCTATGAAAGTCTTACAGACCCGAGCAAGCTCGACTCGGGTAAAGACCTTAAAATTGAAATCATTCCCAACAAAGAGGAGCGCACGCTGACCCTCATAGACACTGGCATTGGTATGACCAAGGCTGATCTCATCAATAATCTGGGCACCATCGCTAAATCCGGCACAAAGGCCTTCATGGAGGCGCTGCAGGCCGGAGCTGACATCTCTATGATCGGTCAGTTTGGAGTGGGTTTCTATTCTGCTTTCCTGGTGGCCGAGAAGGTGACGGTTATCACCAAACACAATGATGACGAGCAGTATGCTTGGGAGTCGTCTGCGGGCGGTTCCTTTACAGTTAAAGTGGACAACTGTAAGTAGCAAACAAACACACTGTGGTTCATGTTGTTTGGCAAGCGTGAAATGATAGGATGGTTGTTTTTCCCATCAGGTGAGCCAATAGGACGTGGCACAAAAGTCATCCTACATTTGAAGGAAGACCAGACAGAATACATTGAAGAGAGGCGAGTCAAAGA
Organism: Beaufortia kweichowensis; assembly: GCA_019155185.1. Taxonomy (NCBI): domain Eukaryota; kingdom Metazoa; phylum Chordata; class Actinopteri; order Cypriniformes; family Gastromyzontidae; genus Beaufortia; species Beaufortia kweichowensis. Next base: position 251,485 of record CM032807.1, read on the forward strand.
GATTGTGAAGAAGCACTCACAGTTCATTGGCTACCCCATCACACTTTTTGTAAGTAGCGTTTGTGCCTTCGTGCAAATAATAAATAGCTGACACCAACTTATTACCATGTGTTTCTGTATGTATTTCAAATGTGACGTACATGAATAAAAAATGGCATATGTTCTTTTATTTTAGGTTTGTCGGAACAAAATACTCAAAATACAATTACACTGTTGCTTTTCTGAAAGCTGAATAATATTACAATATGTATTAAAATATAATATGTCTTGAAGACACATTGCAGTTTCTTCTTTAAAGTGTCTTGGCTTTAAATATCACTTAAGAGGTGAAAAAGGGACATACTTGGCTATTTATGGATTAGTTGTTCAGGTTGTGTTTTCATGGGATCTGATCAAATCATCTTTCTTGTTCAGGTGGAGAAGGAGCGCGACAAGGAGGTTAGCGACGACGAGGCCGAGGAGGAGAAGGAAAAAGAGGAAGAGGAGGGAGAGAAAGACGAAGACAAGCCAGAGATTGAGGACGTGGGCTCAGATGATGAGGACCACGATGACAAGAGCTCTGAGAAGAAGAAGAAAAAGAAGAAGATCAAGGAGAAGTACATTGACCAGGAGGAGCTGAACAAGACCAAACCCCTGTGGACCCGCAACCCCGATGACATCACCAACGAGGAGTACGGCGAGTTCTACAAGAGTCTGACCAACGACTGGGAAGATCATCTGGCTGTCAAGGTGAGAGATGATGATGATGATCATACTGGAGGCTCAATCATATAACATACATAATGCACGCGTACTGTAAATAGTGAGCAGTGTTAATAAAACGATTGTGTACTCTCGCTGTTGTTCTGGTTGTTCCCACATTCAGGAATTTTAGATTGATTTTGTTTTTATTGATTTCGTAGCACTTTTCTGTGGAGGGTCAGCTGGAGTTCCGCGCTTTGCTCTTCGTTCCTCGCAGAGCTCCTTTTGATCTCTTTGAGAACAAGAAAAAGAAGAATAACATCAAGCTGTACGTGCGCAGGGTCTTTATCATGGACAACTGTGATGAGCTCATTCCTGAATACCTCAGTGAGTTAATGTTTAACACAGAATAAACGTTATCTGTCATCCACAATCTGATGCGGTGGAGAGAAGATGCCTTCATCCTAACACAGATAAGCATGTGTCCTAATATGATCAATCTTTGTTTCTGTCTGCAGACTTCATTAAGGGTGTTGTGGACTCTGAAGATCTTCCTCTGAACATCTCCAGAGAAATGCTTCAGCAGAGCAAGATCCTGAAAGTGATCCGCAAGAATCTGGTGAAGAAGTGCCTCGAGCTCTTCACTGAACTCTCTGAGGACAAAGACAACTACAAGAAATTCTACGAGCAGTTCTCCAAGAACATCAAAGTGGGTTATGATTTCTGTTTGTGGTTCTATGTAAAGATCACGGTCATGTTTCGCTTTAAATCTTATTGTTAACATTAAAAACACTATATCTTTTTATTAGCAGGCCAACACACACTGTTAGTTTCAATAATATAGTCCTGTTTGGGAATATTTGGTGTGAATTTGACATCTCTTTGTATAGCTGGGTATCCACGAAGACTCTCAGAACAGGAAGAAATTATCAGAATTGCTGCGTTACTACACATCTGCTTCTGGAGACGAGATGGTGTCGCTTAAAGATTACGTTACTCGCATGAAGGACAATCAGAAGCACATCTACTACATCACAGGTATTTGAGGAGAGCCTGGACAGACCTCTCAAAATGTTGAAAATACATGAATTAAAAATGTTTTCACACTACTAATATTTGTGAATATCTGCTGCAGGTGAGACCAAAGATCAAGTGGCAAACTCTGCTTTTGTGGAGCGTCTGCGTAAAGCTGGTCTGGAGGTGATCTACATGATCGAGCCCATTGATGAGTACTGCGTACAGCAGCTGAAGGAGTTCGAGGGCAAAAATCTGGTATCCGTGACCAAAGAGGGTCTGGAGCTGCCCGAGGACAAGGAGGAGAAGAAGAAGCAGGAGGAAAAGAAGGCCAAGTTTGAGAACCTGTGCAAGATCATGAAAGACATCTTGGAGAAGAAGGTTGAGAAGGTAAAGAGCCGTTTCAATAAACTAACACAGCAGGGGCTCTTCTGGATCTGACTGCCGACTGACTTGTTTTCCCCTGACACAGGTCACCGTCTCCAACCGTCTGGTGTCCTCACCCTGCTGCATCGTCACAAGCACGTACGGCTGGACGGCCAACATGGAGAGAATCATGAAGGCTCAGGCCCTGAGAGACAACTCCACCATGGGCTACATGGCTGCCAAGAAGCACCTCGAGATTAATCCAGACCATCCCATCGTTGAGACCCTCAGAGAGAAAGCCGAGGCCGATAAGAACGACAAGTCTGTGAAGGATCTGGTGATTCTGCTGTTTGAGACGGCGCTGCTGTCCTCTGGATTCACACTGGATGACCCGCAAACTCACTCCAACCGCATCTACAGGATGATCAAACTCGGCTTGGGTAGGTGGAGATGGACGTGAATCTATTTAGATTTGTGTATATGTAAATAATGTATATGTCAGGGTAGATCATGTGTATTTCTGATTATTACAGGCATCGATGAGGACGATCTGAGCACAGAAGAGCCCAGTTCTGCCCCTGTTGAAGACATGCCACCATTAGAAGGAGATGACGACACGTCTCGCATGGAGGAGGTCGACTGAGAACGCAGTGTTCATTAATTGGCTAGTTCATGTTTGTAGCTCTGTAAAAAGATTTATTGCTTAAATTACTAAGTGTTCCAAAGTTTGTTCTGAATGTCACATTCATTCCTGTTTTGTTGGTTTTGTTGGTTAGACCGCCATGTGCAATTTCCTTTTTGTATTAATTTTGAGTTGTGTTCGCACATCTTTTTGTATTTATAAACATTCCTATGTTTGATTCGACTCAAGTGTATGACACTGATACTGTATTTGTTGACATGTTGAGATTCTGATGTGAAATAAAGCGAATCATATCAGGTTATATAATAAATCTGTTGCTTTCCCCAAAAACACTCATACTGAATAATTAACACACAAATTCTTTAATATTACAATGACAGATGTTGTGGTGGTACATGTAGTAATAATAATAATATCACATGGAGAGAGAGTTTCTTTCAGAGGTAAAGTGAGTGTCATACAGTGATTGTCCGGCAGATGGCAACAAAACAACACAAAATTAACATTTACATTCATTCATTTAGTGACACTTTTTATCCAAAGAGACCAGTGACACACTGGGACCAGATGGGGCTCAAGGGCACTTCCGGTGCTTAAAAACACTTTATAGAACACACACAACCTTCATATACACAGACACACATTCGTTAGGTCATGCCAACAATAAACAAACAGGTTATACTGTATTATAAATCATTTAATTTATTACATGAACACGAAAATGATCAATATAATTATTATCACTTGGAAAATCAAACCGAAGTGAAATCGGATCAAAGTTTAGTCACTGACTCGTGTTGTATATTGCGCGTATTTGTAAAAGAGGAACGTGTGTGTGTTATTGTGTGTTATTACTCTCTCTCTCTCTCTCTCTCTCTCTCTCTCTCTCTCTCTCTCTCTCTCTCTCTCTCTCACTCACTCACTCACTGACAGCACACACACACACACACACATCTGAAGAGTCAAAAACACACACACACACAAACATATGAATGAATACGATGCCGAATAAAAGCAAGAAAGAGAAGGTGAGCAGGATTTACATCTGTACTCATGATGTGCACGTGTGCTTTAATCAGTCAGCGCGAGACATTAGCCTGTGCACGCGCGCGCGCGCGCGCTAACTGTAGTTCTGTACACACACACACTCTGTATGTGTTTAATACACAACAGGTTACACATGTGTAAAGATGTGAATCAGAGCACTTTAAAACACTTCATCTTTAAATGATCACCGTGTTTGTTTGTGTTGCTAACATTAGCCGGCTAACACAGTTATAATCATCATCTCTTTGTGTTTTTTAATAAATGTACTTGAAACACTTTCATACACACTGTAAACACACATAAATGTGAAGTAAGAAATGAAGTCCGTGTCATTGGAACATGTTTATTGGGTCAGTTCAGCTTTGGGGATTGTTATACTTTAGCTGTATTGCTAACGTTAGCTGAGCTCACACATCAATATTATCTTTCACTTGTACAGATTTAAATATGACTTGAAGTTGTTTTATAATCTTTATTTTGTTTGTTCAGGAGTCACAGAAGTCTTCAAAAGTGGCTAAAAGTGGAGCACAGGAGAATTCAAATCATGAGGTGATTCACACTGATCCGGATTAAACTCTGTCAGAGGATTCATTGACTTGATCAGAACATCTCGAGCTCGTGTTGGGATCATTTCTACAGTCTTTGTGTAGTTCAGTCTCTCATCCAGTATTATTCATGGATGTGAACTGAACTGGTTTGTGTTTTTAAGATGAAAGGCATCATTCTGCATGTTTAAATGCATTAGTGTATGAATGAATTCTGTTGAACCGCATCAGAAGTGTTTTCGGTCTTATACAGGAAATGGTTTTGAGACTCAGATCTGTGATTCCTAATATAATGATTATAGATCCACAAATGAGCAAAATAATAATAACTGTAATCGCACATCCATATGATTTGTGGACTATATTCTCCTGAACTGATATGATGGTTTTATGTATTATTCACTTCATTTCACTTGTCCGGACCGCTTTATACAGTATGTGATGTAATGAAGATAGATGTCTTATGATCTCTTTCATGGTAACCGTATACACTGATAGATAAGAAAGACATTGAAGAGAAATCGCTCATCATTTGTGTTTTCCATCAGGGTTCGAATAAGAAGGGCAGTAACAGCGTTCCACCCACCACACAAGTGCTGAAGGGCAAACAGACGGGATCACAAAACACGCTTAAAAAAGACAAGAGACAGAGTTCATCCAGATTGAGTCTGAGTAATAATCGAGAACTTCAGAAACTGCCTGCGTTTAAAGGTGAGACTCACAATCAGCACATTTACTTATCAAATAACATGTGATTTGCTTCCATGAGCAGAAATGAATTTGTATATGTACCATATCATTAAATCGCTCCGTGAGATCTGTATGTCTGATAAAGAAAAATAAAGATGAAACTCTATATTCGGTGTAAAACGGTCTGACGGGACTGAATCATAAGTGTTTGAAATGTGTTTCGTGGTGTAATTCAAACTGTTTTAATAAGCATTTACATTTATTCATTTAGCAGATGGACTTAAAATGAGAAAGTGTTTAACATTTTACTATGAGCAACAGTGTTAATAGTGATGCTGATTTTAGTTTTAAAGCTGCAGTTTTATGCCCAATTCTATTTTTGTCAGTAGAAATCCTCTTAATTAAGTGTGCACTATATATATATATATAAGTACAGTATAAAGAGATCAGTGAAATGTCCTGTGATGGACACATGATGTCAGTGTTTGTGTGTTGATGTTTGATATACACAGCACTGTCATGTATGACTGATTTAGTGAATGTTTGTGATTGTGGTGTAAATATGGTTGAAATAAACCCATTAGGGGTTTAACAGTATGCAGTGACAGGTGATCTCACAGATCCAGCTGTAGAATGCTCATACATGTTAAAGGCCATGAGATGCTGTTTCCTCTGCTGTGGTTTCCTGTCACTGCGCTCTTCACATCACATTATAAACTCTTATGTCATCAGGTTTTTACCTTCAGCGCTGAACTGATTTGATGAAATAACACATCACTGTCATGATACTGGACTGATATCTGTCAGATTATTCAGTGTGATAGGTCATTTATTTAGCCTCATGTCAAACCTGTTTATCTTCTCTCTTCTCTGATAATCTCTCTCACTCTCTCTCTCTCTCTCTCTCTCTCTGTCTCTCTCTCTCTCTCTCTCTCTCTCTCCTCTCTCTCTCTCTCTCTATCTCTCCTCTCCTCTGTCCTCTCTCTCCTCTGTCCTCTCTCCCCGTCTCTCTCTCTCCTCTCTGTCCTCCCTCTCTGTCCTCTCTCTGTCTCTGTCTCTCTCTCTCTCCTCTCTCTCTCTCTCTCTGTCTCTCTGTCTCTCTCTCTCTCTCTCTCTCTCTCTCTCTCTCTCTCATGAATTCATTAAAACTGTTGTTGTTTATTGTGTTTAAAAGCTGAAATACGTGTCAAGCACAAAAGATTTGAGTTTGTGATTTTGATTGTGTGAAATATATTCTGTTATTTGCCTGAAGTGCAAAGCACCAATCACATCTAAAGGTCCCGCCCTTTTGTACCCCCACCGGCCAATCCACAGCCTCGTGAGGCAACTCTCTGCTGGTTCGGGTCACGTGACTCGAGTCAGCCAATGGCTGCTGCTCTCGGTCGGGTGACATCACTAACTAGCCGCTTCCCTCCAGCAGCGAAGCTTCATTTTCTGCTGAGAGTGTTTGTGGTAAAATGGAGGTGAAGAGCTGAACGTAGCCGGCAGACGTCTGCAGCCCGTTTGCACTCGCACATGTCGACATGCTGTAAAGACGAGCCGAAGATGGTTGTGGATGCTCCGGGGCCCAATGGGCCCTTTCAACCCGTGGCCCTCATGCACTTTAGAGGTGAGATGTTTGTCTTCTGTACGAGGAGGGAAAGAACGGAGCGATGGGTTGCTATGCGAGACTGAAGAATGTTGTAAACCCTACAAGCCTTGAGCGTTTGTATTCATGGTTTTATTTATGTTGTGTGCTGGCTGTTGATTTTGACATGGACTGTCCAGAGTGTGTACTGAGAGTCGTCACGGCACACGTCTGTAAAATGCTGTTGTGTTAGACGGAGAGCTGTGTTTACAGTGAGCTGATGGTGGGGGCCGTCTGTTTAACTGACTCCCATCCCCCTACACCAACAAGAGCAGTGAGGTCACAGGAAGTGAGGTCACAGCTTTAGGAAGAGCAGACGCATGCATGTATGTGTTGCGGAGCTGCATCCTGCAGTGCAGATGGTCATCAGTTTGTCGTGTTTATTTGTGTATTGGTGAAATGATGTGAGGTTAATAAGTGTAGTTCAGTCATGTTATTGTTGTGTCCTAGTTGTGAGTCGCTTTGGATTAAAGTATTGTGTTTGTTGTAGTATGTTGTTGTCACGGGTCATCCAGTAATCCAGCGTGATATTGAAGTTGTGTTTCTGTTGTGTTATTGTTCAACATCACATTTCAAGCATCAGTTCAGTGTTGTTGACCTTCATCAGTGGAGCTCAAGCACACGCTTCAGTCCCGTGTTGACACGTGTTTCTAACGGTGTAAACCACAGCCGGCCCGTCCCTTAAAGATAAACTCATGAAGAACACAAAAGTGTCTGTTATATGAATACATTCCTGTTGAAGATGTGAAACGTCATGTTTGTGTTGAGATGAATGTTTAATAATGTTGGATTGGATCACACAGATGAATGATGTTTATAAGTTTCAGTATGTGTGTTTCGTCACAGCATTAAGCTCATTTGTTTTTCTCACATCCTGTTGTTATATTGTGTGTGTTTCAGACGTCCCTCCCGGCGAGCAGGAGAAGTTGTTCATACAGAAGCTGCGTCAGTGTTGTGTGCTCTTTGACTTTGTGTCCGACCCGCTGAGTGATCTGAAATGGAAGGAGGTGAAGCGGGCGGCTCTCAGTGAGATGGTGGAGTACATCACTCACAACAGAAACGTCATCACAGAACCCATCTATCCTGAGGTGGTCCATATGGTGAGGAGAGAAATCTGATGTCTAGTCTTCGGTTATTCCTGTAACAGTAGTATCTGTTTCAGTCCTGTTTGTACAGAAGCTTTTAAAGGTCCTCATCACGGGCTGTTGTGTAGAACATGTACAAAGATCTCTTTGATATGTATTAGTGTCCGTGTCTCATGTTAAGCAGGAAAGCACGGCCTATCCAAGTGCAAATGGACTCGTTCTATTGATTGTGCTTCATGTGAAATAAACATGTTAATATATTCTCCAACACACAAACACAGACTTTGATGATTAAAGCCAAGAACTTCAAAGTGTTTAAAGGAGAATTAGACCGTCATACAGTACAGACTGTACACATTCAATGTTTATCACTCAGAATAGATTGGATGTAAAGTTATAAATGAAGCTGTATGATATCAGCGGTGTCTGTCAGTCACCCATAGTGATTATAATCCTTGATATGTTCAGTTCTTCATCAGACTGATGGTGTGTGTTTTCATTAAGTCACAGACTGGTCAGTGTGGTTTGTGTTTCAGTTTGCAGTGAATATGTTCAGGGCGTTACCACCGTCTTCTAACCCGACCGGAGCCGAGTTTGACCCTGAGGAGGATGAACCCACGTTAGAAGCGGCCTGGCCACACCTGCAGGTCCGTGTTCCTCCACACACACATCACGCGTGTGTTAATGCGCTAGACTTCCTTCATGTTTCTTCAGATGATCAGTGAAAATCTCTGTCTCTTGTTTTTCTTTCTGCAGCTTGTTTATGAATTTTTCCTGCGGTTTTTAGAGTCTCCAGACTTTCAGCCAAACATCGCCAAAAATACATAGATCAGAAGTTTGTGTTGCAGGTATGTTGATATCATGTTTTGTTTCTCACGTAAAGCATTGGCCTGTGAGGGTAAAACCATCGTGTGATGTCATTTCAGCTGTTGGAGTTGTTCGACAGTGAAGACCCCAGAGAACGGGATTTCTTGAAGACCACTCTTCACCGCATCTATGGGAAATTTCTGGGTCTCAGAGCTTACATCAGAAAACAGATTAATAACATTTTCTATAGGTGAGACTGACAGTTTCAGCAGGATCAGTCATGAATGTGATCCATCAGTATTATAAAGGAGTGTCACATGAAGTCCACATCAACAGAAACCTCTTCATTTGATCTTATTTCAGGTTTATCTATGAAACAGAGCATCATAATGGAATAGCTGAACTACTGGAAATATTAGGAAGGTATCACACACACGTTTCTTTATTAAATCTTCTTTATATGGACTCCTGTGAGCATCATTAGGATGATAATGTCAAGTTTATCATATAGCTGTTGTTGTTGCATTTTCATGTCTTATTTCTAATAGAAAAGCTGTTTTGATGTACGTCTCTTTTCTATCTCACAGCATCATTAACGGCTTTGCTTTACCTCTGAAAGAAGAGCACAAAATCTTCCTGTTAAAGGTTCTGTTACCTTTACATAAAGTCAAGTCTCTCAGTGTGTATCACCCGCAGGTATGATGACATCTGTCTCTATATATACACTGAGACACTGATGGAGATGATAATCCAGTGTTTCTGATGGTTTGTGTGCAGCTGGCGTACTGTGTGGTTCAGTTTCTGGAGAAAGACAGCACACTTACAGAACCTGTGAGTTGAAAATGTGCTCGTATGTTGAGTTTGTATCTCATCCTGCACTGATGATCACTGATGCTTTCTAAGAGTTAACACCTGCACATCAACCACCTCATCATGCTCCAGAACCCCATAGCAACATACAGAAACACAATCAGAGCAACTTTATCCTGACAGTCACACATGGTGTGAGAGAGATGTATAAACTTGTGTCTGATGGATCTGTCTGCACAGGTGGTCATGGCTCTTCTCAAGTACTGGCCAAAGACTCACAGTCCAAAGGAAGTGATGTTTCTGAACGAGCTGGAGGAGATCCTGGACGTCATCGAACCGTCAGAGTTTGTGAAAGTGATGGAGCCGCTCTTCAGACAGCTGGCTAAATGTGTCTCCAGTCCTCATTTCCAGGTCTGTCAGCCGTGTGCGCCGTGAATGTTGATCTGGTGACGGTTTGTGTGACGTGTGTTGTGTTCAGGTGGCGGAGCGAGCGCTGTACTACTGGAATAATGAATACATCATGAGTCTGATCAGTGATAACGCTGCGAGAATCCTGCCCATCATGTTCCCGTCACTGTACCGAAACTCCAAAACCCACTGGAACAAGTCAGTCTTTACCAAACACATCATGACTTTGATCTGTGTGATATGACGGTGACGCTCATTTTTCTCACTGTTCTCAGGACGATTCACGGTCTGATCTATAATGCACTGAAGCTGTTCATGGAGATGAATCAGAAGTTATTTGACGATTGTACCCAGCAGTTCAGAGCGGAGAAAAACAAGTATGAACCATGTCACAGACTGTTGTTGTGTGTACTACTGAATACTTTATCTGTGTGCTTCATCACTAGAGAGAAAGCCAAGTGGAAGGAGCGCGAGGAGGCGTGGATAAAGATCGAGAATCTGGCCAAATCAAACCCGCAGGTGACACTCCAGCTCTCACCATAGTAACCCAGCAGATCACCATAGCAACCAAACTACCCATGCCTGGACGTGGACCAGAACACTCAGCGTTCACCAGATTAGACTGAAAATGAGCTGAAACTGCTGAAATGAGATTCTTGTAGCTATTATAAAGAACAAATATTAAAAGAATCATGTGGTGATGTGACGCGTGTTCTGTTTTAGTTTCTCATGTACATCGACTCCAGCGGCTTCAACAGTCCCATGGACATGGAAACAGACGGGCCCATGATCGATGATGTCATGATGCTGAAAAAGACGGTGGAGGAAGAAGCCACTCAGGTAAATGGTGGATCTTCACTTTATCCTGAAACGACTCTGTTTTCTACATCACATTAAACACAAGACCGTGCGTGCAGATCCACAGAGACCAGCGGAAGGAACGGCCTTTGATGCGCCGCAAGTCCGAGCTGCCTCAGGACATGTCGACCGTGAAGGCTCTGGAGTCGCATCGACGCGCCGAGGACACGGTCGCCCAGGACGGCCACTAAATCACCACAGACGCCCCGATCCAGCCCAGTGTCACCCCGCCACGTGCCGGCCCGGTACAACGCTCACGGCAGAGGCGCGGGGCGGCCGGCGCTGATGCCACACACAAACAAAAGCGGTTCTGCCCTCCGGAATCCAGCGCAGCGGCGCTCGCTGGTCCAGTCATCTCTCATCCTCGGCTCTTTCTCTTCTTTTTGTTCGTCTTTTATCATGTTATGTGCCTGTAGCAACTCTCTTCATACTGTTGTGCTGATAAAAGGCGAGAGCACTTGAAGTGTGACGGCTGTGGAGCCGGTGAATGATTCTCAGGTTGTCGTTTGGGACCGGCCGGTTCACTCCGGCTGCGGCACTTTCATGCTAGTCTCGCTCTCTCGACAACAACAGCGTTAGCATTTCACACAGTCTGGTTTTTCTTTTCAATAGTCGAGAGAGACGTCACCAGTGCACATACCCTTCCGTTCTTTTCTCAATATTTTACTAATATTTTTAGTTGGCAATAAGTTCGTCCAGGGAGATTTTGGTCGTTCAAACAATGGTTTATTTTTTCATCCGTTTTTTCCCAGGCAATATTTCATGTTTTCTTTATCAAGTTACATGTGCATTTTTTGACCAAGCCTTTTTTTGCATAGAGTGCCTTTTTATATAGAGAATTTTAATGGTGTTTTGACAGGCTTTTTATATTTTTTCCATTGAAACACGTGTTACTTGCTTTTGCACATTCACACACATCAGACAGACATCAGTCTTTCATTTCATTTAAAGATGAACATTATTTTTCATTGTGGGACCTGAAGAAGCCCGACGAAGGTCAAAGAAACTTTCCTGACAAACTTGAACGTCTTTCGCCGTCCTTCTCGTTCTCGGGTCATTATTCCCTCTGAACCGTTGTTTGAACTTCCAATGACTGTGGCCTGGTCTGAACTGCATTCAATGTTTCTGTGATTTAAAGAGTTTATTTTCAGTCCACAGAAGCTTGTTGATGTTTAATATGAATGTGCATATTTAAATAGATCTAGATGATGCATTATTTTATCTCAACCGCACTCTTACTTTTCATTTGTTTTTCCTCCTTTAACTGTAGTGCTAAAATCTAAACATTTCTTCCAGAATAAGCCGGTGTCAATAGATTTCTTTAAGCTGGAAACTGTTATTGTGGTGATTTTAACTCTATTGTTTTCAGTTCATGACACAGAAAAATAAAATGCAAAGTGTCCTTTAGTAATATACTCCAATCTGATATTGTACATATGATCCGTACTGTAATGATCCATCTGTTATTGAATGGTAGATCTCTTTATTTTGTACAAATGTTCTTGTGTACAGATGAAAAACTTGCAGATATTTGACAGACTTCTGTAACTGCGTTAGAAACCTTTCAATAGTTTTTTAAATCTTTGTAATTCAGCTCTTTTCTGTCTGATGGATCATCATCATCATCATCCTCCATTAGCCTTCATGTGCTTTATTCAGTCTCAAGTGATATATGTCTATATACAGGAAATAAAGAAAACCTGTTTTATATTTTCATCTTAAAGGAACGAGCTCTTGTATTCTGTGTGTGTGTGTGTGTGTGTCTGCGTCTGCCTGTGTGTGTGTGTGTGTGCCTGTGTGTGTGTCTGCCTGTGTGTGTGTGTGTGTGTCTGTGTGTGTGTGTGTGTGTCTGCCTGTGTGTGTGTGTGTGTGTGTGCCTGTGTGTGTCTGCCTGTGTGTGTGTGTGTCTGCCTGTGTGTGTGTGTGTGTGTGTGTGTGTGTGTGTGTGTGTGTCTGTGTGTGTGTGTGTGTGTGTGTGTCTGTGTGTGTGTCTGTGTGTGTGTGTGTGTGTCTGCCTGTGTGTGTGTGCTGTGTGTGTGTCTGCCTGTGTGTGTGTGTGTGTGCCTGTGTGTGTGTGTGTGTGCGCTGTGTGTGTGTGTGTGTCTGCCTGTGTGTGTGTGTGTCTCTGTGTGTGTGTGTGTGTGTGTGTCTGTGTGTGTGTGTGTGTGTGTGTGTGTGTGTGTGTGTGTCTCTGTGTGTGTGTGTGTCGAGATTACACCTGATATTTACCTGTGTGTGTGTGTCTCTGCCTGTGTGTTTGTGTGTGTGTGTCTGCCACATGAGATGAATGAATGTGTGCTCTGTGTGAAAGTTCTCACACTTTGTCTAGAACTCTTGACATTTTATCATCCAGATTCTTCAAGTCTCAATCTGAGAAGATTTTTAAACAACACTGAAGGATTTTCTATCTATACTGACTCGAGTAAACCATTCAACAATATAATACAATTTTAGGTGTGTGTGTCTACAGAATATACACCTTCAGATGAAAAGATTTTTTAGGTGTGAGACACATTTTTTGTCCAACTGCCTCGTGCCGTGTGTGTTGTGTGTGTCTGCCAAAAATGTGTGTGTGTGTGTTTTGTTTTAATGCACCTGTGTGTGTTTAATCACTGTGTTGTTGTGTGTGTGTCTGCCTGTGTGTGTGTGTGTGTTGTGCACCTGTGTGTGTGTAATCACATGTGTTGTTTAGTTTTGCCTGTGTGTGTGTTTGTGTGTGTGTTTTAATGCACCTGTGTGTGTGTGTGCATGTGTGTTTTGTGTAATGTGTTTAGTTTTAATGCACCTGTTTGTGTGTTTAATCACATGTGTTGTTTGTGCACCTGTTTGTGTGTTTAATCCCGTGTGTTGTTTTAGTTTTAATGCAACTGTTTGTGTGTTTAATCCCGTGTGTTGTTTAGTTTTAATGCACCTGTGTGTGTTTGTAGTTTTAATGCACCTGTTTGTGTAATAATCACATGTGTTGTTTAGTTTTAATGTGTGTTTAATCACATGTGTTAATTTAGTTTTAATGTGTGTGTGTGTTTAATCACATGTGTGTTTGTTTTTGCACCTGTGTGTGTTTAATCACATGTGTGTGTTTTAATGCACCTGTGTGCACCTGTGTGTGTTTAATCCTGTGTGTGTGTGTGTTTGTGTGTTTAATCACATGTGTTGTTTAGTTTTATGCACCTGTTTGTGTGTTTAATCCCGTGTTTGATTAGTTTAACTGTTTGGTGCGTGTGTTGTTTAGTTTTACATACAAGTTTGTGTGTTTAATCATGTGTTGTGAGCAAATGCACCTGTTTGTGTGTTTAATCACGTGTGTTGTTTAGTTTTAATGCACCTGTTTGTGTGTTTAATGAAAGTTGTTTAGTTTTAATGCACCTGTTTGTGTGTTTAATCAGTGTTTGTTTAGTTTTAATGCTCTGTTTGTGTGTTTAATCTCGCGATGTGTTGTTTAGTTTTAATGCACCTGTTTGTGTGTTTAATCACGTGTACGTTGTTTAGTTTTAATGCACCTGTTTGTGTGTTTTCAGAGGAATCACCTGTTTGTGTGTTGTTTAGTTTAGTTTTAATGCATGTTTGTGTGTTTAATCACATGTGTTGTTTAGTTTTAATGCACCTTTTGTGTGTTTAATCACGTGTGTTGTTTATTGTTTGTGTTTAATGTTTAATCCTGTGTGTTGTTTTAGTGTTGTTTAGTTTTTAATGCACCTGTTTGTGTGTTTAATCACGTGTGTTGTTTAGTTTTAATGCACCTGTTTGTGTGTTTAATCCCGTGTGTTGTTTAGTTTTAATGCACCTGTTTGTGTGTTTAATCACATTTGAATGTTTAATTTAATCACCTGTTTGTGTGTTTGGTTGTGTTGTTAGTTTTAATGCACCTGTTTGTGTGTTTAAATCATGTGTTGTTTAGTTTTAATGCACCTGTTTGTGTGTTTAATCACGTGTGTTGTTTAGTTTTAATGCACCTGTTTGTGTGTTTAATCACATGTGTTGTTTAGTTTTAATATCTATACTGTTTCTGTGTGTTTAATCCGTGTGTTGTTTAGTTTTAATGCACCTGTTTGTGTGTTTAATCCCAGAAGTGTTGTTTAGTTTTAATGCACCTGTTTGTGTGTTTAATCCCATGTGTTGTTTAGTTTTAATGCACCTGTTTGTGTGTTTAATCACATGTGTTGTTTAGTTTTAATGCACCTGTTTGTGTGTTTAATCACGTGTGTTTAACCTGTTTTGTGTGTTTAATCCGCAGTTGTTTAAATTTTAAACCTGTTTGTGTGTTTAACAATGTTGTTTAGTTTTAATGCACCTGTTTGTGTGTTTAATCACATGTGTTGTTTTAGTTTTAATGCACCTGTTTGTGTGTTTAATCACGTGTGTTGTTTAGTTTTAATGCACCTGTTTGTGTGTTTAATCACATGTGTTGTTTAGTTTTAATGCACCTGTTTGTGTGTTTTCATGTGTTGTTTAGTTTTAATGCACCTGTTTGTGTGTTTAATCCCGTGTGTGTTGTTTAGTTTTAATGCACCTGTTTGTGTGTTTAATCATGTGTTGTTTAGTTTTAATGCACCATTTTGTGTTTAACATGTGTTGTTTATTTTAATGCACCTGTTTGTGTGTTTAATCCCGCGTGTTGTTTAGTTTTAATGCACCTGTTTGTGTGTTTAATCCATGTGTTGTTTAGATGCACCTGTTTGTGTGTTTAATCACATGTGTTGTTTAGTTTTAATGCACCTGTTTGTGTGTTTAATCACATGTGTTGTTTAGTTTTAATGCACCAGAAGTTTAATCACTGTGTTGCTTTAGTATTTAATGCACCTGTTTGTGTGTTTAATCACGTGTGTTGTTTAGTTTTAATGCACCTGTTTGTGTGTTTAATCACATGTGTTGTTTAGTTTTAATGCACCTGTTTGTGTGTGTTTAATCCCTGTGTTGTTTAGTTTTAATGCACCTGTTGTTTTAGTTTTAATGCACCTGTTTGTGTGTTTAATCCCATGTGTTGTTTAGTTTTAATGCACCTGTTTGTGTGTTTAATCCGTGTGTTGTTTAGTTTTAATGCACCTGTTTTGTGTGTTTAATCCCGTGTGTTGTTTAGTTTTAATGCACCTGTTTGTGTGTTTAATCCGTGTTTTAATGCGCACCTGTTTGTGTGTTTAATCACCTGTTTGTTTAGTTTTAATGCACCTGTTTGTGTTTGTGTGTTTAATCACATGTGTTGTTTAGTTTTAATGCACCTGTTTGTGTGTTTAATCCCGTATGTTGTTTAGTTTTAATGCACCTGTTTGTGTGTTTAATCCCGTGTGTTGTTTAGTTTTAATGCACCTGTTTGTGTGTTTAATTGTGTTGTTTAGTTTTAATGCACCTGTTTGTGTGTTTAATCACATGTGTTGTTTAGTTTTAATGCACCTGTTTGTGTGTTTAATGTGTTGTTTAGTTTTAATGCACCTGTTTGTGTGTTTAATCCCGTGTGTTGTTTAGTTTTAATGCACCTGTTTTAATGTTTAACCTGTTTGTTTAGTTTTAATGCACCTGTTTGTGTGTTTAATCCATGTGTTGTTTAGTTTTAATGCACCTGTTTGTGTGTTTAATCACGTGTGTTGTTTAGTTTTAATGCACCTGTTTTGTGTTTAATCTGTTTGTGTGTTTAATCCCGTGTTGTTTAGTTTTAATGCACCTGTTTGTGTGTTTAATGCATGTGTTGTTTAGTTTTAATGCACCTGTTTGTGTGTTTAATCCCGTGTTGTTTAGTTTTAATGCACCTGTTTGTGTGTTTAAATGCACCTGTTTGTGTTGTGTGTTTTTAGTTTTAATGCACCTGTTTGTGTGTTTAATCCCGTGTGTTGTTTAGTTTTAATGCACCTGTTTGTGTGTTTAATCACATGTGTTGTTTAGTTTAATGCACCTGTTTGTGTGTTTGTGTGTTGTTTAGTTTTTAACCTGTTTGTGTGTTTACCGTGTGTTGTTTAGTTTTAATGCACCTGTTTGTGTGTTTAATCACATGTGTGTTGTTTAGTTTTAATGCACCTGTTTGTGTGTTTTGTGTTTGTGTTTTAATGCACCTGTTTGTGTGTTTAATCCATGTGTTGTTTAGTTTTAATGCACCTGTTTGTGTGTTTAATCACATGTGTTGTTTAGTTTTAATGCACCTGTTTGTGTGTTTAATCACATGTGTTGTTTAGTTTTAATGCACCTGTTTGTGTGTTTAATCACATGTGTTGTTTAGTTTTAATGCACCTGTTTGTGTGTTTAATCACATGTGTTGTTTAGTTTTAATGCACCTGTTTGTGTGTTTAATCGTGGTGTTGTTTAGTTTTAATGCACCTGTTTGTGTGTTTAATCACGTGTGTTGTTTAGTTTTAATGCACCTGTTTGTGTGTTTAATCACATGTGTTGTTTAGTTTTAATGCACCTGTTTGTGTGTTTAATTGTGTTGTTTAGTTTTAATGCACCTGTTTGTGTGTTTAATCACGTGTGTTGTTTAGTTTTAATGCACCTGTTTGTGTGTTTAATCACGTGTGTTGTTTAGTTTTAATGCACCTGTTTGTGTGTTTAATCCCGTGTGTTGTTTAGTTTTAATGCACCTGTTTGTGTGTTTAATCATGTGTTGTTTAGTTTTAATGCACCTGTTTGTGTGTTTTAATGCACCTGTGTTGTGTTAGTTTTAATGCACCTGTTTGTGTGTTTAATCCCGCATGTGTTGTTTAGTTTTAATGCACCTGTTTGTGTGTTTAATCCCGTGTGTTGTTTAGTTTTAATGCACCTGTTTAATCCCGTTTGTGTGTGTTTAGTTTTAATGCACCTGTTTGTGTGTTTAATCACATGTGTTGTTTAGTTTTAATGCACCTGTTTAATTTGTTGTTTAGTTTTAATGCACCCGTGTTTAATCACACATGTGTTTAGTTTTAATGCACCTGTTTGTGTGTTTAATCCCGTGTGTTGTTTAGTTTTAATGCACCTGTTTGTGTGTTTAATCCCCGTGTGTTGTTTAGTTTTAATGCACCTGTTTGTGTGTTTAATCACCCGCACCTGTTTGTGTGTTTTGTGTTGTTTAGTTTTAATGCACCTGTTTGTGTGTTTAATCCCGTGTGTTGTTTAGTTTTAATGCACCTGTTTGTGTGTTTAATCCCGTGTGTTGTTTAGTTTTAATGCACCTGTTTGTGTGTTTAATCCCGTGTGTTGTTTAGTTTTAATGCACCTGTTTGTGTAATCATATCACATAATAAGACACTTGCATGAACTGAACGCAGATCATAATGTGTTATAAGCTGAAGTGTTTCTCAGGCGAGGAAGTGTGAGTACTATGAAGTGAAGATTAGGGAGCAGTGAGCACTGCGCAGGGAGCGCGCGCACGCGCACACTGAGGTAACACGCGCGTTCACTTCTCTTATGAATATTAGATTGTACTCGTGTGTTATAAGATCAACATCGATCTACTGTACAAGATTATGATCGAGGCTTTAGTAGTCAATAATGGGTTAAATGAAAACCTCCGCGTGAAAGGCTTTTCACGATATTATAGATGTAAATATATGATTGAGCTCAAAAGTAAGTTATGTGATGATCAAGGACTCGGATTGTGTGTTCTATACTGTATTTGTAGTCATTTAGATCATTCTCACCCCAGCTGTTTCCATCCCATAACACATTTTAATGTGTGCTTTTAAATCGAGTCCAGTCTGTGTCTCAGGCTGTTATATGAGCTAATCCTGTGGCTGTTATTATAGGATGGGTTTGCTGAGAGTGGTTTTTAATGGTTGCTATGGTGTTGATTTGGTGTTTCATTTTTTGGTTTAATTCAACAAGCGATGAAGTCATTGTCTTTATTTTGCCACTAGATGGAGCCAAAACCTTTAAGACGTTAAGAACACATACACGCACGCGCACGCGCGCACACATGAACTATCATCATAAAGAATTTTCCTAACCCTCACAAAACACTTTCTACATTTTATATAACTCTCTGTATTTTTAATAACCAATTGTTCATCCAACAATTGTATGTTTATTATGGGGACAGCTGACATGTGTGAAACTTAAATACACACTACAGGTCAAAACACACATGAATCAAGTGTTCTAATATTTTCTCCTTTGCTGACATTATATTTCATAATGTTAATTGACCTCACGGGGATGGCAAGAAGCATCAGAATCACGTTCCAACCAATCAGATTCATGCAACATCCACCGAACGGCTCGGAGTAAAAGCTGAGATTGTGTCTGTGTTTGTCTCTCTGTTGAGAGCGTTTGGCTTCTGTGTGTCTGTGACTCAGCATGATGAAAGCCAAGCGAGAGGGACGATATCTGACGGGAGCTGAAGGTTCAGTTTGGGTTACACAAGCGTGACCCAGACCTACACAATCACCAGCCCAGCAGTAAGCCTCGTATCTCAGTCAGATGAGGTTCTCTTGACCTACTTTCTGCTGGTTGCTTATGTGATGGCTTTTAGATGTGCTTATTTGGACCTTGACACTAACTCGGGTTCTTTTGAGGTGAAGTCAGATTTTCAGAGCAGAAGACACAGAGAGAGATTTTTAAACCTCCATGTGACTCCTAACACTTGCAGAAATGAAGCCATCCTCTGTTATCACACACGTTATCACTCGACACACATGAGCTTTTCTGCTGGTGTTGTGGATTATTAAACATAAGAAGACTTCCAGCATTTTCAGTCAAAACTTATGAAATATAAATTCACCTTGAATGTATTTATTATCAATATATTCAATCATCTTTATATTTTATTAAAGTCCTGTTGATAGATTCCAGACTTTAGAAAAATATCAGTCTACACACGAGTTATCTAGTTTAAAAAATGAAATATTCATGTGTTATACATGTGACAGAAAAAAACACACGTTTATGAGAGGAAACAAACTTTGTAGGATTTCTGTGAATAAAATACACAAAGCAGAAGCAATAATACATATCAAATGAAGAAGAGATGAGTCTTTAAAGAACATCAAATAGTTATTTTATTTTATTTTTCATGTGTTCATTTGAAAACATTTCTGATGTAAACATTAGAAATCTAACTTTACCCTGATATAAAATATTATTTAAGTGAAGCATTAATGTGACTTTACTCTGCAATGATTGCAAATGCAAATGATTTTCATTCATTTCATGCACCGCAGCTTGTTGAAACACAATATTTTGTATGATTCGAAGGTTTTGGACACTCGGTTATCATCAAGCAAAAGGATTTGTGATGTTTCAACGGAGAGGACGGCCCTTTAAAACACATGAACGTGCAGGAGGAGACGCTCCGTTTGCACATCTTCACGTGAGCTGAGCTGGAGTTTTATTTGGTGACCTGCTGTTTTCCTGTAAAGTCTCCTGTGGTTTTTAGGAAAAGCACTTGCTGTAACACCATTTGACAAATCTCTCTGTTGTATTCTTCAGACAGGGAAACGAGGAGGACTACGCTCATTCCCAGAATGATTGAACTGAACCTGTGATGTGTATTCCCAGAATGAGCAAACTTCCCAGAAGTGATCCTGAGGCATGATGGGAGGTTAGTGACACACGAGGGAAGCAACAGTGAGTATTTGTGTCTGATTGCTAACTGATGTATTGCTGTTTTGGTGCCCGACGCTGGAGGTCATTGAGATGTTACGGCCCAAATGAGCCTCAGATGGATGATGAAACGCACGTCCCGTGTGCTTTGACTCTTATGGATTGGTAAACTGTGGGTCTAGACAAACACCAACTGCTAATGCTCGCTGGATTGTTTTAATGACTGTGTTGACATTTGATTCAGCCTTTAATCTCCAAAGAGCCAAACTCAAGAACATTGTATGGTCAGATGATGGGTCATGGGTCATGAAAAATAAATCTGCTGAGGTTGATATGATATGATGATATGATATGATATGATATGATATGATATGATATGATATGATATGATATGATATGATATGATATGATGGTCATGAACGGGTTGAGCTGAAGAAGGAGTAAATCTTTCTCTCAGTCTGGAGGAGAAATCACATGAATTCATCTCTCATAACAGAGACACATTCACTCGCTTTCAGATTTGACAGATTTTTGTAAATCATGTAAATCTCTTAAATATCTGACTTGCATGTTTATTGCTTTAAAAGTATAGTACTGTTAAAGGAATAATGATGTTATATTTTCTGCTGGAGTTTAATACAGGTAAAGGTGATGAACTAAAGGACTGATGAATTCATGGATAATCAGCTTAAACAACTGCTCTACAACACAATTTAATACCAATTATTTCTTAATCATTTTATCTTAGAAATTCCATACAACAAATATGCATGTTTTAGTTGTTTTGCAAAATTGCTCCAAATATGTAGATACCTTTATGTATAGTATAACCTAGTTTAGTGATTTTTCTTTTCTTATATGTTATATATACAAAATATACACAACTGAGCAAGTTTCAGTATGTGTTTTGATTGTTTTCAGTACATTATACACACATTACAAAACACAACCCATTTTGCAGACTCTTCAAGTGATTTCAAGTACATTTCATGTACACAATTTATCAGTATAATTCATCTCTGATAATTGAACAAATGACTCATGCACATTATTACACTACTAAAACTAATGTTTAAAAATACTGCTAAAATTAAACAATGCGTCTCTGTGTATCACTTGACTTAATTATTTATTCAATGATTAAATAGATGAAAATGATTTTATTTCTTTAATTCTGAAGGTTCTATATGTAAATAATGCCTGATGACACAGATATGTTTGCATTTATTTGCAGTGATGTTCTCTGCTGCTGCTGCTGTGTGTGAGTCATCTCAGTCGGGCTGGAGTCACGTCAGGACACGGGGGTTTATCAGCCGTACTGTGTAAAAGCTCTGGGTGTGTGACGCTCATAACGCCGGGTCAGGTTGCCCGCGGCTTCATCCCTGCCGGCCGTATGGCGGAAGTTTCACGTTAATTCCGAGCGGGTGGGCGGCACGTAATCCGGCGCTACAGCTGCGGGAGGTCACGTTCGGCAGAGGAAATAAGGAGATTTTCTCAGTGCGTTAAAGCCGTTAGAAATGCGAGCGTGCAACATGTTGCAGCATTATGTCTCCCGGGAATCTCCACCTCCGCATGCAGGATTCCCGGCCGGCCGCCGCAGGAAATGCGTCATCTTTATGCAAAGTAACCTCTGGCCGTGTGGGAGGAGAGCGAGATGGAGATTCGGGAGAAGCTGCCAGCTTTGAGTTTTGATTATGGGCATCAAGCTGTTTCCATTAGAAGCTCTGGCGTATTCCTGACGGAACAGATGAATGCTGTTTCTGTGAATAGATCGAGTTAAAGAGCTCCCGCCGGAACATGTAGGACTTTACATAACTGAGAACATCTCATCTAAGAGCTCTTTTCATTTACAGAGTTCATATCTGTGGCGTGCTGCAGAAGAAAAACTAAATGAAAACGAAACGTTGAATTCTTACAGAGAAATGGAACTGTAGACTGTACAGTTTCTTCATCTACTATCTTACACATAAAAGTGCTTCAAAAGGTTTTGCACAGTGACGCCATATAAGAACCCTTTTTGGTTCCGCAAAGCACCCTCCTGTCAAAGGTTCTTTAAGGAACCATTTTTTTCCTTTTAGAAGAACATTTTGGTGTTCAAGCTTCTTTTGTGGAACTGTAAAGGCAGAAATGGTTCTTCTGTGGCGTTCACACATTTCAGTGTTCCCTGTGAAGTGCACTTCAAAGATGTTTTAAGTGAGATTTGTGCGTGATACCGAATGCTTCTTTACTGAGCTGCTGTCGTAGAGAATGTGATTAGTCATGAATGCAGTGAGTGTGTATTATTTTGATCATTTCTGTGTTTTCAGTCTTGGTGTATATGAGCGTGACACCTCTGTCTGCTGTAGGTAACACTTTATAAACAAAATTCTTATTTATTATTAAATAAGAATTATTCTTATTAAGCTGACGCTTTTATCCAAAGCAACTTACAAATATTGGGAGACGAGTATTATACAAGTTATACAAGTATTTTAAGGCAGTGGTCCTCCAAACTGTGCTTTAGTGAAACACATCATCTCTTCACAGTAAGTCAGGAGTCTGAAATCTGCACAATCATTGTGTTGCTCATAGAAACACACAACCATGACCAGCTGCTCTTATTAACAGCGTCACTGTTTCTGATACCGCATGCTTTTTCACAGACGCTCCATGCCGTCTACGGTGGCACAAATAGATTGATGTCATAGCAACGTGGTTCCCATGGTAACGTGAGATGCAGATGTCAGAGCGGAGCGCCGTGTCTCATTCCTTTAGCTCTCAGGACAGCAGAGCTGATGTTCTCTGATGATGGAGAAGCGTCTCATCTTCCCTCAGAGTAAGCTTGAGAATAAATGAGTAAAAATACTTTTATTTCTAGACGTGAGTATAGAAGCTTGCAGCTTCTTCACATGTTTTTAAGTCTTGATTAGACTCTGAGATGAAGCACAAACTCTTTCTGTTTGATTCAGTGTGATGTTGATTTCAGATGTGCATATAGTGTAGTGTGTACTTGTGTATCTTTGCTTTTCTATGTCAACACTTTATCTTGGTTTTTCACTCTACACAAACGGTTCTTTGGCTTGTAGTCATAGAGGAATCACTTTAAGCACTCTGAAGAACCACTGAAGAACCATACAGGTTCTTTATACAGTAGTGTTGATCTAGAACAGCTCTATGTGATGAAATAAGCATATATATATATATATAGCACTTCCTCTATCATTATGAACAAAAGAAACACTGAAACATTATTTTGTTTTTAAATGACACATGTGCTATAAACATTCATGACTCGTCACTAAATCATTCTTCTGTGAAATATAAAGTATGTTTTGCAGGACATATAAAAGTCAATATGACTTCTGAAGTTATTTCTATGATCTCTCTTTATTTCCTGACAGATCTCATCATGATCATTTCTTCTTTCATGACTCTTCCTGAGGACAGACGGTGAGCAGATGATGAATTTCATTTTTAAACTAGATCTCTCTTTAAGGATTTTTTCTTTCTCTAGTGTGTGTGTGATTATGAGGTCAGTGTGATGTTACTCAGGGTTTGTCATGTGACTGAACGTTTCTAAGTATTAAACTAAATGAAATATAAACATAACCGAGTCATATTTGTCAAACATTTTGTTATAAGCGGTTTCATCACAATTCAGCACATTTTTCCTTCAAATTTTCATGAATTTAAAATGAATGATCTGTTATTTAAATGGTCATATATCTATTCATCATGTAAGTCCCTTTAATACATGCTGATTTAAATGTAAATTAAGATTAAATGTAGATTAAATGCAATAATACAAAAGAAGTATTACAGTGAAGTGGATCTAATGAGAATCTCTGTATTGAAAAGTTTGAGAATTACAAACAAACTCTGAAGTAAAACATCCGGCTACATTAGACTGAATTATCATGAAAATAATCTTAATGCTCTCGGCTTCATTTTTCTTCTATGTGAAGTATAATTTTTCTTTAGTGCTGGATTATTGACGGCCTTTCAAACAGATCATTTCCCTCGGGTGTCATTAGATCTGTTATGGCCGTTCTCTCTAAACGCTCCTGATGCATTAGAGCTCTATAAGCAGCATGTCTTAACCCCGCGCTTGAGGATTGAACTGAAATCAGGATTAGAATAAAGTTCTCTGACCGGCTCAACACATGTGAAGATGTAAATAACTGCAGAGCAGAAGAAATGAGAGATCAGATGAGGACAGATGATGATGATGATGATGATGATGATGATGTTGGATTGTGCACGAGTGGCCTACATTCACTGAATGCTCTGCAGTAGTCATATGATAACCAGGAGTCTTCACCCAATTCTTCTTATTTTCCCATAATGGAGCGTTTAATCAGCTAATGCTTGAATGTTATCAGACGCAGGAGAAACGCCGTGAGGTGGAGGTCTTGAGTTTCACATCACATTAATAGATTAAAATGAAGAAAAAAACAAGCTGCTAAACAAAAACAAACAATTCACAGATCTGTCAGGAGTGAGCTGCAAAAAACTCCCATAATCCACATTCAGTCTGTTTTATTATCTGCCTGTAAAGGATGTAAACAACCATAAAACATTCAAAATGAGCTGTTTTATAAGATGTCTTATAAGGTGTATAGAGGTAGAGATGAACACATGTAAACAACTGATTCACAACAAATTCTCCAGATGTAAACAGACTGGTTTATTTAGAAGATGAAGAAGAACATGTTTAGCTAATGCACAAACACACTTGAATAGATGTCTGTAATCTGTTATCTAATATTAAACAACATGATTTGTGTTCAGCACCTCTGTTAATGTGTGTTCATCAGGTTCAGCCAGTTTCTTGTTGGAATGGTTCGACAGCAGATGGGATTACGTAAGACATCCATCGTTTCTGATCATCAGAAGGCCAAAATGAGAAATCTAGAATTTCATGCAGTCTAAAAGCATTGAAAATCTTTATCTTTATCCCAGTAGCTTTTACTGAGGTGAAAGAGCTCATTTAGACAGAGAATATTAGATGGGTAGTTTGTGATGATGGATGATAATGATAACTGTAAGGGATTGTTAATTTGGCTTCAGTTTCAACAGCTTTAGGCGCTGATGTCACCATCAAAACTTCATGTAGTCATGTCATATTTCACCCTGAAATATAAAATCACAATGAATGATGTTTTGACACATTATGATTTTTATTCATTTGTTTTTTGCTTTTGACAATTAGCCTTGACTAAATGTTTTAGCATCAGATCCAACCTGATCTAACCTCGTGACCCTGTTCTGTTGCTGTAGCAAAGAGGTCAAAGTGCACTGGATTTACACACATGACGAGAGAGAGAGAGAGAGAGAGAGAGAGAGAGAGAGAGAGAGAGAGACAGAGTGAACAGATGATGTGATTAGACAGAGTCAGTGTAAAGTTATAATTCACACTCCTCCTGAGACAAACAAATCATCGATGATGACACCCTTAACACCCTTTAGCAAGAATTAGTCGATTTTTAGATGTAAAATCTTGTAGTTAATGTTTTGTTTTAAACATACGAGGACATGATTCTGTTATGATATCATTTACATACAGTACAGTGCTTGATGCACAGAATATAGTGTCAGCTATCGGCACAGCTGGATTTGACTGCAAAACATCTTTTTTTCCCAAAAAGGTCTTGAATTATGTTATAACCATTTTCTATTTTTTTATCTTTAATGAAGAGAAGAAAATGGGTTTAAATATTTTCTTAATATTTAACAAATTAAAATGAAAAATGATCTAAATATCCTTAAATAGTGACAAAAATACTGATGAAGAAAATAATGTTCTCTTGCTGTTTCTGTTTCTTGTTGGTACATAACGATGTGTAAATTCTTCTTTAAATGAGAGAATAGTTTTGTGTTTGCTGTCGTGCAGAATGAAATTGACAGCTGACACACAGTTGAGATTAAAGGGCCAGCGGCACGGCTGATAAAGAGACGTGAATACATGAAATCAAAGAGCCGGTACAGACGACACGTGTGCAGTAATCACATGCGGCCTGCTGCTGCTTCACCTATCCTCATCCATCAGCATTAATCCAGCATGACTTTTGTCCTGGCCGTCAGAAACCTGCTGTAGATACTGTAGAGCCGACTGTCTGAAACATCGTTGTGTTGTTACTTCTGCAGTGTGTGACACCTTTAAGAATGAGCATTTGCACTTATTTCCCAAAAACATGAGGAAAGAACAAATATAACACTGTATTTTCACATGTGAGGCAGAAAAGTCAGTCATAACAAAATGAATTTTTATAATATTTTAATATTATGTAGCAGACAACAAGAACTTGTGAGAGATGTTAGTTCTGTTAACTATTAAATTAATGCACATAAAAGTGAGCGTGAATTTAAAAGGCAGTTATTGTAGTTTGTCTGATACTCTACCAAACATAATAGTCAGATTATGATCGTTTTTCTTATTTTGTTCTTAAAACATTTTAAATTTGACATTAATAAGTTTTGTATTCACTTTATGGAGATATATTTCTGACTGTTTATATATATTATTCATAATATAAAGATATATTTGCTCTTGTCACTGTTTTATAAAATCAAAATGCCATCTTGTGTTGTTTTAACCGTGATAAAGAGGGATATTGTCTTAGTGTTCAGATGTTTGTGTGCCCATGAGCTCAATCACAGTTTTCACATCTCTCTCTCTCTCTCTCTCTCTGTCTCTCTCTCTCTCTCTCTCTCTCTCTCTCTCTCTCTCTCTCTCTCTCTCTCTCTCTCTCTCTCTCTCTCTGTCTCTCTCTCCCTCTCTGTCTCTCTCTCTCTCCCTCCCTCCCTCTATTCATGTTTTGATCAATTTTATTTTTGGGCAAGCAAAACTGGCAATCTGGTTGTCATGAAAAAGGAAGCTACTTGATGCTGGGTTATCTGATGTTGTCTTGGTTTTTAGAGGTTTAATACAAACCCGTATTAGAATAGAATTTAATTACTACAAAATGGTTGATGATTTGGAAAGTTTTAGACTTAAATGGGCCATAAACTAATGTCTCTCTCTCTCTCTCTCTCTCTCTCTCTCTCTCTCTCTCTCTCTCTCTCTCTCTCTCTCTCTCTGCAGGAAACATGCAGCCGTGTGCGAGACCTCTTGGCATTCTTACAGTAAAGCTTCAGGAAACAGTTTGATCTGTTGAAGATGTTGATGATGTCTCATGTTGATTAACATCATGTAAGATAATCACATTTAATATATTATAGTCAATAATAATCTACTCATCTCTTTATGATGCCACTGTTAACCTGAACGGTTAGGAACATTCATTTAAGATCATTTCAAACTCAAGTCTATTATTTTGTGTTAGAGATTTGTTGTAATCTTTGGTTTGTGCAACATTATAGTGATGCTTGATTTAATTTACTTACTGGAGTTTGTTTGATTCAATATTATTTATATTTGATTCAATAAAAAAAGCCTCTATCAATATACAGGCATGAGCGGAATTATGATAATTATTTATAAAAGTTCAGATGTTTTTTTATTTTGCCTCCTTAGAAATATCTGAACAAACTATGAAATGATGTTTGTTGTGCATGTAAAGTCTACTGAAGAGTGTATTATCATTAGGAGAGACGAGTAAAAATCTCTGCAAGACTCACTCGAAGCTTCTAATCTACTTAAAAACATCAAACCAATTTAGAGGCTCTACCATTTATTTAAAAAAGTGCTCAATAAAATATACACCATTTACAAAACAACATTTGGCAACACGTCTAGAGGCCATTTATCTGTCCTGTACTCTAGTGTCAAAATACATCAGTATCGGTTTTCTGGTTTAAATCCGTTTAAAAACCGATCTTCACAATAACTCCAGAGTACAATAAAACAGCCTGCTGGCCACACACACGGGGATAAAGATACCATACAAAAATAAAATAGTCAGTTAAATAGGATATGTTTCAGATCAAAGATTCTGCAATATCTGAAATAAAATGTCAGGTTGGATTGATGTAACAGAAGCACAAGAGCTATCATGCGATCTCATGACAACATAAACATCTGTATGCAGTAAGTGTGATTGACAGTCTGTAGCAGCAGATGAAGACACTCGTTTAATGGCTGTGTTTCGAAACCTAGTGAGTGTCTACGTGAACACAGAACATACCAACGAAACAAGACAAGTGCATATAAATATAAAACATACATTTTTCTATATCGTTTCATTTAATTGTAATGAAGATATCTGTTTAATCTTCTTTACAGAGACCTGTTTGAAACCCATGAAAGGCAGATACTGAAGCGGTATGAAGCAGCTCTCTCTCTCTCTCTCTCTCACACACAGATGAGGTTAAGAAATGATCAGGTTTGTTCTGATGCTTTAAAACATATAAATACATTCTAATGAAACATTAACAGCTGTTTGTTATCTGTGCAGTGAGTCCCATCATGTGAAGAAATGTCCCACTGATAGAAGAGTCAGTGCAGAACCTCTTTAATGTGGAAAACACGGGAGAAGTTTCCTAAACACATATGATTGTGTGTGTGTGTGTGTGTGTGTGTGTGTAGACCGTCACTGCGATTTGAAACACAGCCAATGACTTCATTATAAGGACACGAGTGTGGGTCGGAACCAAAACGCCAACAACGACAACAACAACAAAACCCGAAAGAATAACCCCATGGTCATCATCAGCAGCCGGCGCGGAGTTAAACGTGAAGCACGAGCGCTCTAGAAGATTCGGCGTCGCTCCGGTAGCGCTCGAGCCAGTCTCTGAGCTCCGAGATCCGGTAACCCTCCGGACCCCTGCCGCCCTGATACACCACCCGCTGATCCTTAAGGATGTAGAGGCGCTCGAAGTAGGCGCCGTACGCCGAGTTGGACGAGTTGTCCATGGTGTCCACGGCCACGGCGCTACCCGGCACGTCCAGGAGGCGCGCGGCGCGCAGCCGGTCCTCCAGGCAGCGGTGCCGGGGGATCTGGTAAGGCGCGTCGGAGCTCACCCAGCCGTCCGAAGGGTGCGCCTCCTCGATGTAGACCAGCAGCGAGTCCGCGATGTCCGCGTACTGGCGGACGACGCGCTGGTACGCCGACAGGCGCGTCATGAACGGCGGTCAGGAGCAGCTGCCGAAGTTCAGGATGAGGGGTCTCGTGCCGCGGGCGTAGTCCAGGATCCGGTGCGCCCGCTCGCCGCCGTCCAGCGGCATCACCTCGGTGTTGGGCGCCGCGCCGCCGACGTGCGCCGTCTTGAAGAAGTCCAGCTTCTGTCCGTACCAGACGGCGCGCAGGGACTCGAGCGTGAACATCCTGTTGGAGTCGGACACGCAGAGCGGCGGGTCGTCGGGGCTCGTCTCGCGCATCTTCATCAGCACCTTCCTCCGGATGCACAGGAAGTCCAGGAGCCAGAGCATCGCGGCGGCCGCGAGGAAGCGCGGCAGGAGCATCAGGCACGCGGCGGCGTTTTTCAGCGTCCGCGCCGCGTGGACACCTGCGGAGCCTTGCGCTTGCGGCGGCATGTCCTCCTCCGCCCCCCCCATGCGGAGCGCTGTGGATGAACGCGTGTGTGCACGGTCGCCTATGTACGCTCTCTCTCTCTCTCTCTCTCTCTCTCTCTCTCTCTCTCTCTCTCTCTCTCTTCGGCTCCGGGTGACGCTTTTTATAGGACTAGTAAGGATTTGAATGGAAAACAACACGCCTCCGCGCCCGCGTGCCTCCTCCTCCTCACATGGAGGGGATTACCTCCCGTCAACTCCCGCGCGCGACACGCACAGAGATGCGCGAGCTGATCGCTTTATTACCGCGCAGCTGAATGTGACGTGCTGCTCATCATGTCCACTTCATGATGCAACTTTC
The DNA here is from genome assembly GCA_019155185.1 of Beaufortia kweichowensis. NCBI lineage: Eukaryota > Metazoa > Chordata > Actinopteri > Cypriniformes > Gastromyzontidae > Beaufortia > Beaufortia kweichowensis. The sequence goes on from CM032807.1 coordinate 281,358, forward strand.
ATTCTGTTTGGAAAGTTTATTCTTAAAGGTCAGTTTTGGACATGACAGCGTCATGAATGACCTTAAAACATCATGAAATTTCAGAGATAAAAAGATAACACACATTCACTTTCTTCTTGAAATATGTTTTCATGGGTTTTGTTGTTAATATTTGTTGTTCAGATTATTGTTTAGTGTTTCAGTAAATCTATGTGGAGTATCGGCTTGTTCCAGCTTTCTCAGTTTCACAACACTGATCAAAACATGTTGAGTGGATTTGGTTTCATGTTTAATTATTACATACAATCTGAAACACACATTACGATCATTTTCACAGACAGATGTCATTATTCAACCAACACTGAACCAATAAAACACAAAGTCATGTCAAGAACACAATGACTGAAATGATTACAGGTGACTGACATATTAAAATCAAACCGTGTCTACAGAAAGGGTTCTTCAGCTTGAAGTGATAACAGAACCCATCTGTAAAGTGTTATATGGAATCTCAGTGGTGAACCATTACAGCACAGAAGGGTTCTTTGGACAGATATGGTTCTAAACAGAACTTTTATCACTGTTAAAGAACCCTACAAGAACCATATTTTTAGTGTGTGTGAAGTGTGATGGAGTTATTGATGCTTCATCAGTTATTAAAGTGGAATGAAGTTACTGATGCTGATGATCTGAAACTCAAGAGGACCTGAAGGAGACACTCACAGTTACTCTCTACTGTCTCTTGTGGTAATACTGAGAATACAATTCTACAAGACCAGCACACTATTTCATTATAAAAGCACAACAAACATGTTAGAGATTTGAAAGTGTTTTTATTTGTTGTGAATGGATTGAATAATAAGAATGAGGCTAGATTGTGTTTTATTAGAATGATTAATCATGTGTTTTAATGAGTCCCGCTTAAAGAAAAAGAACATGTGCTGAGGAAATAGGATTCATTTGTGTTAGTTATAAAACACACTGTCTGCTTTTGTCTATCAGTCTATAAAGTTTATGAAGAAGTTCAAATGAGGGATTTCTGTCTTTAGTTTGTTTTCAGTTATTATTTTCAGTACGGTGTTGTTATCTGGTCAAAAGAAAATATTTCCTCAAAAATGAAAAACAAACATCGTATAAATGTTAAATCTCTTCTTAAATTGTCCTCTTGTTTCTCATGATTCATGTGAAAGTGAAGGTCAGAAGAGGCTCAAAGATCATGAACAACAATGATGAAGTTATTCATTAAAGCTGATCAATGAACAGGTAAGAGAAGCTTTTCCAGGTCACATTTTTATTTATTAGGACGTGTGATTTTTTTTCTTCATGTTTTTCTATTCCACAGCTCCGTCTAGACGCCTGTTTTCCTGTGGGTTTTTTTCCCATCGTGGCCCTAATAACGTTTTCCTAATCGCATTTTTGTACTTTGTACTCGTAGCACAACTTCACCTAGTTGTTGTTAGCGCATTTCTATCAAACCGACAGACGCTGAGAAAGTCATTGTGTTTTTTTTGTTTGTAGCTGAAATATGCCGTTGGCTCCTAACCCTGTTACCTCCAGTAAACCCTGCTAAGATCTTGGCATGAATTCTCAGGTCAAACGAGGACAGCCGAGAATAGCAAAAACAGCCAGTGCCTGCAGCAAACTTAAAAGACTGGCGGAAATCCTAAAGCCACAACTACAGAAATTCAGCCTACGCTTGATTAATACACACTCACGTCTACACGACACCGCAGGTTTTCGGTCTCTGTCGTGTTTTACCGTCACAGGTTTTTGTGGTGCTCAGCCAGAGAGGTTGAGAAGGATGGTGGTAACATAGCAACCGTCATCAAGGTCCGGTCGGGATAATCCTGCTCAGAAAGCAGCAGAATACTGTCATTTAGCGGAAGCGTTTCGTTTGTCCAGAGAGTGTCAGATTGACCAGCGTCCAGAGGAGGATTTTACCTCCTTAAACACAGTGAAAAGAAGAGAATCAGAATAAAGAGAGAGAGTTAACAATGATGTTTCTGTGTAATGTTATATAATAACAACACATGATGCATGAGACAGGAAATATCTAGAACTGTGTGTGATTTCTATAGAACATGAGAAAGTGATTTAGTATGTCTTTAGACTGGGTGTTTGATGTGTTGACAGGTCTGTCATACAGGACTCTTACATTTATTCTGCCTTTCATTTACATAATCTCTTTTGATGCAGGACACCTCACCTCATCCACCGCAATCTGACAGACTTTCAAAGACACATCATGACCGAAAGAAAGAGCAGAAGACACACCGCTGGACATGAAACACGGTGAGTTCCTCCTGAACATACAGAACAATCAAGATACAAGATGAGCTGAGATGAAATGATGATGATCTTAATACAGATGGGTTATTTTACTCATTCTCTGTGTGTGTTGTGTTGATAGTGTAGTGTGAACAGATAAATGAAAAGATTTAGAAAAAATAAATCAGCTGAAAGACATTTAAAGCTTTATTGTGAAAAGCACATATTTATGAAACGTGTCTCTGATCTCTGATATAACACAGTTAGATGTCTGTGTTGTGCTTTAAATCAGGTGTCAGGAATGATTTCATTTGAAGAATCATTTCGTGGTTTTCACGGTAATGTGTGTGTGTGTGTGATGACCTGAAATGACTGCATCATGTGAACACGGCCGAGGGGAGGAGAGAGAAATGTTCATGTGGAACTGTGCTGAACAAAGACTAAAAGAGCAAATCTAACTAAACATGACGATTTCTCCTAAAAAACACTCTAGATTTACATGTTAATGTCATGATAATGATGATCTTCCCCTAAATTCACCAAAACTGTATATTTAACCTGTCACCGTTCTACACAAGAAACATTTTCACTATATTCACTTTAATATTTCCTATCTGATCATGACCTTAAATAAAAAGAGATCAAAATATCTCTAAAGTTGAATAGATTAGAGCTGTTTAATATGTGCAGTTATCAGGTTAAACTCTGATTCTGTGTCCTGCATATAATTGATCATAATATTAAGTTGAATTCAGTTTAAGTGGCTTTGGATAAAAGCGTCAGCTAAATGCCTAAATGTAAATGAGAAATAGTGTTACAGAGCAGATTGTGTGGATGCAGTGCAGTAATGATTAAGAATTGTTATGAAAATATATAACATAAAAAAAAACATCTTTATTGAGCTTGTGACTTTAATTTGTGTTTGTTCAACACCAAGAGTTGGAGAAAAAAAACAGTTGTTCAACATGGAAATGCAAATAATAAGAGTTTACATTCACATGTACATTGAATGATATTAAAAACAGACCGTGTAGACATTCAGAAAGAGCACGAAAACATTTGCTGAATGTTCTGCAGTTTGTTTTATAGTCACAGGTTACATGAGAGAATGAAATGTTTGATATAGTGCTGTGATAATAACTTTATGAGTGATTTCCTCAGGATGTCAGATTGATGCGTGTGATATAACAGAATGATGAAACATCTCTCATGATCTCATTCACTTCTTGGCTTTTGTTTAGCAGTCTTTGTTCTGTAAGCGTTTTAGCTACACACACAACAACACTTGCTACATTCAGAAAGTAATTTAGTGCGTCTTCCAGAAATATTTCAGCTTTTTCCTGATAGGATGTGATTTGCTGTAAAATCCTCTGCCTTTAATGCTTGAGATGTGAAGAATCATGTTTTACTTCATCTGGCTTCTCTTGAGAAAGAGATTTCTAAATGTTTAAATCCATTTGCAGAAGCTATTTCAGGTCATCTGGTGATGTCATCTAAATGACAGAGTTTGTTTAATGTGTCGTGTCTACAGAGAATCTCTTTTGTCTTGAAATAAAACCAGTGGTTTGCCTGAAGAACTTGTTATTATTCAGCTGATTGCTGATTGTCTTGTGTAAGCAGTGTAATGTGTTTAACATGAAGAATTCTGCCAATAATCACAGAACGAGACGACAGCTCGAGGTCAGATGAGGACAGGTTCATTTAGTTTCAGATTAGTGAATGTTGTTTCGTTGTGGAAGAGATGAATGAGCTGCTTGTTTGCTTTCAGGATACTGATGTGAATCAAAATGATGCTTCCGCTTTGGAAAAGATGCTGCTTCACAATGTTACCATGGTGATGTGCCTCATGTCTGTCTGTGTTTGACACGGACATCTGTCACACTCGTCTTTCATCTTCAGTGCTGTTTACTGAACTATAACGAACTCTTAGCTGTGAGTATACCACAGGCTCAGCTGCAATATAATTCATGGATGTCTCCATAGCAACTCTATAGCAACAGGCTAAAAACCACCTAGCAACAACCCAGAGGAGGCTCAAAACACACCAGCATGTGTGCGCGTGTGTGTGTGTGATCCGTGTGTGCAATCAGTGTGTGTGTGTGTGTGCGATCCGTGTGTGCAATCAGTGTGTGTGTGTGTGCGATCCGTGTGTGCGATCCGTGTGTGTGTGTGTGCGATCCGTGTGTGTGTGTGTGCGATCCGTGTGTGTGTGTGTGCGATCCGTGTGTGTGTGTGTGCGATCCGTGTGTGTGTGTGTGCGATCCGTGTGTGTGTGTGTGCGCATGTGTGTGTGTGATCAGTGTGTGTGTGTTTGTGTGTGTGTGTGTGTGTGTGTGTGTGTGCAATCTGTGTGTGCGATCTGTGTGTTTGTGTGTGTGTGTGTGTGCGATCTGTGTGTGTGTTTGTGTGTGTCTGTGTGTGTGTGTGTGTGTGTGTGTGTGTGCGATCTGTGTGTGTGTGTGTGTGTTTGTGTGTGTGTGTGCGATCTGTGTGTGTGTTTGTGTGTGTGTGTGTGTGTGTGTGTGCGTGTGTGTGTGTGTGTGTGTGTGTGTGTGTGTGTGTGTGTGTGTGTGTGTGTGTGTGTGTGTGTGTGTGTGTGTGTGTGTGTGTGTGTGTGTGTGTGTGTGTGTGTAGTGTGTGTGTGTGCTGTGTGTGTGCGATCTGTGTGTGCGATCTGTGTGTGTGTGTGTGTGTGTGTGTGTGTGTGTGTGTGTGTAGAACAGCAGATGTGTTCATTAAACACAGCATCCCACACCTGACGTTTCACCCGGCCGTGACCTCGTGTGACCCTGAACTGCATGTCTGTTTCCCATCAGCCCATCGCTGGTGTTCCCGACAGAAGAGTTTCCCGTCTCCGTCATGATTCATACACTGATTCATATAAACTATGATGAGTGACTTCTGTTTCACAGGAATACTGTAATATAGTCGTGAACAAAATAAATCATTTAATGAATAAATAAAATGTTGTCTGTTGTCAGTGTTAGTGAATAATTCATGTCAGCGTTTGTGACTTTAATTCATCAGAATAAGTAGAAAAGTTACAACAACTCATCATCACTAGTCAAAGTTGAAAGAGGTGAAAGTTAAAATGAAAGAAATGTGACTGATGTGTGTTGTTACGGTACAGTATTGTGTCTCTCTGCTGTCATCGGTCTTCAGCATGTGTTTATTAGCTGGAAGTGTTCCTGATTCTTGTCATTGTGAGTAACTGTAATGAAGTGTAGTGCTTTCAGATCTCTTTTCCTGGAAAGCATGTTTTCTGGAATCTCTGCTAGATTGTGAAGTATATTAACTGTAGTGTACTGGGAAACAGGTTTTAATGGATTTTCCCATGTCATTCTCATATAAAACCCTAACCCAACACCTTTCACCTTGTCGTCAAACATCAACACGACTCGAATGCTAAAGATGAACTATGAACTAGATTTATGAGAAGACACGCATCATTCACAGCAGCTTTATAAAAAATACACTTAAATCAACAGTATAAAACTAATGGGATGTGTAAGAGTCATTTCATCATGTTGTGTGATGTAATGTATGTTGTGTAATTGTGTAGAGGTGATGTCACTGGAGCGTGTGGAGAGGACATGTGTCATGTGATTCAGAGGGACATTCTGTTATTAAACGATACTGGAGATGTGTGTTTATGTTTGTGATCCTCTGATAACAACACATATCATCACAGGTGTGTTTTCTAATGTTTTTATGGCACACGGACAGTAATACACCGTCTGCTTTTCTGAATGAAATAATCATTATAAACACTTGATTATTGAGTGATTTACTACAGTATTTCTTCATATGATTGTGAGGTTGATGGTTTAGCCTGTATGATTGACATGATTGTTAGTGTTGACACACACACACACTAATAGTAAATGAGAGTAAAAGCATGTTTTTAGGACACGTTCAGTGCGGATGAGATCAATTTGTCAATGAACACAACACAGCTTGCGTCACATGACACACGAGTTCCATCAGATGGATGACAGAGAGGTCGGGTCATTACGATGATTGCGCTGGATTTGTGTTACACAGAAGGACAAGTGAGTTTGTTTATCTGTGTAAAGTCCAGATCTTTGTCTTTAATGTGGATGATGAAAGTTTAAAGGGTCGAGGGAGGACAGCCGAGGCCACCGTTAAAGAAATCTTTACACACGACGGGATCTCTTTTATTATAAAGACATGATAAAGTGCAGAATAAACTCCTGAAGTTACAGCAGACACGTGTTTTACACTTTCACAAACGATTACTGACATATAATGAAGGCTTTGGCCAATCATTCAATATTGTGAAAATGATTACTGTCATTGTGACGGGTGTAGACAGGACAGAGACTTCTTTACTTTCATCAGAGAATAATCCAAACACAAATATCCGTTGCAACATCGCAGAAGAAACTGGAAACAATTAAACGTACACGCCGAAAATAACAACAATACCAGAGCAAGAACTTGAACAAACACATGGCATTTATAATAATGCAGGTAATTGGCGACAGGTGCAGGTGATGAGAAGATGGTTCAGACGGGAAGTGCGGGGTGGACCTGTGACAATCATGTGTGAGAATTGAAACACAAAACTTGAAATCCTGCTGTATACCTGTAAGCATACTGATTTAATACTCGTGTACTACAACTAGTTGTTTTTTCCTTTTTCTGAGAAGTATATAAACAGACTCAAAGTTGACTTTTACTAGATTTACATGTATGTGTTTGGCAGACTGACTGATTTCAATCGATGTTTTTATCAGTATGTGTCAGTGAGTCTTTTCTTTTTTATTTGTTATATGTTTTATGGTTACAAAAGAGCTGATAGAATAAGTTTGAAGCAGTAAAGAGAGTTGAATGTGTCTGATTCTGTTCATGACACAGTTTCCTCAGAATGACCCTTCACATGTCTCTAATCTCATTTAGATAATCCAATAATTCCATCATATCTTCATGTGAACGTCCAGCAGGAGCACAAATAAACTCTGTGTTTATTCTGCAGAACACAACCTTTCAAATGTGCAGATGAATGATGTAGAATTGTGTTTAGTAATACATAAAGTCGTGTGTGTATATATAATAAACGTTAGTCACAGTGATGTTTGGAGGACTCACGTGGACGGGTCTTACAGCCGTGTCACTTCCTGTGATGATCTGATTGGTCGGGTGATGAAATCTCCTGCAGCGAGGAGAGATCAGTTCAGGACAGAGCTGTGAAACGCTCATCAGAGCTTTATTATTCTGTTTACGCTTTAGATGTGCTCACAACAGGGTTTCTCCTCCAGCGGCGATGCGCTGAAGATCCGTCTCCTCCGTCAAGCTTTATTACGTAATATCAAAGAAGGAACGGTAAAGAAGGTTTTTTATTTTGACACAGAATGACCTAAATTCACCCGGCGCCGCAGGAGGAGGCGGACTGCAGATCTCTCCCGGTTCACGTCGGGTCACACCATCATCTGTTAAGAGCTTTGAGCGCTTGAAAAGACGTCTGTACAGCAGCGCTCACGGCGGATGTTTGTCTGAGCTGTCTTTAGAATGAGAAAATCTGTCTCTCTTTCTGCAGATAAACGCATTATAAGAGATCAGAGATACACAGAGATTCGATTCAGATCAAGTGTTTTATTTAGTGCTGTTTGGAAAGACAAACATCATTATCACTATTTACTGTAAGAATGAGACATTCACAGGTCAACTAAAGGATTAGATTTCTTCAACAACATTTCTGTTTCACAAAAGGTGATTTTTAGTGGGAAAAGTGTCTTCAGACCGTGTCATCATCATCACTGTCAAGAACAGCTGTGCTGTTACCTTTTTGTGACACCCTAGCAACCGCATACCACCAGCCTAGCAACAGTCCAGAAATGCAACATTTAGAGTTTCTTAATAAAATCTCCAGATCACAGTTATATGATGTGTATATATAGTAGAGTCTGGTGTGGTGAAAACATTACATTAAACCTAATGAAAGATCACACAGATCACAGTAAACTACTGAGACTTAAATGATCTTGAAGAAGCTTTAGATGATGTGATCATGTGATGTTTATGTCCTTCGGTCCCTCTGAAATCTGCACATACTTTGTTGTAAAAGCAATTTATTATTTTGTCCTTTGTGTCAGTGATTGTAATTTATGAGCTCCTGGTTTTCTAATGCGGTCGAGTCGATGTGGCAGAATCCCAACATCCCAGCGTGAGTCTCGGTCACGTCTCTCTCTTTGACTGTTTTCCCAGAGCTTCTTAACATTTACGACCTTCTCTTTCTAGGGATGGAGCGTGTGTTTTGCCAGCGCTGAGCTGGACGTGTGTTTTACACTTTCTGATGCATTCAGAAGAATGTGTGGATTTCACAGAAACACATCTTTGAGTTGAGCTTTTAATGGGTTTTTACTGGATCGGTTTGTTTCGAGTTGAATTAGAATTTAAATTCACACGCTGAAACCTTCATTTGTTTTGTTACATCGTTAAGATAAAATCATCATTAACGTGTCTGTAATATATTAAACAGAAACATGTGTTTGCTTTGTTTGTGTTTCCTCCTGAAATCTGCTGCTTATTTATTGAGCTGATGTCATTTATTTGTGGTGAAAAGACCTCACCAGACGCTTCAGATGAAATCTTGTTAAAATCCCAATCAACTTTTTTTAGGTTTTATTTTGAAAATACTTTTGCACAGACAGAAGTTGGTAAGTCGAGCTCTGGGTGGCATGTGAAAGCACGGACGTTTTCTTCTCGTTTTACGTTTTTATGGTGTTCCTCCTGCGTTCTCAGAACTGATTTACGATTGCCGCGGGAATAGAAACATTTCTTTAGGTTTAAGCCCGACGCTGCAGAATGCGAGTTCTCTCCGTGTTTGCGTTACTTAAATTTCCACGGTGTTTTTTAACATGTGGCTGAACTCAAGATTCTGGAGATGTTGGAAATGAACGTTTAAAGCAGAAGAACCTTCATCTTCATTATAGATTTAGCAGCGCTGTGAAACCAGAGATGAGAAAGGAAATGTACAACACTATCATTTGCTTGTTTCTCCTGCTGAAATAAGTAATGAAAATCACAACAAGACACTTTCACAAACACATTCATTTCTTCAGACTCAAAACTCTTCAACCAGGACAAATATTAGCGTACGATTCCATCATTATATAGTTTACTCATGAAGCATGAGAAGCAGCGTTTGATATCACTGATGAATATTGATGATGTTTAGAGTTTGATTCGAGCACTACGTCACGCTACTCATGTAAACATTCTTAGGGTGTAATTGATGATTGAGAGCAGATCAGAACTTTCCAGAAAGTGGTGCTGGATTAGTTTTTCATGAATCTCCATCACTTTGGGAATATTTGTGTGCCTCTCTTATCAACATCATCATGTGGATGTAATGATGCTTGTGAAAGCATGTGGAAAGCAGTTTTTCTGATGAGCTTTGTTTGAGGGCATCTGGATCTCATCCAGCACAGTTATATGAACACTCCACCGGCCGAGATGTCCGTACTGCCGTATAGATCAGCTTACATGTAACCTAAAGCGTGTTGTTGTGAACATATATGCTGAATGAAGCCTCATGCGGCGTGAACTTTGACCAGAGACTTTATTATTTCCACATGTGTGGGGGAATGTTTGGACAGGACACGAATGTTTAACGGGACAGAAAACTCACGCAGCGCTGGACGTTTGTAGCTCTCGAACACTTCTGCGGTTCATTTTAGTTTATTTTGCTGTTTATAGCGCATAAAGATGTCATTCATAAATATGATGGTGTGTTCACCGGCAGTTCATTACTGTGCTGTTTCTGTGATATCTGTCAGATCCTGATGTGTCATGAACGATCAGAAGATTTGAGAAACACTGTTACAGGATTTAATACTGAAACATCTACTGTACTGATCAAATATTTATAAATGATCAGATATTGAGAAATAAAAGCAAGAAAAGTAGAAATGTTTCATTGTGTTCTGGTATTAAGCATGTTATCTTATATAACAGAAAACCTTTACCTTATACAGCAGAGAATGAAAACATTTTACACATCAATCAACACAACGATGTTCCTGTGAAAGCACAAGAAAATGATTGCCTTTTTTGTATTGTGTAAAAGATGGTAATTATTTTAGCACGTTAACATCATATACTGTCTTAGTCTCAGCACAGTTATTTTTATCATCATATTTTTACTTGTTCGTTTCTTAGTTGTGAATTAAAGTGGATCGGGATCATTTGGCAATAAACCTGAAAACTGAACAAACAATCATTCATTAGAGAATGAAAGAGAAAAGAGAAGAAAGAATTGACTGACTTCAGGTCAGACGAGCATCTGAAGAGGTCGTGACCCCTCGTGTCAGAGTTCAGAAATCATCTGTGATATTGTTATACCTGTGACAGGTCAGAGGTCATTAGAAAAGAAGTTCTCTTACATTCTTCTGACGAAATATACAAACATCTCAAATCAAGTTTGGCAGTCATTCCTGCATGTGCTGATAGAATCAATCTTTCTGTTGAAATATTGTCCTGAAAACAGGAAGCTGAATTTTAAAACAGGACGCTGCAGCAGATTATAAGCAGATGAGGGTCACGGTAACCAACAACAACGTCTATTCTGAGTAAAATGAGACGTTTTCTTGTGTCTTGAGCCAAAAACCTACTTCATGCAAAATGCATATGACAAAATTTACTTGAATATCTGTTCATTTAAAGTCACTTTCTATAAAAGCATCTGCTAAATAAAAACAAATGAAAATGAAATGACTTCTTTTTATTTAAGATATTTGAATGTATTAGGAGTTACAGTACAGGTAAAACATATGTTTCCATGATTTATTAATCACATGATATTTGACTGTGTCTTCTGACACATTATAGTTTTCTCTTCACCTTTTATACAGATGTATTTTTGTGTGTTGTAATATTCTCTGAATTAAAACAGTACACACAGGGAAAATAAATGGAATAAAAAACATTTATTTTATACAATTGTACATTTGGCAATATGGTGTTCATCCATAACATATAATCAATACAATAATGAAGATGTTCTTGTTTAGCTTCTCATATGATTCATGACTTTACAGTTATTAGACGAAGATCAGATGAGCATTCATTTATTTATCAGAGAACATCTTTTTCTCACACTTCTACATTAAAGTTTTTGTAAAAGCTGATAATCTGATGTAATTGTCAGTAATCTCTGATGGTAATGAAATATAGATGATATGAGTGTATCATCTGAGGGATTTTCACACACTGTTAGAAGTGAAATGTGTGACTGATTTCAGATGTTTCACCATCATCATCATCATCATCATCATCTCCTGTGATGTTAGGGATGATTCCAGCTCTATGTGTCTTTACTCTTCTTTCACTGAAATGTTATTCATAATGTTAGTTTGTGGGTGTAATGATAAGATACTGTAAAGAGAAAGAGCTCTATCAGTGTTTGTGTGTGTTTTATAGGAATATTATTAATGTGACCCGCTTTACTGTGTCCAGAGAGAACTGATGGCATGAAGCATCTCTCAGTCCTCCAGAGACGTTCTGTGAGTTTTGAAGTGATGTGCTATTATTAGGCCGGGAAGGCAAACGAGGACAGCCGGCGAGTCCGTGTATCTGCTCACATGATGAAAGGAGAGTTTGATGATTTGAGTCACGACTTCAATGTTTGTAAAGAGGTCAAACTCACTCGTGCTGCATTTCATGAGTTACACCGTGTTTTACATTCTACAAATACTGATGCTTTAGCAAAATACATATAAATGACAGCTTGCTTTGTTTTGTGAAACAGAATTGTAATTTTAGGTTTTATCTTCTGGTATAAATGGCTGCAAGTTCATCCGTCAGTGATATGAAATCATTCAGTTGTTGATAGCAGAAGATGAACTTTGGGTTGCCAGATAAAGTCAGGAGGTGAAGAGAGCAGTTAGTTGTGTGTTCTGATAGTGTCTTATCATATATTCTCCTATAGATGAGACATGTGAAGAACACATGATCTCAGAGATCAGTCAATAAACACTTTAACCTTTAGTGAGGCATTACGTGTGTTTATATCACACACATGTCTTTATTCTGTCACTGTGGACATCTGTTTCATACATATAAATTAAGTTAAGTATAAATTACATATACATTATTAAGTACACGTCATGTAAATACTAGTACTAGTACACTGTCTTATTATATAAGTATACTAAAAACACATTTTCTATTATAAGTGATAAACTAAACTCTACTGCTGTATTTATGACATTTTACTCAACAAATGTAATTGACTGGTTCAGTAACATATTGTTGAACATTTGTGATAAAATATGAAATATTTCGCCATTAATGGGTGTGTAAACAGTGGACATGTCAGGACAATTCAATAGTTTACATAACCATAATACAGGAATATAAAACAAACATGTTTCCTTTGAAGTTTGTGTGTGTTTGTGTCCTTACGTGGCCCTTGAGTTAATAACACTTGACCTGTGGAAAGCAGTTCTCTGTACAGATGTTCATGTGTGAATGACCCGCAGAACAAACCTCTGTCATTCATTACTGACACATACTGTATATCACACACACACAGGGTTTATACTCGTTCCTTTAATGTAGAAAATAGAAATAGTGTAGAACGAACACACATGAAGACATTTTACTGTCCTGAATTACTATGAAGCTGAACACGTGTACAGTTGTGTTCTTCATCCAAAAAATAACTTTGTTTACACAGCTTTTTTGCTGATAAATAATATTTTCCAGTGGGTTATTTGAAGAACATTCTCAGCAGTACATTGGGTTTATTTCTAAGCAGGTTCTTGTATAATTGCTGTGTGTTATTGTTGCATAAGCTGATGGAGGAGGTTCAGAGGATTTAATCATGAAACAAGAACAATAGAAACATTCAGGTGTTAGTCCTGCAGTCATTACTGCCTCTGTACTAACCTAACCTAACCTAACCTAACCTAACCTAAACTAAACTAAACTAAACTAAACTAAACTAAACTAAACTAAACTAAACTAAACTAAACTAAACACACATGAGATATATTTCTGCACATTAAATACACAAGATCTGAAATCATATGATACAGAAAAAAAAACAGATTCAGACTTTCTATATAATGTAATAAAGGAAACATGAACATGAATCCTACAGCAGATCTGATGACACCATCATTAGATATCAACAGAATCCACAGAGACCAGTATAATCATGAACTGTTGTCTGTTGGTCGCTAGATGGCGCCAGTATCCAGCAGATCAACTCCACTGTAACACCACAGGACAATATTTACCCTTAAAAAACAAGTCAACAAAATGAACACATGCTTCAAATGATTTCATAGATAATGACAAGAAACAAAAGACGACAAATAATTATCCCACTCCTAAATATTCCTAAAATAAAATAACAATCATTTTACAAATATAATATATAATATTATGGCTCTGAGTCTCATAAGCGGTCATGTCTCAATTGACATGAATTCTCTCTCTTTATACAGTATATATATCAAATAAATATTACAATTGTAATATATGGATGTTGAATGTCATGATATTGACCTCAGAATCCTGACTGTGACCTCATACACGGCAAACACCACCATGTTGACAGGAAATGCTCTCAGACAGTTTATTCCCAGACTTTTGAAGAATATTGTCGGACCTTCATGACGTACAGTCTCAGTAAAACAATGAAGAAATCCTCTGTATCTCTTCTGATCTCTGACTCCATCCATCTGCAGACGGGCTTTAATGACATCCATGGGCGACACCGCCGGCCAATCTTTCATCAATCACATATACAGTGTTACACATCCATATAACACTGATTCATACATTACATGTATTTTGGCTTGGATATTGTGCCATTCCTTTAAAAACCCATGAACCTGAAGCACAGAAAGACACGTGAGAGAGAGAATAATAAGATCATGATTCACTATAAACAAAAGTCAAGTTTTTACCCCTTCATTTTTAATAGTTGTTATGATACACTGCCAGATTCCAGTGAACTGGTTTTGAGTTTGGATTCGGTCCTGTGCAAACATACTCACAGTTAGATGAGGGATTTATATCATATAAAAAGTGCATTACGACAGATTAAATCTGCAGGTATTTCCATCTGAAACACTCAAGCATTCAATAACACAATATTAAATATTAAAGAGTATATATATATATATATGTGTGATTTTAGATAGATGACTTTGACAGTATCCAGTGGATAACCAACAGCCACTCCACAAGCTCCTCAAACAATAATGAGAAATAAAAGAGAAATCAATGGAATATAGCAGTTCATATGAATAACAGTAATATCTCTGATAAATATAGTCATGATATTATTACTTGATATCTCACAGGTCAGCTCAGGGAACATAATGAGCTTTCATGTATTCTGTACATACTGTAATCTACTGTACATACTGTACACAGCACTGAATTACACAGACACTTCTGCTTCTCATGTTTATGGATGTACAGTATATACAGTAAGTCGTGTTTCTGTCACACTAGTGTTGTTCTTATGTAACCTGCTGTATCTCACACGTGTTCATCTGTCATACATGTCAACAACGATCTCAAGCAACGCGCTTTTACATGATGAAAGCTTCACGGAAACTGTGTACAGATATGCATTTCGTCAAGGACTTTGATTCATTAGTAATGCTATTGTTTTTGCTTATTCAGTTTGACTTATTGAATCGCATCGGCACATCGAACAGTTCTGGATGACGTAATCACAGCGAAACCACGAGTCGTTCATTTGAGCCGATTCATTTGGTCTTGTTTTAAATGATTCAGTTGAACTGATTAACAAAGCGAAACTTTCTTGTCGAATAGAAATGTTTTACAGTAAACTAATACAACGTTTGACTCGATAACAAACACAAATAAAATGAGTTTCTGTTTGACTGGCAGATGAGCTTCATACTGATAGGGCACGTCTCATTAAATATTGATTACGTTACGTCATATGGCACGCAAATGGAAAGAGGTGTGACTCTTAAATATTCATGAGATTTTAAATGACGTGTCTCGATTATCACCCAATAGAAAGACTTTCCAATAGTAATCGAAAACCCGGAAGAGCGACGAGACGCGCGTGACGTCACCGTGTGGGACAGAAATCCTCTTAAAATCTGCGAGTCGCTATTGGTCGCGCGCACGCACACCCCTCCCGCCACCCGTCCGGCTCCGGTACACAAACACACTGGAAAGAAGGTGAAATTTACCGGTCCGGCTTCGGTTTACTGCATGTGTGAATGCACGAGAATAACTGCACGACTTACAGACGTCACAGCGCAGGACAGGCCCGCGAAACTAACCGAGTCATCTGCGCTATAATCGGATTCCGTGATGGACTTCCTCGCTGGCTGCATCGGAGGTGAGTTATACTGTACTCGCTTACTGTACTCGCTTACTGTACAGTCTATGAGGAGAATCGGTAGATTAACACCAAGTTAAGCTCGTTAAGAAAGGTTAACCCACTGTGATCATCATTTACACAAGTAAAAACAATATTGAGTCTACTGGTTTCCATTACAGTGACAAATCAGCTGTTTACCATTAAAACCAGTACAACATTTCTTTCTGTAGTGTGTTTTGGCTTTTATTCCAGTTGGATTTAACGGTGTTCTATTGATTCCCATCTGCCAAATAACCTCCACCAGTAGAAGTCAACACATTACCAGTAGAGACCCACAGAAGATCGTCTCATGATGATCTCTTGTTGTGTTCTTTCATCTGATGTTACACTGTGACTGAAGATGTTACAATGAAAACCTTCATCTGTGTAAAAGCAAAACATGCTTTTGTGTTTCTAAAGGTCACGTGCACAAATCAAAGTCTTTCATGTCTTTATTTCAGTTTTCACTCATAAATTAACTCATGTAAATGTGTAAAACAGGCCAGACTTTAATATTTAACCCATGAGTCCCACGTGTGCTGCTGTGAAATGCAGTTCCAGGAAGAGCTGAGAATAACCCCCTCCCATGTGTCTGACCCCCGTCCTGTCAAAATCACAGGCATTCACACACCCCTGTACCGGCCAATCACACGCTTCAGTAACTGAAGTATTCTTCATCACAGCCATCAGATCTGACACGTGTTTAATCATCATTTCTACATGTGTTGTGGTCACGGGATTCAAATGAAATCAAATCTTCATATTTTAAAACCAGCATCGTTTTATTTTCTTCGTTTCAATGTCTAAAAACAAAACACTTATATTTTTATCAAATATGTGTCTCAGAATCACATGTTGAGAGCATCAAAGTTTTATTTTACCTTTACATTTCACAATGATTTTAATCTTTGACATGTAATTACTCAGTCAATAATAAAGATATATTTTCACAGATTGATCTTTACATTATTTAGGATGATTTTATGTAGAAAACCAAAAAATGACTTATTTTTATTCTGATCAGTTTCTTTAGTTTTCATTTTCTGCAAATAAATAAAATCTGTAATATTTTTATAATAGTATATAATATGTTTTTACAATAATAAAATATCAGAACATTATAACACAAATATATTTTATAATATTTAAACATTTTTAGTTGCAGTAGTTTACATGATGAAATAAAAAATGATCATATTATAATTAATCACATACCTATAAATAGTGAGTTCAGAAAAACTATTTTGGATTTGTCGTTTAAAAGATGTAGTGTAGTTTATCTTCTGTGGTGTGTTTAGGGTTTGGGTTGGTTCTTGTGGGTCGACAGGTGACCCATCAGACACACACGTGTGTGTTTATGTCGTCACTCGTGTCCTTGGTATGAAACACCTCGTGACATATTGAGAAACTGTTTCTGTTTCTACATGAGCACAGTGTGTTTTACTGACCAATGAATTAAATCTGGTGTCATAATCATCATAAATCAACACAATCTTCATACACATTTATTACAGAATACACAGTATTTGAGCAGTTCATGAACGTGTATATGTGTTGTTGTTTTCAGGTGCCGCCGGTGTCCTCGTGGGACATCCCTTTGATACGGTTAAGGTGAGGAAATGGGATTTTGTCAGTAGTAAACAGTTATCATTGCATGTGTACTGAAGCTGTTACGTATCTATTTCATTCTGAACTCTGTGACTTGCTGTGTAAGTGCTTTTCTGAAAGCGAGTCTCTTTTACGGCCACTCGAGTCGGGACTAAATCATCTTTATTAGAAGAATGTCATTATTCTCATATCTAATAATCATTCCTGAAGCCATTGGGTTTGATGTTTAGTGAATGAGCACTGTTTATTTCATCTGTTGTTTGTTTGATTGTGTGTGTTGTAGGTTCGTCTTCAGGTTCAGAGTGTTGATAAACCTCTTTACAGAGGAACATTTCACTGTTTTCAGTCCATCATACGGCAGGAGTCTGTGAGTAATTTTACTGTTTGTCCTCTCATTGACATGATTACGTTTCTTTTAAGTCCTGGCGTGAGTAATACACATGTAACTATGAATAAAAATGTCTATGAATTGGCCTTAATAAATATTATCATGTACAGAATAACATCATGCATCATTTTCCTGCGTGTTCTTTAATTTAAGCTTTTAATGACAAACATTGAGATTATTAGCAATAAAACAATATAAATTCTGACCGTTTCCACTAAAGTCAGACTTTAAAAAATGATAAATATGCCATTAATATGTGATATGAAATATCAGATTTGTTGAGATTTTTTTCTCTCAGTAATACATGTAAACATCTTTATCTCAACAGATGTTCGGTCTTTATAAAGGCATCGGGTCGCCCATGATGGGCTTGACGTTCATCAACGCCATCGTCTTCGGCGTTCAGGGTAACGCCATGCGGCGGTTGGGTGAGGACACGCCTCTGAATCAGTTTCTGGCGGCCGGCGGCCGGCAGCATACAGTGTGTCATCTGCTGCCCGATGGAACTGGCAAAGACCCGCATGCAGATGCAGGGCACTGGAGAGAAGAAGTCATCCACCAGAAAACTCTACAAGAACTCTCTGGACTGTCTGGCTCGTATCTACCAGCGCGAGGGTCTGCGAGGGGTCAACCGGGGTATGGTCACCACCCTGATCCGAGAGACGCCCGGCTTCGGCGTTTACTTCCTGGCGTACGACCTGCTGACGCGCTCGCTGGGCTGCGAGCCGGAGGACCCCTACATGATCCCTAAACTGCTGTTTGCCGGCGGCATGTCGGGAATCGCCTCGTGGCTGTCGACGTACCCCGTGGACGTGATCAAGTCCCGCCTGCAGGCCGACGGGGTGGGCGGTCAGTTCCAGTACAGCGGTATCATGGACTGCACGCGGAAGAGCATCGAGCGCGAGGGTTGGAGAGTTTTCACGCGCGGACTGACGTCCACTCTGCTTCGGGCTTTTCCGGTCAACGCCGCCACGTTTGCTACCGTCACCCTGTTCCTCATGTACATGCGACCGGACGAGGGTCCTAAAGACTGCGAGACGTCTTCCGCTCGTCACGCTGCGTTACAACAGCAAACTCAAGCGTCCAGTCTGTGAGTATCTGAATCTGATGGCGGAAACCTGTTACTAAACTAAATGCAGTGACCCAACCTTCTGGAAACATGTACCATATCCTGATCTCTAGAAACGCTTTGTACATATATTTTTTATATTCTATAATATTTAAAAACAAATAAACCTGTTTTCTGCCTTACAAGAACAGCTGAAAGTATGAATTTGATCTGTTGATCACATCAGCAGCTGTCTGGGGCACATGATGTTTTCACTTGGCAGAACTAGATTAACTCGAGATGAAAATGATTCTCTAAAGAAAACTTCACAATCTCCAGGACCTTGGTGAGACTAGATGCCGTGTTTTATTTGATTTTAGATGATACAGATACACGATCACATCTCTGCCTCATTTGGATCAAATGAAACACTGTGTTTAGATCACGTTATCAGATCAAATCTCCTAATCTGAGCTGCTTTGTCTCAATATTATTCATGTGTTGTTTTGATATTTTAGTTCACGGTTACATTTCTTATCCAGTGACAACAGAAACAGAAACTGGATTGAGTTTTCTCATGTTACCAAACTGTTTGAGATCATTACTGTTGTTTTACAAACATGTTAGATTTGCATGTTTTCCGTTTCATCAGTCCTGCTGTTAGAGTTTTTAATGCTCTATTTGTTGAGATGAAACTAATGCATGTGAGTGGATAATCTAGATATATTTTATCTTTGTATATATATATATATATATCAAGGCTTGATTTCTTTTCCTCATAGAGAAATATCTGTAAATAAGTTTGTTGTCAGAGAGCTGAATGTATGAGATAAAAAGCACCTTGAGAAAGAAGCGTATGATGGAGATGATAGATTTACAGACGTGTGCTGCTGTTTCTGTGAACGTTACAGATTGATTGTATGTTCTCACGTAAATAACCCAGTATTCAAAACTAAAGGAAAGTTTCGACAGATGGAAATGGAAAGCTTTGTGATAAATAAACTGGATTTTATTGAGTTAAATCGGTTGCAATAGTACTTTTAAGAGCTTCAGATATCTGTTTTTATGTTTGTTGTTACTGCTGTCGCTGACAAGACAGAACAAGACCGAGTCTGATGAATTGCTGTATTATTTTTGTATGAAAAAGCTCCACCCATCTGAAATGTTCTTGACCTCAAACGATGTAAAGATTGCTTTTGGTCAACTGAAAAGAAATGTCAAAATAAATGGGATAAATAACCTGTTTCTGTGTTGTTTGTTTTTTATCTTAACATGTACATGATGTGATGTTTGTGTTAACAAAGTTATATTTCAGGTGTGAGTGAAATGAAATTGTGTTTTTAATGCTTTTTTTATTAAAAATCTTTTCAATTAAATCTTAAAATAAATTTCAAACATTGTTTCAGCTGGTTTAGATAAGGCAAGATTTAGTTCAAATGACAATTTACACCCAAGAATAAGACATCCGTTTGTAAGTGTTTTTTATTATCGTAACACGTGAAACATATAATGATTTTCACAAATAAAATTTTCCTTCAGCTATTTCTCTTCATGTTTTGACTACTAATATCTAAAGTTTTCTAGATATTTCCCAGAATAAATGTTAATCCATGTGTTTGTAGATAATGTGTTAATCTTTAAATTGGTGAACACACAGATCTAGTTTTGCAAGCCGAACACTTGAGATATCACTCATCTTGAGATTTTTTTCCAGGCACAGCATCTCTGGTTTTAGCTCGCAGTTTATTGACTTGTGATTCAGCGATGTCAGCGCGTTCCTCCGCCTCCTCCAGCTCATGCTGCAGTTTCCGTAATTTTGCCAAGTGTGTATTCGCCTGTTCCTCGGCCTCTTCAGCAGAACGTTTGTAGGCCTTTACTTTCAACTGAAGCTTATCCACTAAGTCCTGAAGTCTTGCCTGGTTCTTGCGATCCTCCTCTGTCTGATAAGTGAGCTCCTTTATGCGACGCTCGTATTTGCGCACGCCTTTGATAGATTCTGACCCTCGCTTTTGCTCGGCTTCTAACTCGCTCTCGAGTTCACGGACACGAGCCTCCATCTTCTGAAGCTGTTTTTTGCCTCCCTTCATAGCCAGTTGCTCGGCCTCATCCAGACGGTGTTGTAGGTCTTTGATTGTCTGTTCCATGTTTTTCTTCATTCTTTCCAGGTGCGCGCTTGTGTCCTGCTCCTTCTTCAGCTCCTCGGCCATCATAGCAGCGTCGGTGATGGCTTTCTTCGCCTTTTCTTCTGCATTGCGGTTCTCCTGCACCAGCTCCTCCAGCTCATTCTGAAGCTGAAGCAGGTCAGATTCTTGTTTCTTTTTCTGGTTGATAAGGCTAGTGTTTTGGGAGTGCAGGAGTTGCATTCTCTCTGTGGCTTCAATAAGTTCTTGCTCTGCTAGTTTACGACCCCTCTCTGTTTGTTCCACCGCAGCCCTCAGTTCCTCCAGTTCTGCTTGGATGAGGTTGTTTCTGCGCTCCAACAGGGCGATGTTTTCTTTGAGATCTTCATTGCTGTGAAGCGTGTCATCCATCTGGAGTTGAGTATCTTTTAAACACGACTGCACTATCTTTAACTGTTTTTGAGCATCAGCTGCCTGTCTGTTGGCCTGGCTTAACTGAATTTCCATTTCATTAAGGTCCCCTTCCATCTTCTTTTTCATTCTCAAAGCTTCGTTACGGCTCCTCGTCTCTGCCTCAAGAGAGGCCTGCAAGTTTTCAATCATACGTTGGTAGTTTCTCTTTGCTTGTTCCATTTCCTCGTCCTTCTCGGCCATCTTACGTTCAATGTCTGCCTTCACCTGATTAAACTCTAGCTGGGCTCGTAGGATTTTACCCTCTTCGTGTTCAACGGAAGCATCAGCTTCCTCCAGTGCGGACTGTAACTCTGCTTTCTCTTGTTCCAGCTGTTTTCTTAGTTTTTCTAACTCGTGAACATTCTTCCGTCCCTCACCCACCTGATCTGTTAGGTCTGAGATTTCCTCCTGTAGATTCTTGTTTTCCCTCTTCATGGTTTCAAGGTGATCTAGAGTTTCTTCATAAGAATTCTTTAGTTTGAAGAGCTCTGTGCTTAAGCTGCGAGCTTCCTTTTGTGTTCCCTCAAGCTCACATTGTGACTCTTCATACTTTTGTTTCCACTCCGCAATGACTTTATCAAATGATCTCTGTTTTTTGTCCAGGGTGGCAGATGCGGCGTTAGAGCGTTCGAGGTCTAGCATCAGATCTTCGATCTCGTTTTGCAGACGATGTTTCGTTTTTTCAAGGGAAGAACACTTGGCATTCACTGCTTCCACTGCCTCCTCTGCTTCTTGCAGTTTTTGAACAAGTTTTTTCTTGGCTTCTTCCAGTTCCTCTGTCCGTTGAATTCCGTCAGTCTCATATCTTGCCCTCCACGTTGCTACCTCTGTATTGGCCTTGGACAATGCTCGTTGGAGTTCAGCTTTTGCTTCTTGTTCCTCCTCAAATTGTTCTCTCAGTAAGTCACAGTCATGCCGTGCTGACTGTACAGCATGAGCGAGAGCATTCTTTGCTTTAACCTCTTCTTCAAGTTGTCTTTTCAGGTCCTCCAGTTGCTGGGTGTAGGACATCTTTCCTCTGGTGAGCTGGGAAATGAGGCATTCCTTTTCCTCCATTTGTCGTCCCAGTTCTCCATTTTCAGTCAGCAGTTTGGCTTTCTGGGTGGACAGATCATGAAGAGCTCTCTGGGCTTCATCAGCTTTTGACCTGTGCTCATTCATCTGATCTTCCAGTGAACGACACATTTTCTCAAGATTGACCTTTGCCTTCACGACACTCTCCATGTTTGAGGAAAGGTCATCCAGTTCCAGCTTCAATTCAGCTTTCTCTTTCTCTAACTTTTGTTTAACCCTTTGCAAGTTGTCAATCTGTTCTCCTAGTTCAGCTACACTATCTGCATGCTTCTTCCGTAGAGCGGCAGTTGTGGCCTCATGCTGAAGGGTTGATTCCTCAAGATCCCTGCGTAACTTCTGAAACTCAGCTTCTCTTTTTTTATTGAGCTCTACTTGAACAGATGTGGCTCCACCTGCCTCTTCTAGTCGCTCGCTGATGTCTTCCAGTTCTCGAGAAAGATCAGATCGCTGTTTCTCCACCTTGGCACGGGCTGCACGCTCAGCGTCCAGTTCCTCCTCCAGTTCCTCAATTCGTGCTTGGTTTTCTTTTAGTTTTTTCTGAAGCTGCACTGAAGCCGTTTGCTCATCTTCAATCTTTCCATTGAGCTGATTCGTTTCAAAGTCCTTCTTTTTGAGTTTTTCCTCTAGTTGCTGTTTGTCGTTTTCTAAATCCATCACATTTTCCTGAGTCAGTTTTAGATCTCCTTCTAGTTTTCTCTTGCTACGTTCCAAGTCCATTCTAACTTTCTTTTCTTGTTCCAGTGATCCCTCAAGGTCATCCACCTGTTGCTCAAGTTTAACTTTAGCTTTTGTCAGTGTATTTACTTTATCCTCCTCGCTCTGCAGGTCATCCAGTGTCTGCTGGTGAGCCTCTTGAAGAGCTTTTTTCTCTTTGGCGAGTTTCATCATGTTTTCATCAAGTGATGCCATTTCCTCAGTGAGATTTTTCACTTTGTTCTCTGTGGCATGCTTCTCTTTTTCAACCTTGGCCAGTGTCAGCTCAAGATCATCTATATCTTTTTTGAGTTCAGAGCATTCATCCTCCAGCTTACGTTTTTTGGCTGTAAGATCTGCATTGATCTCTTCCTCATCCTCTATGCGTTCTGAAAGCTCTTTGACTTTAGCTTCCAGCTGGATCTTGCTTTTTATCAGCTGTTCACATCTCTCCTCAGCATCAGTTAAAGTGTCTTGCTCTGATTGTAACTGAAGTAGCAAATCATTTTTTTCTTGAAGGAGAGTGACCATTTTCTCTTCTAACTCTTTCCTCCTGGCCTCAGATTTATTCAGTGCTTCTTTTAATTTATTGAATTCATCTTTCATGTTTGCCATCTCTTTTTCAGACTCGGCACTCCTTAGCAGAGGTTTTATCTTGAAGAACAGTTTCATCCATGGCCAATTTTTTACACCAAGGAAGGAACGAAGGTTCCACTGAATGACCATGAGAGCGTCTCTGCGCTCCACCAGTTTCTGGTACTCAACCCTCATAAGAAGGCCGCGGGCGTAGGCTTGAATCCTCGTGAGTATACGAGCAAGTTGATCATCTCGCATCTCCTCCAACGTACCGAGCAGGCCGGCTTTGAAAAAGACCTTTGTGTGGCCAAATTTGTATTGTGTGTGGTCAATGTCCAATGAGCCTAACAGCTTCTCAGCGCTCTTCTTATTCTCAATGAACTGTCCCTCTGGTATGGCAGATGCATTTAGGATTCTGTATCTCTGTTTAAAATCACCATAGAGTATCCTGTTTGGAAAACCTTTCCTGCAAATCCTGATGCCCTCTAGTACACCGTTGCAGCGAAGCTGATGCATAACCAGGCAGTTGTCCATGATTCCCGGAGTCTTGGACTCGTTTGGAATCAAACAGCGTACAAAGTGCGGGTGTGTGGTTTTCAGATTGGTCATTAATTTGTTTAGGTTTTCTCTGTGCAGGGCGGACACTGTCTGAAAGGATGAGCCCTTTTTCTTGGCCCCTTTACCAGACTTTTCAGCCTCTGTTCCCGCATAACTCGAGAAGAGAAGACTCAACAACTTCAGTGAAGATTTTTGATAGAGTCCAACAACTGTTTCATTCAGTGGGTCTTTGTTCTTCACCAGCCAGCCTGTAATGTTATAATCTACAGTTCCTGCATAGTGACCTAAAGCAAAGTGTGCCTCTGCCTTTCCTTTCACAACACGTGGCTTTTGGAAAATGTTTGACTTGCCCAGGTGATTGTCATAGAGTTTTGATTTGAAAGTCTGATCGCTGGCTTTTGGAAACATGCACTCTTCCTCCAGAATGGACATGATACCGAGCGGTTTCTCAATCAGATCAATGCAAGCCTGCAGGTCCATCCCAAAGTCAATAAACTCCCAGTCAATTCCCTCTTTTTTGTATTCCTCTTGCTCCAGCACAAACATGTGGTGATTGAAAAACTGTTGCAGCTTTTCATTTGTGAAGTTGATGCAGAGTTGCTCAAATGTGTTGAAATCAAAGATCTCAAAGCCAGCTATATCTAGCACACCGATGAAATGTTGACGGTGTTGTTTTGTGTCGAGGGATTGGTTGATTCTCACCACCATCCAGCTGAACATTTTCTCATACACTGACTTTGCCAGGGCACCGACTGAGTAATAGACTTGGTCCACGCTCTGACCTTTGGTGACGTACTCATTGCCTACTTTGACCCTTGGATGACAGAGTCCTTTCAACAGATCAGCTGAGTTCAGCCCCATGAGATAAGCTGCCTTATCTGCATCTTCTGTGCCGTCAGACTCGGCCTGCTCTTCACGTTGTTTCTGTTTGAATTTCATGTTCCCATAGTGCATGATAGCACCTGTCAGTTTGTAGACTCCCATCTTTTCTTCTGACGTGAAGCCAAGAACATCAAATGCCTTGTCAGTAGCAATCAGCTCCTCATTATCATTGATAGACGCAACAGTTACTTCTCCTTGGGAGATGTAAGAGTAGTCATATGGATTGTTGGTTATCAGCAGCATGTCCAGCAGTTCAGGCTTTTCATTGGACAGTATTTGGAAGAAGATATGGTAATTCCTCTCAGATTTTAGCTGGAAGGTCACACGAGACTTCTCTAGCAAGTATGTTTCTATATCAGCAGAGGAAAGTTTTCCACTTGTCCCAAAATGAATGCGGATGAATTTACCGAAACGAGATGAGTTGTCATTTCTCACTGTTTTTGCATTACCGAATGCCTCGAGCGCAGGGTTAGCCTGAATGATTTGATCCTCCAGGGTTCCCTTGCTAGAGTCTTTCTTTCCAGCACCTCCAGCAGCCGCAATACTAGCAAAGTACTGGATGACTCTCTTGGTGTTGACAGTCTTTCCAGCACCGGATTCTCCAGTAATGAGGACAGATTGGTTCTCTCGGTCGGTTAGCATGTATTGATAAGCATTATCAGAGATGGAAAAGATATGAGGAGGTGCCTCTGTTCTCTTCTTACCTCTGTAAGCAGCGACTACCTCTGAATCATACACCGGTAACCACTTGTAAGGGTTGACCGTCACACAGAACAGGCCTGAGTAAGTGTAGATCATCCAGGCTGCGTAACGCTCTTTGAGGTTGAACAGCACCGCAGGCTCATGAAGGAACGTCAGCATAGCCATGTCTTCTATTTTATCAAATTTAGGTGGGTTCTGTGGATGAACGTCTGAATCCTTGACGGTCACTGTTCTTCCGTCCTCAGTGTTCACGGTGACCTTCCCGCCATCCTTGCTAACAATCTGCCCCTTCACATACTCCACTTTTTCATCTGCAACAAAGCATTCGGTTTTGATGTCGAAGGCTCTCGTCTGAGCTTCAAGACGCTCTTTCTCAGACTTTCTTAAGAAGGAAGCAGCCTTTCCAAACTCTGCCATCAGAGAATCGCTCATAGTGACTGCTTGAGTTATCCAGATACAATGAGAGTTGATGAACGGTCTTTGTCCGAAGAAACTTTAGACAACACGATCCACCAGCGCTCGGCTTTTATAGAGAGTTACAAACACCCAAATAAGGATACAAAGGACAGAACACGAGGAGAGCAGAAAAAGTAACGTGTGTTGTTATCAAGAGTTTAAAGTGATGTGGGGTCAGTAATGAGACCTTTACTTGTTATTGTCCTTTTATAGACAACCATCACCTCTCAGAATGTTTCCACCCATCCGCTGGAAATATCTAACAGATAAACCTACTGAAGTTTCATGTCAGTATTTTATTTTCTCTATGTAATATTATGTGCAACATTAGGTTGATAAATGATGTTTTCTGATTTAAACCTGTTCATGTGCACTGGATAATCATGTCTTTTTTGTGCAGATTTACTTCAGAATGTAAATGTTGGAAAAAAATTCTTTGTTTTCTTAAAAAAGTCAGCTTAGTTTTACAAGTCATTTCAACAGGTTTTACATTACTTTAAATAATTTCAACTCATTTTAACACATCACTTATTGTAATGAAATGACTTGATGACATGAGTTGAAATAATGTAAAAACAGTTGAAATACTGAGTCAAACTAAAGACATAAAATTTACTGCTGTCAAACTGTACATCTTAAAAATACATAAAAAATAAGACCTTTAATATCTTGATGCTTTTTGTTTTTGTTTTTCTTCTGACAGTAATTTGTCAGAAGTTCATCCAAACTATTAGATATGAGAGTTTAACTTTTAGAATGTGTTTGTATTTGAGGTTTATCTACTATTAGTTGTTATTTGTTCATGTCAGATGTTGTTCTTTAGTAAAAGTGTTCATCTGTATAGCAGTGACTTTATCAAAGGTCTTCTGACTGCAGGACGTCTTAAACCATCTTCACTCCTCAACACGCTTAAAATAGTATGAAGATAAATCTGTTCCGTGTTATCTGACGCTGTACATTCACAGACTTCACCTTCACTTGTTTACATGTTCATTATTGCATCGAAACATGAAAATATATATATATATTTTTTGAAGTGTTTGTACTGTAGTTGTTCTTGTGTTTCATGAATAAAGTCCAGCGTTTCATAACAAATAATATTTCATATCATGTAAGAAACCTCTCAGGAGTTGTTGGTCTACATTCACACAGTAAATTTAACAAATCCATAATTTACATCCTTTTGTAATGAAGAAAAAACATTAGATTTCAGAGCAGTTAAACATCATTCTTTATATCAAGAGTTTAAAATGTAACCTGATAACCTTCACAGCACAAATGAACAATACACAGGAAAAGGAAATGAAGTTATTTTTTCCATTTATTCTAGGTATTTTTAATAAAAAAATATTAGCTTTTTGTTGTTGTTGAGTCTTTCCATCAACTTATAGTTAAATAGATTATATAGAAACAACATTCATATAAAAGCACATTAAACCCAAGTTTAACGCAAATATTGTGTTTAATCTGAGAAAGTCTTTGATCTTTTACACAAATATTTGAAGCTGTATTTAAATGTTAGTCTGTCCACTTGAACAGAAAGTGTGACACGCTCAAATCATGTCAGAGATAAACAGCCATGCGGTCACATGATTATACACTCATTCACATCATATACCACATGAAATGTCAGTAAATGATTTACCATAAGTGTACATCTCAAATAATAAAAACGTTTGAACAGCTGTATGTCTTATTTTACTGTTTTAAAGGATTCAGCTGTTGTAAAACAGATCTCATGTCACGTTATACGTCAAAATATTACATACAAACGTAGTAATAAGGTGTGCAGAATGATATTTATTCACCACCATCAGCTGAGCGTAAAAAGAGGAGAAATTCAGCTCCATATCCATATATATATATATATGAACACGTGTATCACCACAGACACGGTTCCCGCAGACGTTCCTCATGATGTTCCGATGCAGAGATGAAAGTCTGAAGGGTTTTTCAGTTCAAAAGTGCTCAAGAGAACGTCAGCAGCGAGACATGCGTTTGCGATACTGTTCCACCAGCGGAACCAGACAGCGAGGAGATCCGCTCTGCAGTAAGAAGGGATGCTGGAGAAGATCACCGGCACCGCATCTCTGCAGCGGATCAGCGGTTAACATCGAGTCCAGAAAATCTCTCAGAACAGGAGAAATCTGCAGGAGAAATATTCATATCTATAATGAATCAGCACACTAAAACACTCCAGATCATGTGTTCGTTTACCTTGTTTATGTTTCTGGCCGTCGGTGCCGGTTCATCTCTCAATCTCTTCATAGCTGCTATTGGTGTCTCATTGAAATACGGAGGTTCTCCATCTACCATCTCCACCACCATGATGCCTAAAGACCAAATATCCACCTACAAAACACACACATACTGACGTCTCTAAATCACTTTGAAGCGTTCCAGTTATTGTTTGTTTCTCAGAATCACCTCAGTGCCGTATGGCGTCTTTGAGACGACTTCAGGTGCCATCCAGTACGGAGTTCCCACCAGTGATTTTCTCTTGGGAATGTCTTTACTGATCTGAGCACAGAAACCAAAGTCTGACAGCTTCACCTGGATAACAGATCATATGATGAACAGCTATTCATATTCCTTTCACAACACACTGAAAACAAGTACCTGCTGATGATATCAGATATATTAACAGATTAACACAATTAGATCTATTTTTAATGATATTTAATTGAATCTCTTTTTGATGCATTTGGATATGAACTGATTCATGAAAATGAATATTTTACAGATGGATCATGAAATGTTTGAGTTTGTGTTTCTCACCCGTCCGTCCAGTGTGAGTAATATAGAATCACTCTTGATGTCTCTGTGAATGACCCCCTGAGCGTGGAGATAACACAGAGCCTGTAAGACAGCTTCACATACTGTTGCTATCTGTTCTTCTGTCAGTCTAAAGACACACAAACACACAAACACACAACTTTCAACAGCGTATTTCTATTGTGAACTCTTTCCTTCAACACACAGATTCAATAAACTGCAAATGTTTAAGGGGTTAAAAGTCTCTATGATATTTTATTCTGAGCTTGATGTGAGAATGTTATTTCACTCTTCACTTGTGAATTTTAATCTAATCATGACAAACTATATATTGATGAAAAGATCGAACACATTGATTTTCATAAACATGAACAAAAAAAATGTTAATGTCACTGTCATTTATAAAAATGTTATAAAATATAAAACAATATTTTAAATAAATATATAAAACATATATATATTGGGGTTTTTTAAGACTTAAAAAGTAAAAATATCTAAAAATATCTATTAATGTAAAAATTGTAGATCAGTGTATTTTAATGTGTGCCAGTTATCGGGTTAAATCTGTTCCTCACACAAAGTAAACAACATTTCTCTTTTTAGACATTGTATTACTGTATGTTGATGAAAGTGAACAGCTTCCAGGTTTGTGTTGATCTTACCTGGTTTCTGAAACGATGTTTGTTAAAGCTCCACCCTGCAGATATTCCATAATAACCCAAAGCTCTTCACCCACCAGAGCGCTCTTATACATCTCCACAACATTCTGATGTCTGTAATCTCTCATGATCACCACCTGAAGAAAAAGAAATGTTCCTCAGTCTATTCAAATCTAAACGATAGAAATGTTTATTCAGTTGAAATATATATTCTCTGAAACAACAAGATCATGCAGGAAAGACTTGATGTTTGTGTGTCTGTAGGTTTGATGAAACTACACCCAACATATATTTCATTATATCACCATCAGCCGCTATGATAATAAACTCAATGATGACCGTGTGGAGATGTCTATGACATTGAACTCACTTCATTAAAGAGCAGTTCTCTTCTCTGCTGTTTCCTCAGGTCCATCATCTTCACCGCCACCTGTCTTCCGCTGTGTTTCTCTCGCGCAATGCACACCACACCCGTCGATCCTTCTCCGATCTTCACAAAGTTCTCCAGGTACGTGCGAGGATCTCCTTTATCCACGACCATCTGAAGAGCGGCTTTGAACTGCTGATGCGTGACTTTGGGCTCTTCTGTGACGGCGGCGGGTGTTTGAGCCGGTCTCGAGCAGGGCGACGACGTGCCGACGGACTCGCGGACGAGCCGGTCGGTGATGGTCTGGGCTGAGACGGGCTGTCCGGTGTTGGTGGAACTGATTCTGGAATTCCTGAAGTTTTGATGGGAGAAATTCTGAAGTTGTCATTGGAGAAATGATGGAGGATCGCTCCGTGTCCTGGTTTTGGACTGCTACTGCCATTAGTTTTAGATACGGCCGGGTAACCCACTGAATTTACCTGTAGAGTAATAAAGATCAAAATCACACAATAAAAAAGCAGCAAATAACTTTTTACAACATCTAAATATAAAGTACAGCTCAAACTACTTAGAAAATGCCAAATAAATCAAACCTGTGTTATATTTCATCATCTTCAGTGTTTACAGAATTTACAGAAATGATTTCTTGTCATTCAGTTTCTTACGCTGAGATCATTTGATTTTAATGTAAAATGTGTATGTTTGCACAATGTTATTTACAGCCTTTAGATAAAAATGTTCTTAAGATAATGAGAGAACTCTTATGTGAAATATACAGTATAATATCTATATCTATATATAGTTTCAGGTTGATGATCGTGATTTATTCTGTTAATCAGACTCGTGTTCATACTGTTTTCTTCTATTCTAAATGTGTTATTTGTCTCTTTTTGACTCATGTTTTCATGTTCATCTTTTGTAAGTGTTTGTGGTTATGAACACAACACATTCCTGTGAGGCTTGAAATGATTTCCATTAAGAGTTTCCTGATTCTGAAATGTGAAATGCTGCAGTTGACCTTGATGTTTTCTGCTGTCGTGGTGATCGTCGGGCTCATCCTCGACCTGACCGTATGTGTTATAGAGACACGAGACGGGTCTGTTTGCTTTAGAAAGAGCCGGTCGTTCACGTATAACTCCAGACAGCAGTAATATATCCCGGGGCATGAGCCGTGTTGTGAACATGGATGCTTCGTGGATTGATTTGGCTCTGGGTCGATCATCTGTAGAATCAAAGGTGTGACTCTTTTTAAAAGCGGGTCGTGGACTGCCGCTTTCACTGTAGACCTGTTTGGATCTGGTCCGCCAGTCTGAGACGGTCTGATTGCTTTCATTCAGTCCCTGATATTCATATGTTTCTCCTTCAGTGAATTCTGTCAGGCGACCCAGCGATTGAGCCCGTTTGCGTTGAGACGGACTGCTTCTCCTTAAAGAGTTTGAGCTGGTGACGGACAGATGACTCAACTGTGCGATCGCTGCTGAAATATAGTCCTCGTGTCCTATAAAACTGCCCCGCACGATACTCTGAAACACAGGATTAGAAAAACTCTCATCAGCTAATATCACTTTACAGATTACAAGCATTCAACAAGTCGAGAAGAATGACCCGTGTTGAGATGTATTTAGAAAATCTTTATGTTGGATCCACAGCCATTTAGTGAATGATAAAAGTTTGTTATGCATGTGATTCCCACAGACGACTCAAACATGAAAGTGTCAGTAATGTAGTGTTGTTTATAATCCTCATCAGTCATGTGTGTGAATCTAGAACCGTTGAGCAGGTCTGTCCAGTCAATAATGTGAAAAACATTCTTAAAACATTTTACATTGTGAAGGAGGAATGAAAGACATCAAACCAAATCTTCTGTTAACCTCAAAATAAAGTTTTTAAAATGCCCACAAAAGAGGAAATTCATTAAGCATTCATTAAGCGTTGTCATTTCTGTGAAATCTACAGGAAATATTTTCTCTTCATGAGGAATAATATCATGATGTAGAAGAAACTTCTGATCTTATCTATAATAGAATATAAATGTTATTTGTATCAGTACTGTGTTGAGAAATCTTTTAATGTTGATCATATGAATCATCAGTCATACACACACGTTCTCATGAGTAAGACACGAGATGTTTTACCTTCTTTGGTTTGAGTTGGACGTGTGTGATGTTGGACGGATCCACCACAGGTCTGGGTCTCTTTAGAGTTTCTATAAGGCTTTGCCATTGGGGCGGCAGTCCAACAAAACAGCCCTGAACCGGGTCGAATGATGTGTGGACCCTGTGCTGAAAGTTCTTGGGTGCAGAAATCTCCAACCTTCTCTTCTTCTTTTTCCTCTGAAACATTGTGTGGATCTGTGGAAGACAAGAGTCACTTTCGTCATGACACGACAGCCTCAGTTTCTCCATTTAAAACACACAAACACCACTGAAGGCTTTACTGACAGGTGAGATTAAAGGGGTGGAGACAGCTGAAGACACGCCTCTTTTCTAAAGCAGGTCACTAATCTAACCAGAAGACATTCAGTGTCATGTGCTTTAACACAAATGATTGTAAACCTGACACGGCTGAACTCTTTCTATCACACGGTAAAATGAGACTGTAGTAAATCAGGTCTGAAGACATTACTGATGCTCACAAACAAATATTACTGTCAGTTCACTGAAGACAAAATACTGCAAATACTGTTTTTCCTAAAGAGAAATGAGATTAAAAGGAGTTTCTGTGTGTCATTTTAACAAAAATGTAAAAGACACCAGAAATCTCACATTTGTCTTCTCCAGATATTATTAACAGATCTCAAGAATATCTCAAACTATAAAAAACAAAAACTATCTCTGGTGTTTAGTAGATGTGAAATATTAATATCATCACTGAATGAAACAGATTCATCTTGACATGTAAACACAGGTTAATAGTGCAGTTATAATGGTGAAAATCTCATACAAACATGACGTGACACACTAAGACACACTATATATATATATACAGAGATGACACATTTAAGTGCTCCAGACGCACCAGTGCATCCGCCATCTTGGAAAGGTCAATATTTCAGATGTTGTCATCACTCACTCAAGATATCACAACATTAAAAGATTTCAGTTCCAGAAGAAATGGGATAACTTATTACAGGTGACAGCGTGTCACGTAAGCCAATGCTAAATGATATCATTTGAGCTATAATGCCTTCATCTAGTGCTAAAGAAAGAAAGAAAACACACGGTTCTGTTTGACAATAACACAACACTACACAAACACACATGATGTTGACACAGTTTCATCCTTGTGTAAACCATCAATCCACATTTATCCATCAGTGAACATTAAACACTAACTGATGAATATGCAACATTATATCTTTAGTATTTTGCACATATCATAAACATTATAATACATGAGTTTAGTTTCAAATAACAATCATAACAATAAGATCTGCTAAATGAATCCACTCTTCAGAGGATTAATCACACTGTATTGACACATTAAAATATCAACACGTAACCCACTAGATTCAGATATTTCTTTGTCATCTCACAGCTGTGTAATATGTATGTCAATGATGTATTTGGGTGTAATCTCACCTGTAGATGTGTGTCTGATCTCCTGTAGATCTGATCTGTCTTCAGGTCATTGAGTCAAATCTTGATCAGAACAGAAAAACATCAGATCAGCGAGAAGAAGGATATTTCTGAGCGTCTTCGGTCTGTGTTTGATCATGGGGTGTGGAGAGAGAAACTCATGACAGATGAGATTATGTACACATGCTGATAGTTTATGATCAGTAACACGTCACAGCACGATCATCAGCAGAATGAAGGTTTCTGATCCATCTCAACACATACACACACAGACAGACAGTCATATAAAACAGACTGTCATGTGTAGTAATGTTTGTCTGATATACAGCACAATCTACAGCCTGTAATTCTAGACAGTTTTGGGATTTAATTGGCTGTAGTAACAGAAGAAAACACGTCCTGTCTCTAAACTTCATCTGCTTCACTAAACAAACTCATCTTTGACTGTTTCATTACCACGATTGTTACTCTGACAAACGTTTTCCCTTCAAATCACATACTAGAATAAAACAACATGACAACAACACAACACTTTCATCAATCAACACAGAAGAACAAATCTACCTTGAAAATCTGTTCAATCAGCCATGAAAGAATCTATAAACATCAATATAAACATATAAACAAGAGTTCTGAGATCAGACAAACTGTGTTCACTACAAATAAAACACAATAAGACATAACTACAGTAACTAGACTGGAAAGCATGTGAGCAGAAAACATGGTTACTGTACTTTTACTGTAATAAAAGACAATCTGTGAAACAACATCTGGTGTCAGAACTTTATAAAGCTACTGTGAAATTGTTATAATTGAGATCTGGTTTTCCTGAAAATGTTTCTAAAGACAGAAAACTGCTGGAGAAAACATCATCATTATCATCATCTAAAGAAACCTGATGGAGACTAAAAGACCTCAGAAGACCTCATATGAGAGCCTTAAAGACAAACTCAAGACCATGAGAGCCAATGACACACACACACACACACACACACACACACACACACACACACACACACACACACACACACACACACACACACACACACACACACACACACACACACACACACACAGAGACACACACACACACACACACACACACAGACACACACACACACACACACACACACACACACACACAGACACACACACACACACACACACACACAGACACAGACACACACACACACACACACACACACACAGACACACACACACACACACACACACACACACACACACACACACAGGACAACACATCATACAGTATAAACACTTCACTGAAAATAAAGGAAAGAAGAAGAGATGAAATGTCTGACTTGTCTTTGAGTTGTTGTGTGTTATTAAACATGATGAACAGATTGAGCCTCTCACACATCTCTCTTTACACGGCTCTTCTTTTAATTTGGCATGAAATGTGATCTGTGATCTGATCTGGATTTCATCTGAAAACAGACACGTCTGCTGACGGTGAGACACAAGAATCACAAGCACTTTTGTAGGATTCAAATTTGATAAAAGTGTCTGTTTACACGGTTCTGGTCAAAAGAACCAGACAAAGAGAACCGGAAAGACGAGAACAAATGAGGATTACGGCTGTCGTCTTCGCTCTTGACTGAGATCTAAAAGCACAAGATCTTCACCTCTTCTAACCTCCATTATCACCTGAACCAAGCCGAGTGTTTCAACACGATCTCTAACCCCTTCAGAGAGGACCGCCGTCCTTATTTACACCCACAGAGAAAGCAGAGATAAATGTGTTTTACCTGAGGAAGTTAATGGCAGCTCTCACAGATGTCTTCTACATACCTGCAGACTAACACACGGCCGTTTGTCCCGTCAACACGCTCACGGTCATGCCGCTGCATGTTTCAGAGATGTGGGAGCGTCTTTAACACATCTGAGTCAGACGGCCGGCGAGCTGCAGGGCGTCAGGAGACGTACAGGAGGACAGAACCACACAAGCTTTAAACAGAAGAATGAAAGACATCAAATCATAATCAATGAAAACGTCAAACGAGAAACAAACGGCACATGTCTTCTTGATGTTTCAACTTGTGCTCAAAGTATTAAATCGAAATAATCTCAAATACTTCCAAGAGCAAATCATCAAACTACATCAAGAATAATTCAGTGGTTTTACATTCTGACTAAATGAAACACATTACTGTTTTAGATCAATCATCTGCTACATGTGAAAGTCTTTGAAGGTTTCGTGTAAGGACAGTGTTTGGGTTTATCAGTCACATCATGTGAATGAAACCCGTCTGAGGAAAATCTCAAATTCAGTGATCTGAGGAAGATCACACAACAGCGAGTGTGAAGCATTTCTGGATCCATTAAAGAATTTGTGACACACCCTTCATGAGTTCAGATGTGTACTGACACGCAGATAAAAGAGTCACGCAGCACATCTGTGCACATACAGTTGTGTACATTCACCACAAACACAATCATAAATATATATCCTGTACTTCTGTAAAGTTCAACTAGATCTTTACATAGTATTACTACTAGCTGTCTTTCAATACTAGTTTACTGTAAGTGTAATTACAGTAGCAAACTTGAAATACAACTTATTAAACACCAGATTACAGCGAGGAACATAAAGTATATGTGAAGGTTAAAGTAGACTAAAAGATTAAATGTAAACTAATACTTTAAACTGTAAAAAGTCTACTAATATTTCATGTAAGACATATACCATATCCCAGAATGCCTTGTGCCAAACCTGACCTTCAGTAAGTAATATAAACTATGATTTTATTCCTTTAGTGAGTCCAGAGATATTAAATGCAAACCGGATATTTTTATTTCTGTGTATAATCTCCACACTGCCTTAGAGATCAGAGACATCACAAAACCAGAAGACACACAGCAGTACACAGAGAGAGAATGATACGAGTATATTAGAGATATTACTGTAAGAATCATGAGATTTACTCACCCAACACACATATGATAGTGTATGAAGAGCTCAAATCATTTGACTAACAAAAGAGCTGTAAAGTCCTACGTCAAACATTAACATACTGTACGTACAGTCTGAGAAACATCTACTGTACGGCTGTCACACGGCTCTCAGACACATAAACCACATTTAAGATTGTTTAAGAAATAAGTAAAAATTAATTAAACCTAAAACTATGAAAGAACATTAAAATAACTTATATAGTACATTATGACAATGCAAATAGTATTCATTGATTCATGTAAAAACACTGACACCGTATCTTCTACAAACAACTGCTGTGGCACTATCACAATATGTTGATGTTACTAGAATATATAACATGTTATTCCAAGAAGAAAAACTATATGACTTACCTGTCCACAAACCTCTGGAGGACACCTGGAGCAGAAAACACACAACATGTGTGTGTGACGATCATTTTCACTTCCCTCCAGACTGAAAACATCTGATGAATAATCTGATGAAAACATCTGATGAATAATCTGATGAAAACATCTGATGAATAATCTGATGAAAACATCTGATGAATAATCTGATGAATAATCTGATGAATAATCTGATGAATAATCTGATGAAAACATCTGATGAAAACATCTGATGAAAACATCTGATGAATAATCTGATGAATAATCTGATGAAAACATCTGATGAATAATCTGATGAATAATCTGATGAAAACATCTGATGAATAATCTGATGAATAATCTGATGAAAACATCTGATGAATAATCTGATGAATAATCTAATAAAACTTCTGTCAGATCCTGCTGAACTTCAGAGGTTGTAAAACACAGTAAAGGTTTAGTTTGGACACTTTCATCATCTGTCACAGATCTAAAATAAGAAATCATCTTCTAAATGTCTAATAACTTTCATTACAAAGAGTTGAAACCGTTTGGTCTCATCATCACTGGATTTACACTTTTAATTCAACACAGATTAAGTCATTATGCTTCAAATAGACACAGAAGAAGTTTAACTCTATATCTGCATTCACAGACAGCAAATAGAACGTTTCAGACAAAAAGAGTGCATAACATCTGTTTCCATTAAAACAATACTCAAGAACAGTTGTCATTGCTGTCAAAATAGTTTATTAATGAGTATAAAGAACAATATAATGAGAAAAACCACATACAGAGTTCATGTTTCTGGACTGAAAGTGCCAAACACAAATACTCTAGCGGTGTTTGAGAAAGTGATTTATAATCTGTTCTGCACGTGACTGATTAAACTCGACAAGATGTCTTCCGTCGACAGATCTCCTGGATTCAGAATCATCTGGAAAAAATCTTTCCATACAGGATCTACAGGACTGATGAGAAGAACAAGCACAGGTTCAACATCACATGTGTGTACTGATATGATGATGATGATGATGATGATGATGATGATGATGGGTACCTGTGAAGGGAATCAGACTCTAAA
The DNA here is from genome assembly GCA_019155185.1 of Beaufortia kweichowensis. Taxonomy (NCBI): domain Eukaryota; kingdom Metazoa; phylum Chordata; class Actinopteri; order Cypriniformes; family Gastromyzontidae; genus Beaufortia; species Beaufortia kweichowensis. The sequence goes on from CM032807.1 coordinate 319,334, forward strand.
CTCCAGCCTGAGTTTCCACACAACACCTTCAGCGGTTCATTCAACACTAACATGTGCACGACTTCTGCTACACCCATCAGATCCACCTGTGACACATGAGCAGAATACGGTGAAATACTCATGAGTTTATCTATTATTCATTATTCATGATCTGATCTAAAAACAGCTTCTGCTTATTAAACGCATAGTTTCAGTGTTTGATTGTGATTGCTCCAGTGCATTACTGCTGACAGAAGTATCGCAGACGTGTGAACGTACCTGATAAGGAGATGCAGATCGTGTCAGGAGACCCTGTGTGATATAATCCTGTGCAGAAGAGAAATCCTGCACTGATCTGACATCAGTCTGAAGCTGCAGGTCCACTGATGCTGAGAAATCCAGAGCTGTGATGTCACTGTTCACAGATAATACACATCGACATTAACACAGACCGCAGGTGTGTGAGCGCAGTACACGACTGTCTGCGGCGTTACTGTACCTGTGGGAAAAATACAGCGTTTCTGGCTTCAGACCACCATGAACTATATGACAGGAATGGATCCGTTTCACCATCTGCAGCAATCGAAGCACCAGAAGAGGAAGATCCTGCTTCACAAGCGGCTCAGTCAGAAGATCCTGCGAACGGAGCGATGAAGACGTAACATAATGAGAACCATCAGAGAGCTTTAGAGAGAGATAGTGTCTGATGAAAGCGTGAGAGCAGAACCTCAACGGTGACACCATGAGGAATTCTCCAGAGAGTCATACATCCGTTGTCATAAAGATAGCAGGAGATCTGTACATCATCATCATCATCTTTAGAGGAGAGTGAAGATCTGATCTTTGAGCTGATGAAGAAATCCCAGGGAACTGAAGATGAGTCCACCTGTACACAACATCACACACATCTCTCATGTCACTTTCAAAAAACTAATGATGAACATGTTGTTTGACCATAAACCTAGAAAATCTATAAAGATGCAAAGCAGTTTGTATTTAACCACAAGATCAATGATTCAGATCATTTCTTATCTTTAGATCATCATATGATGGTAAAGGTGTTTCACCTTCATAACTACAGTTCCAGTGCTGGATGAGTACAGCGTGTAATCCTTCAGTTTACTCAGCTTACTGCGGTAAAACAACATTTCTCCATCTGAAAGTGGATGAAACACGTCATTAAACACACACTGACACAACAGTATTATTAAAGCATTATTATATTAATACCCAGAATCAGGTCATCGTGTCCGCTGGCCTCAGGCAGAGATCCTGTTTTACGCTGGAAATTAGAAAATGACATCATGTCTACTTGGTCAAGCAGGTCGGATCTCATGTCTCCACCGCAGACGTCTTCTGTTTCAGCTGCTGAAATGTGAACAGATAGACATTAAGAACATCACATAATAAAGACACTTTTTAAGCTTCAGGATGATGATAAGAGCGATCTTGCTTAGTGACTATTTCTCAGTTTCTTACAAAATCTTGTTTATAAAAGTTTTTTGTTTGTTCAGTTTGAAGTTTGATATTAATGAACACATTTTACACTGAAGGCGACATCTAGTGGACAGTAATATTACAGTAAGTCAAACACGTCTGTACTGTTAATAAAACAACATTCTCAAACCACCACCTGATGTACATTATCTCATCATCAGTATATGAGACACTGGATGTGATCTCTCACCGTCTTCAGGTGTCTTCAGCTCTCGGATGGTTTCGCTCTTTAAGGGTTTAATGTGCTCTTGGGTTGCAAATGAAGTGCCGCCCCAGTCGTGACTGATCTCCTGAATAGGGCTGTGATGTAAAACATTCATTCATGTTTGTGTGTGAACTGAACCTCATAAAGACGACACAGAGGAATCACGCGTGCGGTACCTGAGTTTTCTGTTCTCTTGTGCCGCGTCAGTGATCGCTGCCTGAGGAGCTTCACAGGCCGTTCTGTTCAGATCATCTGTCGCTTTCTGTCTCTCTGTTCCTCCAAACGGTGTTGATGCCAGTTGAGCAGCATGAGCGAAATCACACGTGTCGTTTGGACTGCGGCAAAGAGTTTTATTCCAGTGACCGTTGATGATGGACGAGTCCTGTCAAACACCAGACCGTCAGAACCAATCACATCTGACATCAGTTTATCAGTTACTCATCTTACTCTGTCTGCGGAGAGCTCGGCCTTTGACCTGGAGGCTTTCAGATTCAATGTGGGAAGCTTCAGTGACCTGCGGTTTGTTGAAGAAGGTCTGAAAATAATAATAAGAGAAGATGATCAAAAGAAAAGAGAAACAACATAACTGAAGTGAAAGGACAAAATAATACAGAGAGAGAGAGAGAGAGAGATTTACATCCTGTTTGACGGAAGATTTTCATCAAAAATGGTGAATGGTTTTGATGTCATCAGTTTGGAGTCACTTCCACCTGACACACACACACAGATAATGAAGACATGCTTTTTTCATACCAATCAAAGCTGAAAAGCCCATATTAAAGAAAAGTATCTCTGAAAGCAAACACTATCATTTACCTTCAGTTGTGTTTCCCTCACAACCCGCTGAACTGACACTGAATAACACAAGAAGAGAAATAGATTGAATAAAGGTTTGATTTATTCATGTGTTAGACATGCAGTACTGACCTGACTCTCTGAATCTCTGATTCTTCTTCAGTGTGTTTTGTGAATGGAGCAGATCTCATCACGGCAGAGGATAATTCACATGAGCCATCAGAAACTGCATCTTCATCAACAATCTACACAAACAATCCATGTGAAGCGGACTGTAAATGCACATTTATATCAATAATGTGAAAAATCCATCTAAAGCTTACAGCTGAAATACAGCTGATTTTGCTGGGAATCATTCAGTGAGAATGAAATGCATATTTTACATTTGTTTTTCGTGTAGCACAATTGTTGAAGCAACAGGTCATAGGATCATTCTCGTGATGTTGTCATGCTGATTTGAAACGAAAGCATCTGTGAAATGAATGAATGACCGTGTATGTGATTGACCTGCTGTGGATCAGAGCCGTTCGTCTGCTGTAGAAGTCTTTGTTTCTGCTCGATCTGAAGCTGTAGGTCCTGTTTCACTTTGTTCAGGTGTGTGGCTTTTTCTGTAAAAGATAAAAACACAAAAACAACTGAATATTACAACACTGGCTCATTGTTGTTTATTAATGTTATAACACGTACCGCTTAAAGCTTTGTAGTAGCGCTGGGCTCTGAGCTCTTCCAAAGAAAACTCTGAATCATTCTGATACACCAGATCTTTACAGTACATGATGTGAACGTGCCCGTCCTGCTGGATGACGGCAGGTCTCTCCTCTGGGTTACTGTAGCAGAACACAACAACAATCAGTTTCATTCACTTCAACACAAATCATATAGATTTAAACAAGAGACAGATTACACTTATTACATTTAGCTGATGCTTTTATCCAAAGCGACTCACACATACAATAGTATATACACAATACTCACACATACAATAGTATATACACAATACTCACACATACAATAGTATATACACAATACTCACACATACAATAGTATATACACAATACTACACACATACAATAGTATATACACAATACTCACACATACAATAGTATATACACAATACTCACACATACAATAGTATATACACAATACTCACACATACAATAGTATATACACAATACTCACACATACAATAGTATATACACAATACTCACACATACAATAGTATATACACAATACTCACACATACAATAGTATATACACAATACTCACACATACAATAGTATATACACAATACTCACACATACAATAGTATATACACAATACTCACACATACAATGAGTATATACACAATACTCACACACATACAATAGTATATACACAATACTCACACATACAATGAGTATATACACAATACTCACACATACAATAGTATATACACAATACTCACACATACAATAGTATATACACAATACTCACACATACAATAGTATATACACAATACTCACACATACAATAGTATATACACAATACTCACACATACAATAGTATATACACAATACTCACACATACAATAGTATGAAGAAGTGCTTTAGTACGTTTACAGTGTTTCACAGTGTTAGATAAGGAGATTATTAATGCATGTTTACATTTTACAACATAGAAATGTATTTTACAACTGCAGTTATGTAGTGAAATGAGTTATTGTGTGTGTGTGTGTGTGTGTGTGTGACAGATGAACATTAGTGTGTGTGTGTGTGTGTGTGTGTGTGTGTGACAGATGAACATTAGTGTGTGTGTGTGTGTGTGACAGATGAACATTAGTGTGTGTGTGTGTGTGTGTGTGTGTGTGTGTGTGTGTGTGTGTGTGTGTGTGTGTGTGTGTGTGTGTGTGTGTCTGACCTGAGCTCAGCTGATGGGAGATCCTCCATCTTTTGGATGTGATTGTTGTTGTTTTTGTGTGATAACTCACATTTTGCTCTTTCAATCCCTAACGCCATGCGTCCTGCTCAAAATGACCTGCGAAAAAACAAATAAACACATGTAATAAACATTAGAAATGTGTAATACACACACACACACATGATGTGGACTGTCAGTCACTCGAGCGCTCAGATAAATATAAACTACACGCGTCTACATACATGTAACACAAACATGACTAAAGCGAACACATGTTACACATGATGTGATGTATTTCAATGATCTTTAAAGGTCATACTGACTCACAACAGATGAACGCGCGACTCCAGGTTTAATTTCAAACTTTACCACGTGACCGTGACGTTCCAACGGACGTCAAACAATACGTCACACGTCAGGAACGTCAAACGCCTGCTTTACTTTTCTTCTTGAAAATAATAATAATGTTTTCCTGTTTGTACTTATATTTCATTGTACAAAACAATAATATATTCGTCAGACAGTTTAATAAAGCTGATAAACAACATGTTTTGTACAAAAGCAGATGTTTAAAGTGTAAGTCTGTGTTGAAAACGGATAAATGTTTGATTATGATGAACTTCTGTTAGGATTGTTAACTGTGCTTTGCTTTCAGACACTTTTAATTTTCTCTGTGGTGATTAATTATTTCCATTAATATTCATGGGAAAAACAGTTTGATTTTTAAACTATTCTTTTTATTTAAAACTGCATATACTATTAGATCATTGGAAACCCTTCTCAATATTTTCTCAATATATATTTAGGATGTTTGCTCAATCAAAGGCAAGTTTTTGGTTGTTTTGTAATGAAAGTAATATTTCAAGGACAGGGACACATCTCCATGCAGACATGACTTCATTGCATTTACTTTAATAAAGGACTTCTGCATCTTTAACACACTAAGAGCAGCACAATCATGTAGTGCATTTATCAGCAATAAACATTTTGACTAAACTGGTGAAATGTACATCATGGTTTACACAGCATGGGTTTGTGTATACTGCAGAGAAACTAGAAGCAAATGAAAGAATCATTATTATCCGCAGAACATGTTTGTTTCTCAACACAACACAAGCATTCATGGAGTAGATGAGATCCAGCTGAAGAACTGATGGAGAGAGCTGGAGTGTGTGTGTGACTCTGTGTGTGTGTGTGTGTTACACGTCCTGCAGCTGTACAGAGAAATGGGCGGAGACACGTACTGAAACACACTGCACGTATATGTGTTTGTGTATGATGGGAGGAGTCTGTGGGAGGAGTTTACGTGTGTGTGCGTATGATGGGAGGAGTTTCACTCTTCTGTAGTTTTCACGTGTTTACAAACATTCATGTATAACACAGACAGAGAGAGACGTGAGAGGAAGTGAAACACACACAGATGTGGATGAAATGAAGCTGAAGACACTGAGACGCTCATGTCCGGCTGAACGGTATGATCAACTATAGAAACACGCTGATTTCTGGGAGTAATTCTGGGTAAAAAGGTCTTTATATTAATCATCTGTGTTCGTCTTTATGAAGTAAAATGAGTTTTATTAGGATCTTAATGATCGCACACATGCAGAACATCATGCGTGTCTCTATCTTGAGCTGCTCTTTATGATTTATAATAATGCAGTAAAAGTCTGTCATACCGTTCAGCTGTAACCATGTGTCTGAAATCACCTCCACAAACATAAAGATGAGGATGAAGAAGTGTTTTCTCTTGCGTTTGTGTCTTTTGGTGTCTCTGTTGTGTGTTTATCTGGAGTTTAAAGACTTTTGGCTGAAGATTTGGAGGCAGGCGACTGCTGGAACCCACAAGAGTCACAAGAGTCACGTCAAAGCAACATCTGCTGGATCCACGTGCTGTCCATCAGTCAAACATCTCAGAAAGGTGAGTGTGTCTGTCTGTCTGACACAGAAAAGAGTTTCAACATGGTATTTATTAACAGTATTTACTTTATAGTCTTTTAAAATCCCACGAGAGCTTTGTGTGAGGAACAAACACCACCTATTCATCATTATGCATCAAGACCCATGACATCATCTGAAACCTGCCTCGACGGGTCTTTAATTCAATTCAGATACTGTAAGAAGATTCAAAAGATAAAGCAAAAGAGTTTTCATCTAATAATAATAATAATAATACTGTTCTTTATCTCACATAAAGCTCTGGTGGAGATTCTGACGCTTCTGGATTTCTCAAACAAAAGCTCATTCAGCTCAAGACTTTCACACTGAATGTGGAACATGACCTTTAACTCACACGCTAATGAAAGACATTTCTCACATACAACACACACACACACACACACATGATGATCTGATATATGGAGATTACACACATAGATGTGCTTTAATGGGCTTTTTTAACCATATAAAGAGCGTGACATCAGAACACACACACGACTTGTGTTTTATGGTGAATGATGATAAATCACGAGTCTCCAGTACATTAATTCTCTCTCTCTCTCTCTCTCTCTCTCTCTCTCTCTCTCTCTCTCTCTCTCTCTCTCTCTCTCTCTCTCTCTCTCTCTCTCTCTCTCTCTCTCTCTCTCTCTCTCTCTCTCTCTCTCTCTCTCTCTCTCTCTCTCTCTCTCTCTCTCTCTCTCTCTCTCTCTCTCTCTCTCTCTCTCTGTCTCTGTCTCTGTCTCTCTCTCTCTCTCTCTCACACTGTGATTTATCATAAACAAAACACAACTATTGACCAATCACAATCAAGAACTCAAACGAACAGTTTTAGAAGCCTCATCAGCTGTTATATTCTCAGATATTTAGGTTAATGATATTCTCCCACATGATGTTCCAGTTGGTGTGTTTGATATGAAGTGTTTAAAGGAAGTGCTGAATATCTTAAGCTGTGGGTGATTGTGGAATACAGAGTGTTGGCCGTGAGCCGTCAGTGTGTCTGAGAGCTGGACAGAGATTATGGAAAATGAATTGAATCCAGCTGTATAAACAGCTGTAAAACTTTCCATTAAAATAAGTTCAGTGACTGAAGGTTCTCTCTCTCTGTGTGTGTGTGACATTTATAAGAGCAAGAATAAACAGAGATGTAAAAACAGACCGAGTAAAAGCATCTGAATAAGGACATATGGAGAAGAGTTTACATCATCACATCATGTGTATGTGTGCAGATTCACCGATGGAAGATCAAGCTTGAGTCATGGGCCGCTGCCAGACACGGCCTGGAGGAAGAAGCAAACAGATTCATCAAATACATCTCTACACCAAAGGTTCATTTACACAATACACATCATTCATTAATAAAAGGAATTATGAATTAACTATAGCTAGATAAACCAAATTAAACACACAATCCTAACCTAAGCATACACTTGTGTGTGTGTGTGTAGGTGTCCTGTGATAGACGTATGTTTGACACAGGTGATGATGGATCATGGGTTCTGTGTTTGGACCACAGATACAGTCTGCATCAGCGCATCATTTCTAAACACTGCAGGGTTTACTCACTCAGGTCTGTTTCTATCCGTCTCTGATAAATCACTGGTTATGTATTTATGTATACACGCAAGCAGATCATGTCAGTACATGTGCTATATATCATCATTAATGTGTGTGTGTGGACTGTAAGCATATCTGTAATTATAATGACTGACTGATATCCTGCAGGTAAATGAGCAGCTGTTCAGATCATCATCTCTCACTTCATAATCAAATCAAACTTTATTATCATACACATGAATTCATACACACGCTTCTGTCATGCTTCTTGTGTCTCAAACACACGGGTGATGTCATGGAGTGTTACACTAGAGCAGATTTAACAGTATTAACACATGACAGTCTTGTTATTATAGGAGTGTTTACTATAATAAATGACTTTATTTATATAAATGTTCATCAGATTTTGGCTCAGCATCAGTCTGTGTTTCTGCAGTCTTAAAGAGACAGTAACACCATCACCCCCCCGACAGGCAGAATAATGTCGAAAAAATTAAAAGCACTTTTAGAGAAAAAACACATGAATCAGTTTCATATTTGGTCCTGATGGTTTAAAAGTTTAGATTTATTTTGTAATATCTGTGATCAGGAAAAAGAAGACTTAGAAACACTATTCCTGGAAAATGATTGGTTACAGAGAATATATCAGGTTATTGGATTTCACAAGATTTCTTTTCAAGATTTCTTTTTCTCCGTTTCTTTTCACACGTTCTTATTCAGATTTGATGTAAATTTGAAGCACAATATAGTTAGAAGATGTCATTCAATCATTTGTAAGTCTCACTTTGCTCATCCAGAAAACACAAAATGAATCTTTCATTAAAATCACTGTACATTGCTCAATACTGGGCTCATGATTTGTCCTAAATGTGGATCAGATTAGTAAAGATCTTATTTCTATGGCAGAAGAGCTTTTCATTTCCATCATGAATTTTGTCATGTTCTTCACATCTTTGACTGCTATTTAAATTTAATCTGTCAAACAGTCTGCAGTTAAGCTAACTGTGCTAACTGTTTGTGTTTGATTATCTTTAATGTCAAATGTCAGTTTATGCTGGAGATGAATGACATCACATTACTAAACAAGCACCAGAACACCCTAACAACAGCATCACAACATCCTGTCAATAGCACTGGTAAAGCACACAGCAACAGGACATTGAGTGATGAACACTTACGTTCTGATGTCTGTAGGTTGGGATCAGATGATGATGGTCTGGAGCGAGCTTTAGCCCGGTCAGGGTGTGAGGTTCACTGTTTTGACCCCAGTATCAGAGGAGCTCATCTTCACCAATCAAACATGTGGATCCACAAGCTTTCTGTAGACTGGCGAGACCCAAACCCAGCGGTGCCGGCTCAGAAACAGCACAGCAACACCAAAAAACTGGCCACCATCCTCAACGACTTCAGCCACAAACAGGTGACGTTTCTCTATAAGAGCGAAAAAATATGAGAATATAGTGACAAACCCATGACTGAATCACTTCAGACAGCTGAATTCAGTGTGATTAAAGTTGATCTGTGGTTTGAGATTATAGAAACAGAATCAGCTTCATTCATGATGTTCTGACAGTGAGGATTATAGATTTATGACACTCCATACAGAGCCAAAGAAACATGAGATTAACATTCACACTCCTGCTCTTATTGTCAATCATTCATTACTGCATTGCATGTTACTAGGAAAAATAGAAAACAAAATGAGCATGTTTATATTATTATTAATCAGTAATAATAGTAAATAATGATTTGAGGTTACTTGAGGAGATGTTGTGAAGGTGATTGTGTTCTTCAGACAGTCAGAAGTGTGTGTGCTGGTGAGAGAGATCATGTGAGGATGTGTGAGGATAATTATATCTAAATCTAATAATATCTCAATGCAAACTGAAATCACTGAGACACCCACCTGATGAGAGAGAGAGAGAGAAACAAGAGACTGTTTCTAGGTCAAACATGAGAGAGAGAGCGAGAGAGAGAGACAGAGAGAGAGAGCGAGAGAGAGAGAGAGAGAGAGAGAGAGAGAGAGAGAGAGAGAGAGAGAGAGAGAGAGAGAGAGAGAGAGAGAGAGAGAGAGAGAGAGAGAGAGAGAGAGAGAGAGAGAGAGAGAGAGAGAGAGAGAGAGAGAGAGAGAGAGAGAGAGAGAGAGAGCTGTTGTGCAGTTATTCAGGTCAGGTTCAGTCTCTGCTCACCTCTCACAGTTCGTCCTCAATAAGACTGTGTTCTACATTCTCTGGATCATCTCTGAGGAGAAGATCGTATCCCACATCACAGCAGCGTTCGCTTTATTTCTGAGGTAGACGGCACCATATGGAGAAACTATATGCCAAAATGCCTCAATCTGTGATCACACATGACTCTCAAAAACAGTTTGATTCCCCCTAAAAACTGAAGACAGCAATGTGTGAAACACCAGTTAATTAAACTCTATTAAAGCAGTGCAGATATAATGTGTGTATTATATCTGTAATATCTGTACAGAGCATCTGTTCATGTTTTGCACATCTGCAATATTGCTTAACACGAGTCTCAGTTTGGTTTATCGTTTGATATTTCAGGTGGACGTCTTGAAGCTGGACATGGAAAGTGCCGAGTGGAAGATTCTAGAGAACTTGATTCTAGAAGATGTTTTGGATTCAGTCGGTCTGCTGCTTGTGGAGGTGCACGTGCACTGGGCGGGGTTTGAGGTGGGCGGAGACGAGCCCTCGGTCATTCGCTATTGGTTCAGTGTGCTCAGAGAGTTGGAGCGCGCTCACTTCCTCCTGTACCACAGCTACAGTGACCCGACAAAACCACGTGTGTTCTTACACAGAAACTTCCAGAACACCAGCAGCTCCTTCATACTGGGCTGGGTGAACACTCGCTTTACACCACAATGAGACACGTCGTCATTCTGTGTGCCAGTTAAAAGAATGGAATCAGGATCTTATAGAATCGGAAGATTCAAGTGCACCTACGATGACTAAACACGTTGCCTATGTAGGCAGCTCACTAGGTCTGGAAATGCATGGCAAAAGAACAGTGATGGAGAAGAAAGCAAACGTTTACACACGGCCATAATATTACCTTCATGTCCTGAAATAAACATGCTTTCTCTGGATCAGAACAAATCCTTTAAACAAAAGCTTGAAAATGTCAATCTGAGCTAGACATTAGCTTTGTCTTAAGAATCAATCGAAACACATGTTGATCATTCTTCTCATGTCGTGTTTTTAGATCATTGTGTTTTTGTCATTACAAAATACTGCAATTAAAAAGGTGAAAAATGGAACAGAACCTGAAGCATAATAATGGTCTGTTTTCAGTTCCCATTTTAATATATAAACAATACATTAGGCATCATTTTTAGGAATAAAACCAAAGAAAACCAACAGTCAGGTTGTGAGGATGTAAGAAGTTCTTGTTGTATTCTTCATAAGAAATCTGAAGTGATAATGTATAAAGTGAAACCCGCCACCATCTCTGAGTTAAAGAACATGAATGTCAAACTTTAAATGAATGATGTGTAAGAGCAGTCAAACCCCTTCAAATCACACAGACATCAATGATAAACTACAGACATTTATTATCATCAAAAAGAGAGACATCTGAAACACTGGAGGTGCATTTAAAGCAAAGCGTTACAACCATTATAAAACAAAACACAAGATTAAAATCCATCTGGATGTGATGCTAGCGTCTTAATGTCTGCTCTGTGTGTGTGTGTGTGTTCTCGGGACTGGATACCAGCCCAATAAATCCCATCACACCAGTACTCGGCTGTGTGTCACGGTAGGGATAAAAACATTAAAAGAATCGTGATATTAGTCCCAGAGTTTGATCTGTCCGTCCCAGCCGCATGTGATCACCTTTGAGGTCTCGTGAGGGTGCCAGAGAGCGCTGATACACACTTTATCATGGGCTTTGATCCGATGGTACAGCTTAGTGGTCTTCCAATCCCAGATATTCAGCTTCCCATCAGCATCACCAGACACAACATAACTGTGAAAAACACACGAGAGATAAACTTCATTTAATCACAGTATTAGTGATGTCTACAGTTACCACATGAACCCCAAAAAAAACAAAACTGATTTTCTTGACAAGTTCATACCTCATGTCAGGAGAGAAGTCCACCTGACAGGCGTATCCGGCCACCATGTGACCTTTGAAAATCTTTTTCTTGTTAAGCCGGAATCTGTTCTGAGCTCCAAATATCAGGATTTGATTATCCATCGACTGACAGGCCAACCATTTACCTGTGACCGGACAAAACATCACAACATTACAAGCGCATCACACTTTACTATCCCGCTGGATTCATCCGTGTCACATGAAGAGAAAAATCTGTCATTTACACAGTACAAGCAGAGAGTAAAATTATATGAATAAAAGTGTGTTTGAGTCGAGTGCTTCACAACACTGAGACGTGTGTGATGATCAGAGTTCATGTGTGTAGACAAGCTGAAACTAAAGCCTAAAAGTCCAGTTCTACAATCACAAACGTCATTCAAATTCTAAAAGTGATTCCTAGTTGTAACGTTATGAGTTCAAGGGTTGTTAAAGACGTCTCTCACTTTAACCCGTCTGAACGTCACTGCAGATCACATTTCCTCATCTAATGCTGACAAATCACCAGTCAAAATCACTTTTCTCAACCATGACAGAATGAATCACTTTCTCTCAAGTTAAATCATTTCTACACTTTTCTTTCATATCCTTAATACAATGACAGCTGCTTTAACATGATTGATGATGAAAGTCCTTCTGTGTGATGAACGTACCGTTAGGTGAGAGTGTTACCGCAGGCATTGAATGCATACTGGGCTCAGCGATGTATTTGAAGTCTACAGGAATATCCCTGAAAAACCACATCAAAACCATTAACACACATCTCTGAACATATAGGAGTGACCCGGACAGTTTTGACCTCATGCATTTCATCATAACGAAGTCAGTTATATATATATACACACACACACACATCTCATAGTCTTGACTGTAGAAAGCTAATGAACATGATCACCAAAGGTCAATGAAGTATACATGACTGTCGTCTATATGAACAACTAGTTTAACATGCGTGTTGTAGTCACTGAACAGACATCTGGAGTAAATCTCTCATGTGCTTATCATGGAACAGTAACACAGCAGATATAAAGAGTAAAATGGTGTAAACATATAGAATATAAGCCTTTGACTCACCATTCCCACACGCGCAGACTTTTATCATCAGATGTACTGACGAATCGACGGTTTTCATCTACGAAGGTGATGGTGTTGACGGCACCCAAATGTCTGTCGTACTCCTGCACCACCTCACCAGAGCGAATGTCCCACTGCATGACAACAACACAACACAACACTGTCAGTCTGTCCTGTGTGTGTGTGTGTGTGTGTCAGTCAGCTACACACACGCTTACCTGGACAATCTTCTTGTCTGACATCCCTGCCACAAACAGGTTTTGTTTGTCCTCGTCTGGGTTAAACTTCACACAGTAAGGAACTTTTCTGTTTGTGAATCGTGAGATGCACTGACCTGAAAACAGATTGTATGTGTCATTGTATGTGTTTTCCATAAAACACAATATAATCAAGTGTGTGTCTGTGTTATTCTCACCAGTTTCTGAATCCCAGAGTTTCAGATATCTGTCATAGGCAGCGCTGAGGAACTGTGTGCCCGTGTTATTAAAACACACATCTCTCACGGCTTTACTGTGACCTGCACACACACACACACACAAGACATAAAAAACATCACATTTCATTCACAATTCATCTATCAGGAATACACTTATACATACAACAATGTTGGTCATCACAAACACATTCAGAAGATCAGAAATAACTCTATATAACACATGTGTAAAAGCCTATGACATCACAGATCTGCTGGTTTTCAGAAACAGACAGAAGGAAAGTTTCACTGTCGCTCCTATATTTAAGTTTAATTTCACAAATGAAACTTGTCACTAAATCTTTTAATGGGCATTCACAGCAAGGATGACAACCATGTTTCTAAATTTAGGAGAATAGTGGAGTTCACATCACAACAATAACGATAAGCATAGAGACGAATGATGTCTATTAAAAATTCTATCAAAAAAGGAAAACAGCAAGACTGAAGCTCAAAATAAACTCAATATCATTTAACCTGTCAAATCACGACAGAACACGAGAAATGATGTGAGGTGACGTGAGGGATGACGTGTCAAAACTGGACAGATGAAATGAATGACATTATTTACAGAAACACTTACCAATGAACGTCCGCGCACATCTTCTCTCATTATAAACCTCCCACAACTGCAAAACATAACCAAAAGAATTCAGAAAACCCAACCCTATGAAAAACATTTAATCTGCTTTAACTAGTCATCATTTCTTTCTTTCTTTTATATTCACCTTGATGCAGTTGTAAAATACTTTATGTTTTAATCGTCTGTTATTACCTAAAATGAAAGAATTTACACAACAGGACAAACTCATGAGAAAATCTCACCTTAATCTTACAGTCCATGGAGCAGGAGAGCAACAGATGACCAGAGAGAGGAAACAAACGGATCGCACTGACACCCTACACACAAAACACACACACACACATTTGTGCTTTTGTGTTACTGAAAGTGTCTGACTATACAAACACAAACAAACAGACAAAAACAGATTGCAAGAAGGAAATGGCTATAATTATTCTTTCTGAGGATTGACACACAACTGCCATGAAGTGTGTCTGTGTGTGTGTCTGTCTGTGTGTGTGTGTGTGTCTGTCTGTCTGTGTCTGTGTCTGTGTGTGTGTGTGTGTGTGTCTGTCTGTGTCTGTCTGTGTGTGTGTGTCTGTGTGTGTGTGTCTGTGTGTCATCTGCCCCAGAGCAGAAACACAACACATCATGAATACTAATGCCACAAAGGCCAAAAATAGACAAACATCCCATCCATACTAATACAGTATAACCAAGATATAAAGTAATACAGATGATACACAAATATAATTGTTGTAATATGATTAGGGTTAAATGTGTTTAAGACAATGTAACTGCACACAAAATAATACAAAGCATCAGTGCCATCATGTGTCTTTCTACTCACCTTTGTGTGTCCGGTCCAAACATGAAGCTGTTTTTTGGGTAAGTAACATTTGTCTGGAATATCAGCAGAACGCAGATTAACTCCAACATCCTGAGGAATGTGAAGGTACGAGCGGCCCTGATAGTCATACGCATCTTTAACTGGACAGAGAGAGAGAGAGACAGAGAGAGAGAGAGACAGAGACAGAGAGAGAGAGAGAGAGAGAGAGAGAGAGAGAGAGAGAGAGAGAGAGAGAGATTAATGTTTAGCAGCTGATTTAACAATAATATACTAAATATCTCCCACAGGTTCCTCTGAGTGTTCAGTGTCTCTTCAGAGAAAAGAGTCTGTAAGTAAATGTGTCAGTCTGACTGTCTGTGCTGGTGAAGTGGGTCAGAGGTCATGATGATGATGATGATGATGGACGTGTCTTACTGTGCAGGATGGTCTTCTCCTCCGCTGGAGCCTCCTCTTCATTTCTTCCTCTCTTCTGTCGTTTCGCTGTGATCTCATCCAGCTCCTTCTGTTCCTCCTGTTAGAACACATCCAGTCAAGCAAATAAAAATCACAAGTGCTAATTCTCATATAAGTTAAGCTACAGAAACTGTAATTCTACACAAAGACTTCATCAATCTTAAACAGTGATTGAATCAATCAGATGATTTTTTATCATGAATATAGGAGTGGCAGATGATCTCACCTCTGATGGTTTGGACACATCCTTCTCATCCTGATATTTGGCCCAGGGGCCCAGAAAACCTTCAATCTCTGATGCGTCCCCTCCTTTCAGCTTCTTCCTCTTCTCAGATTTTTTGGGTCCAGTCTCAAACACGGTCAGCCCTGATGGAGGAAAATAACAAGTCTTCTTTACAAACACTTTCTACAGTATGACGGTAGATGTACCAGTCCAAAACAGAAATGTTTTATATTAGGAACAGAAATATTTATTCTTAATAATGTGCAATGATTTATGGTGCACAATAAGACCAAGGGTGTTGCTTAATAATGTTGTGAACGTCACCTTTATTTTTCTCAGCTTCTTCCACCGCTCCAATGTAACTGTTGGATGAGACCTGACTGCTATCCACAGACGGATCCAGCGCATAACCTGTGACACAAACACAGCTGGAGCTACAGTACTTTACTCAACTCAATGTATCTGTGTAAAAACATTTCACACAAACCACATTCTCACCGAACGTAGAAAACGTTCTTCTCTGCTGTTCAAACATGAAGTCATTGACGTGAGCCGGTTCAGCGTAACCAGACAGCATGTTTCTCGGTGCAGCCATCTGCTGGGTTTTAAATGGGTTGACTGGTCCAAACTGAGACGAGATAATGAAGTTATAAACCGTACATTAACATCACATATGTATCTTTCCATTGGTTTGTTTAGTGTCCAGCTCTTACCTCTGGAGCAAACATGGTTTCAAATGAAGGGTTGTAAGTGACTTCTTTAAGTGCCGGGTCGAGATGCATCCCCGTCTCAACATCTTCCTGAAGAAAGACAGAAAACATTTCATTAAGCAACTGGACAAAGACTACAGCACATTTTAATATCTGATTAGTCACATGACCTGCTTAATATTGTTATGCATAATCAGTATCTATTTCTAAATATCACAGTGTCACTTTCTGCACTTTAAAATCATTGTTGAAAATGTACCGACAGCGACAGTTTAGTGAAGAATCGGCTATTTACCATTACAACCAGTACAACATCTCTTTGTAACGTGTTTCAGCTTTATTCCAGTATGATTTAACAGTAGAGACCTACAGAGAACATTATAGTTTCCATTATAACCGTTCAGTTCTCTGATGGTTTTGAGCAGGGATGTCTTTCTTAAATCATGGTGTCATTTATAGATAACTAGTAGCATAGCTTTTATATCTAGCAACATATCACGATTTAGGGTTAGTTAGTATTTTTGTAAATGAACAGTAACACTGATATAAACTGTGCAGGTTTCACACACACACAGACACTGAGCGTCACACGCGTTACCTTCACAGCCACTTCAGGCGCTGAATTCAGGACGGCTAAAGTCGTGATAGTGCCGGATTCTAAAGGCTGAAGATGTGCGACAGCATCAGGATCCACTTTTTGCGGACTAGAACCGGATTTAGACTCATTTTCTGAATCTGAGTCGCTGCTGTAAGAAACGAGGGAACCCGCCTCAGTCGACGCCATCTTGAATGTTATGGCTGTTTCGTCAGCGGATCCTTAGACTCTATATAATTTAATTGCAAAATATCATTTCTCATATTAATTTTACGACAAACGTTTTATGGCTTATATTAACATGACCATAATTTAGTATTTTTATATCTCTAAATGAAAACGCCAAGTAGACGATATATAACTCGCTTATATAAAAGTGGAGTTTTCAAGTTTATGTATCTTTTAGGATATCTCCTGACGTAGGACGTGTGCGCGCATTATGATCCCGTTCATTTTTTCGGGGATTTTTCCACTTTGAGACTTTTACATTTACATTTAGGCATTTAGCTGACGCTTTTATCCAAAATTTTATACAAATATTAGGAGACAATATTTAACGTTATATTTGTCTTTAACCACAAGCGCCCGACCTGTGTGTTTTGCGCATTTTGACATTCAGTACATTCCTACAGTATGCTGCATACTTTGTTGTGCACAGTACTGTACTATCCCATTCCATAGCATAATATTCTTTTCTTGTGTTTTTATATATTTTTATGGGTATTTATGTATCTGTTTGTATACGTTTTACTTTTGATGTACTTTTAGCATTTATTTAATTATTCTGCTAAGCAGAAAAGCAAATACACTTATAGTATTACGTAGTTTGGGGTTGTCGCAGAGACGTGTGGTTTAGAATGACATCATCTATATAATTCGGTGACTTTTGTAGGAAAATTGTGTGATTTCTAAAACACTATAATTCTATATTTCGAGTGATAAACAAATAAGTTTAAGTGTATTTGTGTACGCAGAGATTAGTGTATGGGCGTGGCTCGAGTGCGATATTAGCCAATCAAATCAGGGATCCCGCTTTGGGCGGGTCACTGTGTGTTGCAGCGGCTTCTGCGCTCCAACAATAGAAAGCGGGACGTACCATCTGCACCCTGAGGGGTGGAGTCAAATACACTGACGTCCAGTATCGCTTTTCTCTTCACAGCCCGGGTGCAGATGAGTTAATGCCTCTTGTTTTTGTGTCACCGACAGCCGTGAAGAGGAAAGACGTTGTGCGTTTTTGACACACAAACAGGTGTATATTCCTAGTGGACCCCTTTTCGAGCGGAGCCGGTGCGGTGGTCCCGCGGTGGGATTCACGCGAGCTGTATTTCAGTACTGTACGTGAGAAATGAGCGCTGCATAACTGAACACTGAGCCATTTAAAGGAATAAACCGCATTCGTGGGCAAATCATGGCAAAAAAAGATTGAATTACATTTTGTTCAGGTATGCTGTTGTATGTATGCTTGTTGTGAAGTATGCACTCATACGTCACTTATTCCATTTTGACATCAGTTATTTACTGTATAATGCAGCTTTGCATGAGAATGAAGTGAGAAGAACATGTCTATTGCATATTTTGTGTATTTATTGTATCTGTCTGATGCATTGGTCATGTAAACGAATACTGGCTGACCATTCATGACTGAATGACAGGTGTGGGCTGAATTATGCATACGTGTGTGTGTGTGTGTGTGTGTGTGTGTGTGTAATGCATACTGCAGTCTAATGAATCCTGAACATATCATAGATGTTGTAACTATTACATGTTTTATGGGTTTATTGTGATATGCTTTCGAAACATCACATTAGACCTTATTTTTTTCTGGTCTGGGGATGGACATGGTCTATCTGAGATTGATGCATGCAGGAGGGAATGGTTCTCACATCTGTATGGTGAACTATCATAGCAAATGCAATGCAGTCTTTCTGAACAGTACGGAGAAACGGTGCTGGATGCAATTATTGAACAGGGTTCGTGTAACTGTGTGTTAGTGGATGTCTGGTGGAAGATGAACAGAAGAAATGTTGAGATTTGATGTAGAAGTGTAGATGGAGTGCATGCAGGGGGAAGGGCAGAGACTCGCTTTGTGAAACCCGAGACTTCTGAAAGCACAATGCATCTCCATCGCTTCTCGAATCAATACGCTTTTATTCGCCTAAAATACAATTATGGCATGCTTTTAAATGCACGCATACTTTTCTCAGTCTCATGCACGAGGATTGTTTAGTTTTCAGGCTTTCTGTGGCAAATGAGATGCGAAGGGTGATATCTGAGAAGGCGTGATTCATTTGAATGATTCGGTTCAGTCGAAAGATTCACTTTGCAGAAACAGTTCAAAGATACGATGCACAGATTTGACATTGAAATGACTGTCAGAAAGTGTCGTAATTCACATGTTTCAGCATATGGGCATTAGTGTTTAACCCACATCTATTCCAGAGATGCAGATCCGCATTATATTTGTGACAGAGAAATGTTCGTGATCAAAAACGTTGTTGCATTGTCAATGTTTTTAACATGTTATAATCCTGACAGTTTTTATGCCAAAAAAAGGTTTTTCCGATCGCAGTCATTCCAAACGTCTGGCGAATCGTTTCCAGTTGAATCTTTATTTGACTCAAAAGAATCATTTGTTCGTGACTCGTGTGTATTGCGGACGCATTCAGCAGCAGCAGCAGCTCCATGTGCTCACATGACTAATAAAGAAATAACATTCATCATTCTTAATCCGTTTACAATTATACTGATTGTATGAAACACAAAAGGAGATGTTAGGCAGAATCTTTAGTGTAATGAAAGTAATCTTAATCTTAAAATATGATGATATCAGATGGAAATAATGATCTAAATCTAAATAATGAATTATTATATTCATTATCCGCTGTATTTACTACAGTGTTTATGGTACTCCAAAAAATCAAAAGGTTTGATCAGTTTTCTCGTTTGCCCTGTTTATAATGATGATGATGATGTCTGTAAATATGTTAAATGGGTCATTCTGTTGTGTTTCACTATGTTTCCATTTGCTATTTGTTTTAGATGTTTGTTCAGAAATCATGTGTGTCTTTCACGTGACCTCTCACATCTAGAGATGCTCATGCTGGAGAGATGCTGAAAACAGAACAGAAGAAACATGATGATGGAACTCAAATAAATACTAATAATATATATATATATATATATAGCTAATCCAAACAGCGGCTCTGTTTATAAAATATGAATGCAGAAAGTAACGTACAGTACAAATCTGTGCATTGTTTTACAGTTTTAGTTGTAATGTATGAGCACCAATATTACTTGCTAACAAACAGCAATATTTCCTCATATTTTTACTAAAATTTACTATTGACACATGTTTGGGGTAGTACCCAGAGTAAAGATATGAATGATTGGTTTATCAGTCAGGTGAACAGAGATGAAATGATCATATGGGTCCTAAAGCCTCTGTAGGTTCCAGCTGTAGAGACACAAGAGTCTTTGTTTCTGATGTTCTGTTCGGCTGGACGGCCCACAAAGAGCCGTCTGTTTGATTAGAACTGGAGGATTTGTGTTCACATACTGTGTGTGTGTGTGTGTTCAGATACTGTGTGTGTGTGTGTGTGTGTGTGTTCAGATACTGTGTGTGTGTGTGTGTGTGTGTGTGTGTTTGTGTTCAGATACTGTGTGTGTGTGTGTGTGTTCAGATTGTGTGTGTGTGTGTGTGTGTTTGTGTTCATATAGTGTGTGTGTGTGTATGTGTGTGTGTGTTCAGATAGTGTGTGTGTGTGTGTGTGTATGTGTGTGTGTGTGTGTGTGTGTGTGTTCAGATACTGTGTGTGTTTGTGTTCAGATAGTTGTGTGTGTGTGTGTGTGTGTGTGTGTGTGTGTGTGTGTGTTCAGATAGTGTGTGTGTGTGTTGTAGTCGCCCATCTTAGCCAGTGTGTTACAGAGATGTGATGCTTTGACAAATGAAGGGATGAGGTCCTTGAGTTTGCTCTCATAATTCTCATCCTGACACTGAAGATCAGACCCAGCGTGAGGGATAGACGCTTAAAGCAGAGATATATGATTAAACACGTGATATGGCAATCATTATTGAGTTTGAATATGAGTCAACAGAGTTATGATATGATTATATAGTCATAGAGTCATTTAAATATTCAAATCTTTATACCAACACATCAGAACAAGCTTAAGATCAAAATTACACACTTAAAGTGCACTTGTTAGGGTCTGAAGTCACACAACATCGCTCTATCAAATGCACAAACATCAAATAATGCTAATGTACATTCATGATGTACTGTAAAACTACATCTTTATCTGCATAAGGAAATTCCAGATTGTTATGAAACTATAGTGTACAGTGTGAGTTTATAAAAGTTCAGTTTAGTGATGTGAATAAATAACAGCATGAAGCAGATAGTGTTCCTGGTCATCAACTAGTAAAGCATTGTGCTCGCAACACTAAGATCATGGGTTCAACTCCCAGGATCTGCAGGACATGTTCTCTGTCATGACATTAACCAATCAGAGATGATCAGATCGATGATGTAAGCACTCTTTATGCATTTATGAATAATCATTCATGTTTGGATTAATTACATGAAAATAGTTCACATTGATGGAAGAAATTTCGTATATAAAGAGTCATATTCGTATGCTAATTTAGTCCCTAAGATAGTCCACTTACAGGTTTACTAGTACTAGTTCTTAAGTTCTTCCAACATCAGATATACTTGAAGTATTCACATGCAGCTGATAAGGGATTGAGAGGAGTAAATGAGGACGATTATTTTTACTCGCTGCCTCCAGACAGAAGCTCATGGATGTAGAGAGATGGTGAAAAGAGTGAAAAACTCCCACATGAGATTAAATGAATCGTCTCATCATGAGCTATTCTGAGATGTGGTGGGTGAGATTGAAGTGCACAGAGTTTATATGTGATAATAGATGTTTATGTAAATGTTTCATTTATTCGATGATTTGTGAGTGCTCACACGCAGAAGTTAAAGCTTTAGTGTGATGTGACACACGTAACATGTCTGACTGTCCGCTGAGCTTCTCTCATTGACCCTGCAGAGGTCAGAGGTCACACAGCTGAGACCCCGCGGGGATCATCCTTACATAAATGTTGGCTGTAGTTCAGACCGATCAGACGTCTTGTCCCGTGAATCATGTGATGTGTCCTGACACGCAGGGGACGCAGATTCACGTCACATTAAACAGAACACACTCGAGGCGGAAATCTGACCGCTGTTGTTAATGTAAGACACACACAGAGAGATGAAACGTGACTCTGTGACGCCACGTAAGAACACCAGGACCGTCTTCTTCTGATCAATACAAATCTAATGGGCTTGTCATTCTGATGGAGTGTTTTGGTAAAAGGGGAAATGAGATCGCAGAGACGTGTTGAATCACTGTCTTAACTGAGATGATTAGATCAGGACTACACATATAAAAAGCAAGTGAATAGACCCTTATCTTTAGTTTAAATAAGAGCGTTCAGTGGCTGTTATACATCCCAGAATTCTCTTCAGGATCTGTAAATGATCCAGCAGCGGGTGTTTATCTGGAACACAAGCCCGTGACGGTGTTCGCTCTATTTCAGGATATCTTATATCACACACAGCGCTGTAGATGTACATTCACACAGACTAGATCAATCATCTTCTCATTATATTGGATCAGAATATTGTGTACACTCTTTAAAATAAAGCTACAGTAACTTTCAAAAGTCATTCTTATGTTTTGTAGACTAAATAAATGTCAAAGGTTCCTCTTTAATGACATCGTAAAGCACCTTTATTTTAAGACTGTAGTACATATTTACATAAAGAACCATCTTTATTGATATTATTGCTATGAAATAAATAGTGTTGATATTTGAGATGTTATAGTTCTCTCGCTGGGATTGGCTTCTTTCAGAAAGATGTGTGTGATGTTGGTCAAAACATGGCGTGTTGTATGTTTGAAACCTTTGTTGTCATTGTGTTGTTGTGTGTCGCTCATGAACTGAGCTGTTTTTGTTTGTAAAGACATGAAAGGCATGGATGTGACTGTAGTTTAATGTGTCTTAAAGAGACAGAAGTCACATGACGCTCACAATGCTTTCATTGACATTTGTCTAAACGGACACAATGAACTCTCACACAACGTGTGTAAAGTTTTCTAATGAAACTATAGCGTGTGTGTTTGTATATTTGATAGAAACACACATTTCTCTATAGTCTGAATGTGTCAGAATGATCCCACACAGCGAGGAAATGTCTCTATTC